>OU015750.1:31336010-31365603 GCA_907169655.1 Acomys percivali
TTATTATTATTATTATTATTATTATTATTATTATTATTATTATTATTATTATTGTTATTGTTATTGTTATTGTTATTGTTATAATGGCAATTATAAGAAATAAACAAAAATAAAGATTGTGTACTTTGCTAAAGAGTAGTGTCTGGTACAAAGTGAGTAGCACATGTCTGGCTCCTGTTCATATCTGAGACTGATGAGGACACCAGGGCTCCGACAGGTACAGAACTAGATCCTGGGTGAAAACTTTGCATGATGATATAATACATCCTTAAGGAAGTATTTAAGTTTATCTCTGAGCTTTGATTTCTTGTTTGTAAAACAGAAGCAGAGAGAGAGCAATAACATTCATAGTTCTTTCTGTTTCTAATATTTCATAAATTTTATTTTGAGCTGTGATGAACTGTGCACATGCTTGGTTAAGGGGAGAATTTGTTCCTCTGGAAATGTACAGGATCAGCTGGGCGTGGTGGCAGTGCACGCCTTTAATCCCAGCACTTGGGAGGCAAAGGCAGGTGGATCGCTGTGAGTTCGAGGCCAGCCTGGTCTACAAAGTGAGTCCAGGACAGACAAGGCTACACAGAGAGACCCTGTCTCAGAACACTCCTCCCGCCCCCCCCCAAAAGAAAAGAAACAAAGAAAAAGAGATACACAAGATCTAATGTTGTCTACAGCAGTGCTGTGGATGTCCTAAAGAAAGAGTCATCTAGAAAACTGAGGGGAAGACCTGAGTAAGCAACGTATTGTTTGCTTTTATTTACTTATGTTTAGTTAACTTAAAAAGAACAATCACACTTTCTGGAGGTTGCACAGCTGTGCAACACTAACTTGCCTACAGATAATATTCTGGCTATGATGACAGTGGTTGTCTTGGGTTTGGTGCAGGGATTGCAAAGATGCTTTCATTGAAATTACTAGGCTGTGAAGGTGCCTGATGAGTGACTGAATGTGCTAGCCACTTTTCAGGTCACTGTGGCAAGCTATCTGACAATAGTAGCTTCAGGAAGGAAGGGTATTTTTGGTTCACAGGTTGAGGGTTGTCCATTATGGAGGCTAGTGGGGGAGGGATGGGGGAGTGAGGAGGACAGCTGTCCAGACAAGAAGCTGACAGAGCAGTGCTTTGTCAACTCACTTTTTTCTTTTTATCCTGTGCAGGGCTCCATTCTGTGGCATGCTTCCACCTTGAGTAAGGGTGGTTTTCCTGTCTCAGTTAAGCCTCTGTCTTAGGGCTTTATTGCTGTGAAGGGACACCATGACCATAGTAACTCTTTATTTTATTTATTTATTTATTTATTTATTTTGGTTTTTTAAGACAGGGTTTCTCTGTGTAGCCTTTGATCCCAGCACTCAGGAGGCAGAGGCAGGTGGATCACTATGAGTTCAAGGCCAGCCTGGTCTACAAAGTGAGTCTAGGACAACCAAGGCTACACAGAGAAACTCTGTCTCGAAAAACCAACCAAACAAAAGAAGAACTTGCCTCCTGTCAGATATTCCAGCTTTTATCATAAGAGCAGCACACCTGGACAGAGATAGGAAGGTTGAACAAATCAGGTACTCACAAGCAGCAGCCTTAAAAAGGTTTAAAGGACTACACGTAGACTAAGAAGGGAATATGGCTTTATATATTTTCTGCTTCTCAAAAAATATGGATGGAGCCAGGTATGGTGGCACATGCCTTTAATCTGAGCCTTCAGGCAGAGGCAGTAAGATCTCTGTGAGTTTTAGGCCAGCCTGTTCTATACAGTGAGTTCCAGAACAGACAGAGCTATGTAGAGAGACCCAGGCTCAAAAAAACAAAACAAAAACAAAAACAAAAAAACAAAAACAAATAAAAAAACAAAAAACCAAAACAAAACAAAAAACAAACCAACCGGCTAACCAAACAACCAACCTTTTGATTTTATAAGTTTTTGTGAGATTTTAAAGTAGCCACCTTGAACCTGCACCTTTTGAAATTATCTGGTATTCACTCTTCCCCCTCTTCCCCACCACCCCCCAGATATTCCTCACTGCTGCTCTGGATGTCCTGAAACTTGCTCTGTGGATCACATTGATCTTAAACACATGACAATATTTTCTCTGTCTCCCAAGGGTGCTGGGATTAAAGATGTGTTGACATTTTTGCTGTTTTTTGCCCCCCCAAACACACTCTTAGTTAGTTGTGATCTGAACAGTTAGAAGCAAGCAGTAGTTTTAGTTGATGAGTGTATTTGCTGTGGAACATTTTCCTCTTGACTTTTATTTCTTCTATTCTGCTCATTGGTGGAGATGTGATGTGATGTGCAGATGAAGAATGCTAAAATGCAGAGGTTTTGACAAAGAGGACTCAATAAAGTGTTGTTCAGGCTCCCTTCCTGGCTCTTTGCCCTGCTCCCACCCACTCACATCTTTTTTCCTGGTGGACTCTGGGTGAATCCTCCTGTTCTGATCTTTATGGTTTTGGGGACCCTCTTTGTCCAGTGCCCTGGCACCCAGTGCTTCTGATTTTTCTCTATCTCCTCTCTCATTTACTACTAGGGTTCTCAAACTAGAATCAGCTAGGGCTGAGCTATTGGACACTGGCTCTCAACCCTTAGTGCGAATCCATCTCTGGAAGGGTCGGTTATGTCTGGAGCTCAGTCTCAGGGGCGTTTGTGGCTCAGGTAGTCGCTAGCTCAGGTAATTTGCATTTCTGTCAAGTTCTTAGGTGATGGCCTGCAGAGACAGCATAGCTGTCCTGTGAAAGGCACATCTTATACGCAAAGGATTTCCAGGATCATTCCAAACTCAGTCAGTGCTATAGCGACAGCAGTTTGGTATTGGTAGTTCTTAGCTCCTAAATTTTAACGTGTCCAAGGCCAGGAATCAGTTGTTTATCTTAACAGAGTGTGTTTGGCTTCCAGAAGTTTGTGACTCCACACATTTCTGAGTTAACTGTTGGAATTCTGCAGTGTTTCAGAATACTAAATGCATGACTTAGTAATTGATTACTAAACACTGCTATATTTCCTTCAGACTAATTTGACTTGAGCTTTTCGGATCAGTCCATTTTCTAACACCACGATCTCAGGATTTAAAGTCTTACAAAGTGGGGAGTCTTTCGGGGCCCTCTTTGGGTACCCTAGGGTTTGCTTAACCCTTGTAGTTGGAACAAGTGAGCTGGGCATGCTCAGTGGGCAGGGTCGGGTTGGGAGGGGGTGCCTGTGGCTCCGCAGCCAGGGCTCAGCTGCCTCCCCCCACCTGTACGAGGCTGGGCCCGCTGGGCCTGTGCTCAGCATCCCATCCCTGCTCTTTGGGCTTGCTCTTCTCCGCGGGTCCCGGCGCTAACATTCAGGTCCGGGGTCAAGAGGCCTGGAGCGCTCGCAGAACGCACCTGGGTAGCAGGGCCAAGAGCTGCAGGCCAGGTCCCCAGGGGTCCCCCGACTCTTAGACGCCTTTCTAGGCCCCGGGAAGCCTGGCGACTGGGAAGTGCGGAGGAGGGGGACGCCAGATCTGGGGGCGTGCGACGCGTGACCAGGTAAGGCAACCCAGGCAGGCATCAGGCGGGGGCGGATGGCAGGGGTGGCCCGCGTGGGTAGGGACAGGAACCCGACACCCCGCCGGCTTCCCCGGCCTAGCTCAGCCCTCTCGTCTTTCCTCCAGCTGGCTAGGAGCGGCGGAGTATGGAGTCCCGTTCCGCCGGGGAGCTTGGGCGGGATCGACAACCTCGGGCAGGGCCAGGCAGCTGATGTCCCCGCGAGGCCCGGAGCTGAGGTCTGCACTGGTCCTTCCCGGCCGGGACACCAGCTGCACTTCCGCGTTTCCCCGCCGAGCTGAGGAGCTGGAACCGCGGTGTCGCCACGAAGGCGGTGGCGGAACGGCCGGGTCATCCCCCGGGGAGGTGGAGGAGTACGAGGGGGAGGAGGAAGTGGCCGGGAGGGGCATCGGCGGGCGGGTCGGGTTACCGTGGCCCCGCCTGACCCGGTGACATCCCGGCGCGCTCGCCGCGAGCTCAGGGCCACTCTGGTTCTCTCCGAGGCCGACTCCGCCCTGGCTGGAGGATCCTGGAGCCCCCGTCCGCCGTCCCCCTCGCGCGTGACGACCGATCTCAGGTGTGTGCGTCCTGGCGACCAGCTCCACCACCCCGGCTTCTTGGGGGAAGTGGTCCCTCTCTGACTAGTCTGACTCTTGTGGGGCTGCGGTGTGGCGGAGGTGGAGGTGGTGGTGGCGGGAAACTGGTGGAAGATTGAGAATTTGTTCCCACCTACGGAAGAGGAGCACAGTTCTCCTTCACGGTTAGACTAGGCTGGTATTATACATTTATAATATACTTTTTCTAGCAAGAGGCAGGGCGTCCGCACATCAGTGAAACTTTATGCAAACTTTTAGCTTGGAGATGTGGCTAGTGTAGTGAGGGGGATTGCTGTTTCCTTCTAAGGTGAAGCGGGGAGGGGGGGTGGGAGAAAGGGCTGGGGGGAGGGGAGACCCTTCTGGAAGGGGAGGAGGCTTTCTTTGAGAAACTCAGTTGCTAGGGTGTGACTGGCCTAGGAGGAAATGCAAAGTGTACACCAGCAACAGCCTCTACTCTCCTCCTCAGTGCAACTGCTTTTTCTTGCCAAAGAAAGTTTGCTAAGTGCTGTAAGGCTGTAAGCAGGTGATGGTTCCCAGACTTTCATTCACCCCCCTCCCCCCCCACCCCGTGCTAAGAAATTTGTACTCCTGAAACAGCCCTTCCTCAAATAATAAAAGTTCTCACAAAATCTCAGTGACAGGACATCCAAGTGGCACAACACAGAAATACCTGAGGAGGTTGCTACAGAAACAGCCAACAGCTACATTTGTCAATTTGTATAATTAGGCGAGAGAAGGAAGTCGGTAAATTAATGTCCTCTTTGCTTAAAACAAAATTTTATATTTTGCATGTATTCCAAAGTTTAGAGTCTTGGAGTTTCTTCTCTGATGAAAGTAGAAAGCACTGGGGATTGTCACTCTGGGACCAGGAACTTGTTGGTACCTTTTGATCAGCATATGAGGACTGGATGTCATTGCCCAATGATAGTTTGTGATGTCGCTGGGGGCCTTAATGTTGAGTATGTTGAAACTTCATGTTTCTCTTAGGGACATTAGTCAAATGACCACACTTCCTTTATTTTAGCAATTGAATCCTTAGTCAATAACGGAAAAGAGACAGAATTTGGGATGAGAGGCAATACTGTTGCAACTGTGCATTCTGAGAGCTCACATAGTCACTTTATAAATAAAGTCATTTCTAGGCAGTGTGAGAAGGCAGTGGCATGGTTCACTGTTAATGAGGAGGACACAAAGTTAGCACTTCTCAGTGGATGTCATGCCCTCCTGCTGAGTTCTTGTAACTCATATCATTTATAGACAATCAAAAAAGTTTTGGTGGCCATAGTGGATAAATCATAGTGACAAACCGATATAATCCTTACATTATCCTGCGTGGTTATTTATGTTCTGTTGATTGCCAGGATGTAAGTCTTGACTGGGTTAGGTGTGTCTGACACACTTATAGATCTCTGGTACCTGGGAGGGGGGCCTGTGACTGGCTTGTTATATGTGCCCACAAAGGCCTTCTCAGAAAGTGACTAAACTGGAATAGTGTATCTGAGGCTAGGAAACAGAAGGCTTTGGCCTCAGAGAACATATTCAAACTCACTAAATCTCATGGACAAAATATGGGTAATAATATACAGCTGGTCTACAATCACTACTAATACGCCCCGGAGGCAGTAACTTCTAAAATGTTAGCGTCTTTCTTCCTATGTTGATTTTGTATTGAAAAAGCAAATTTTGGGAAAAGGATACAGCTAGCCACGTAGTTTAGTTCTCATATGTTATGCATGAGTTGTCCAGTGTTTTACTCTTTAGTTGGGGCAGCGGGAGGAGGGCAGCAGGAGGAGGGCATGTGGGGGAGGGCAGCAGGAGGAGGGCAGGTGGCAGCTGTGCTTATTAGAGGAGGGAACACTTTCCAGACCATTATCTAATTTCTTTTATTTTTGGAACGCGGTGATGTTTTCTGAAACTTGATTCATTCTGCTTAATGCCTGGACTGCAAGGGCTACCACAAGTGCAGAATCTGTACTTGAGAAAGCACTAGAAATTATACAGACGTTACAATTGGCTTCATAAGGGAAGTTTTATGTAGTGTGTACAGTACTATATAGCAAATAACTAATAGATGAAAAAGAAAAATTACTCTTAGCTGTTTTTGAGAAGTGTGTGGAGTTTGTTTAGTAAGGTAAAACATGTATTCAGGTGCCACATAACATCATTTGGATTGGCTACATATGTAACTATGGTCCCACAAGAATCTTGCCTAGTGAGGTAGAAGCCATCTTAATTTGTGTACATTCTGTGGTGTTTCTTAGGATGAATGATCACCTAATGAGGAGTTTCTCAGAAGTTGTTTCTGACCCTACAGATGACTGTAGATGGTTCAATTGGTAGAAGACAAGTTAATGCTCAAGATAGTACCATTGACAACAGCTTAAAACTGCCTAAAGACAAAAAAGAAAACCATTATTTTAGGAATACAGATCCTCCCAGACTTTTTACTAGTTTTGAAGTCATGGGAATCTTCCTGCCTCAGCCTCTCAAATACCAGGATTATAAGCATGTGCTATCACGCCTGGCTTTGAAGCAGGTTTTAAATGCTCATGAACATTTGGGTAATTCCACTATATTTTATTGCTTTGAGAGAAGAAGAAGTTATACACGTAGTATTATAGGAAGAGTTATTGACATGATGGATAAAATAGATGTATGATTGATGGGGTGATCACCTTAAGTTTCTGTGGAGAAAGAGAAGAGCCAAGGTGGCTCCAAACCAGGAAATGTCTAACAACTTTAGGATAGACCTCTTCTTCTATTCTAAAGCCAGAGATAAATCTCAGAGTCACTGAAGCGAATGAATGGAAGAGATGCTAATATGGCAGTGTGTAGTGGTACTTGCCTTTAATTCCAGGACTTGAAAGGCAGAGGCAGGCAGATCTTTGTGAATTTGAGGCCAGCTGGTCAACATAGTAAGTTCCAGGAAAGCCAGAGCTATATAGTGAGACCCTGTCTCCAAAAAACCAAATCAAACCAAAACCAAACCAAAAAACCCCAAAACCAAAACAACAAAAAGCCACCCAGAGATGCTGATGGAAGGAAACAAATGGTTTGAGTGAATGAATACCTTACAAGTGTAGATAATGATCATGGTTAGTTTCTCTTGAATTAATTCTAATTGAGCTATTAAGTGGATGTGACTATCATCATCATCTTTGTTTTTGTTGTCATTATTTGCTGTGTTCTAGCCTTTTCATCTTGTATCAGTGATTTTGGCATTTTTGTTTCATTCATTGTATATATCCTGTATCATCTGTATTATTTATTTATTGAGACAGGAACTCAGTATATAGCCCTGGATGACATTGAAACTAGCTTTGTAGACTAGGTTGGCCTAGAACTCAGAGATCCATCACACCCAGTCTTATATATTCACTCATTTCCCCTTTTTCTCTTTCTTTCTTTCTTGTTTTTTTTTGTTTGTTTTTGTTTTTGTTGTTTGTTTGTTTTTTGTTTTTTGAGACAAGGTTTCTCTGTGTAGCCCTGGCTGTCCTGGACTCACTTTGTAGACTCACAGCGATCCATCTGCCTGCCTCTGCTTCCTGAGTGCTGGGATTAAAGGCGTGCACCACCACATCCGGCTTTGAGTTCATTTTTGTACATGCAGGAGATTACTAGTGAGTCAGTAGATAGCTTCAGGGATGGGAGCCAGGTGCCCGAGGCCTCACTGCTGAGCTCAGAGTTGAAACTTCCGAAAGAGAAAGAGGTTAGAGATGATAATGAACAGCCAGGGGTCAGATCCTGCTGTCTCCATAATAGAGGCCTCATAAAACTCAAAATCATGGGGTTTGGAAAATGTGAATTTCAGAATATTTGGAGGATGGAAAGTTCTGAGAAAGGAGGAAACCCCTAGGGCTGGTTTCCGTGCTGAACTGTGCTCTTTATTCCCTGTTCATCTGTATTATTTAGATATTTTCTCTCTCCCTCTCCTTCCTTCTCTCCTTCCCTCCTTCCCTCACATTTGATTATATATATATATATATATATATATATATATATATTTTTTTTTTTTTTTAAATGATCTCACTCACTATTGTATCCTTGGGTGGCCTGGAATTTACAGAGATCTGCCTGCCTCTGCTGGAATCAAAGGCATGCAATACATACCCAGAGCTCATTTTCATTCTTTATACTGTTTTTACAATAAGCTTAAAAAGGCCTTTCCCTGAGTGGTGAGCTGTTACTAAGCCCAAGCAGGGTCCATGGATTCTAGATTGGTAGACAAGTTGGAGGAAGTGTGGGTAACCTGGGAAGCCAACTGTGTGACCACTGCCGGGAAGTGCATATGTGTTTGTGGGGCAGTTTGTGGAACTGAACCTTTAACCTATGAGGTCTGCTACACAGGTAGCTAATCAGAATTTGAACTAAATTACAGGGGGAGAAAGAAAGAAAGAAAGAAAGAAAGAAAGAAAGAAAGAAAGAAAGAAAGGAAAGAAGGCTGAGTGGTGGTGGCCCATGCCTTTGGTCACAGCACTCAGGAGGCAGAGGCAGTGGGATGTCTGAGTTCAAAGCCAGCCAGGTCTACAGAGGAGTTCCAGGACAACCTGGCCTACACAGAGAAGTCCTGTTGGAAAAACAACAAAAACAAAAACAAAACCCAAAACAACAACAAATTACAGGACCCTTTACTTGGTATTCTCATGGTACTGGGAAAAACCTACATATACACTTGGTGTCAGAAGAGCTGTGGGGACAGGGCAGTCTTGTCCATCTGCAGGTTTGCAATTTTACATTATTGGGAGCATATTTTAGTGATCCAGGCAAACTTAAATACTAATGTATTTCTCAACAGTGAGATAGATATACTCAACAGTGAGATACAGTGTGGGTACCTTTTGTACAATGACTTTCCTAGCTTTGTATTTCTTCAGATGGTGACTCTTTTGGGGACCTTTATCTTTGACTGCCCACGTATGTAATTTCATGACTGCCTTTAATTGGTAGGGAAAGGAGACCTCAAAACATTAACAGAGAAGCCAGTTTCTGAGAATGAGATTTATGGAAGCTGCTGCTGTCAGACAAGATTGCCTCTGAGAAGGCTTGGTGACAGCGAAGAGACCTGAGATTTACAACTGGTCTTATTTCCTTGTGCTTGCAGGTTGTCACCAGGGAAAATGTGGAAGTTTTAGCTGCTTATATACATGTGAGGAGGGAAAGTGATGTTCAATGTAAAGAGCTTCGGAAACATTTGGTTAAGATTTTACAGTAAGATTTGCTATTATATGTCAGTATAACCCAATAAGCTTCTCAATGTATTTCCAAGTGACAAAAACAATAGTTTAGAATACTGGGTTCTCAACAGTCCTTTTCCTTTGATTTACACTGAATAAATAAAGGATGTTGTGTTTCCTTGTAATGAAGTCAGAAGGGCTTTTGATCATGCACCTCTTTGCTCCACCCTTCCTGAGGGTCTCCTGTCCTGTGGGAGCAAGGGTTTGTCTTGGAGTTCAGGACACACCTCCAGTTTTGTTCCTGGATTCTGCGTCTCTCACTGGGTTCTAAGTTGAATTCTTTAAACCTTCTTGGCTTCTGTAGCTGCCTCTTCCCCTGTTGTCCAGTGCTCTCCTTTGAAGGTCCTCACCACTAGCTTCCAATTCATGAAGCTTTCTTCTTTTCCTCCCTGAGTGAGAAGGGTTGCTTCATTTCCTTCATTTAAAATGAAAAAATTTTAGTTTGTGTATGGTGTGTGTGTGTGTGTGTGTGTGTGTGTGTGTGTGGTTTTGGAATTCAAACCCTAGGCCTTGTGAAGGCCTGAACTCACTTTGTAGACCAGGCCAGCCTCGAACTCACAGAGATCTGCCTACCTCCACCTCTGCTGGGACTAAAGGCATGTGCCACCACTGCCCGGCTTCAACTGCTCTTTTGATGTAAGTTAAATCTTTGTATAATCCTATGTACTATACATTATTGAAAATCTGCATCATTTTCTTACATGAAAGAGCAGGGCTGGATCTTACAGTTTTGTAGACCTCACATGTGTAAGCAAAGTATGTTGCATCTCACCTAGCAAATACTGTTGGATGTACAATCCTCTCATAGTTTAGGCAGTCTTTATTTATTTATTTAAGAAATGAACAGTTGGTTTGAGCTGGGTGTGAATGGGTAGTGGATGACACATACTAGCCATATTTCAGATAATTAGCTCAATTGGATATTTTAGCTAAGCTTTATCTTTATGTCTCCCTATACATTTGTATCTTTATTTCTCTCTATACATTTGGCAGGATATTTGGGAAGAGGCAATTGCACCAGTCAAACTGATGGCTTAAAAGCAACCCTTCCCCAGCTCTCGGGAGGCAAAGGAAGGCAGTTCTCTGTGAGTTCGAGACCAGTCTGGTCTACAAAGTGAGTCCAGGACAGCCAGAGCTACACAGAGAAACCCTGTCTCGAAAAACAAAAAACAAAAACAAAAACAAAAACAACCAAACAAAAAAGCAATCCCTCAAGAAAACCATTGGAGGAATTTATAAACCAGATCACATGATGCCCATCTCTGTCAGGACTTTGAGGATACTTTGTCCTCACTAATTTCTCCCTTCTCCACCTGCTCTCCTAATCCTGTTTCTTTCTTTTTTTAGTTTTTTGAGACATAGTTTCTCTGTGTAGCCTTCTCTGTCCTGGAATCACTCTGTAGACCGGGCTGGCCTCAAACTCACAATGATCTGTCTGCCTCTGCCTCCTAAGTGCTGGGATTAAAGGCCTGTGACACCACCGCCCAGGTAATCCTGTTTCTTAATCAAAAATCCTAGCAGGCTCGGTTGTGCACATGTGTAATCTCAGAATTTGTGAGGCTGAGAAAGGGGCATGGGAGATTTGCATAGTTCTAGGCCAACTCAGTTACTTAGTGATACCCTATTTCAAAAAGTTAAAAACAAGCCTAGTGTAGTGGCCCTGTCGTGTAATCCTAGCACTCAGGTAAGGCAGAGGCAGGCTGGAACTCTGTGAGTTCGAGGCCAGCCTTGCCTACAGAGAGTTCCAGGATACCCAGGGCTACACAGAGCAAATATTTTCTTGAAAAAAACAAAACAAAACAAAACCCCAAACAGCCAAGGCTATACAGAGAAACCCTGTCTCAGGGGGAAAAGCATCCAGCAAATCTTAATAAGATGATTGATAACATCTTGTTACCATTATGAAATAAACTTTTCTGGTCTTTTTATTTTAAAAATAAATTATTTCAAAGTATTTTTGCTTTTATTTATGTATATGAGTATATGCCCTGTAAGTTTGGGTGTCCCTGGGAGCCAGAAAATAGCACTGGATCCGCTGCAGTCCTAACCATTCAACATGGGTGCTGGGAAACCCAACTTGGGGTCTTTGTCAAGAGGAAGTGCAGTGCTCTTAGCCAGTTCTGGTGGTGCACACCTTTAATCCCACCAGAGGCAAGTGGATCTCTGTGAGTTTGAGGCCAGCCTGGTCTACAAAGTGAGTCCAGGACAGACAGGAGAGACAGAGAAACCCTATCTGGAATCCTAACCCCACCCCTCTGAGAGCCTTCTTTAAGTTCTCTGGATTCTAAGGGAACAGAAACTCAGGAACCATTTATGTCAGTGAGGTCAAAGGTGATTGAGAAGAAGCTCCCCACCGTCACCTCCCTGTGCATCCCTGAGGTCACTGAAGAGTGACTTTGACCAGTCTCTGCACAATTGTAGTTTCCCCTCTGTCTACTGAAGTAGCTAGACTTGAGGGATTTCCTCTTATCCAGGGGAAAGCCATGGTTTTGTTTACTTCTGGACCCTAGCCTGACTTTTCCTCTTACTGTGTGCACTTGGAGACTCGTCTCTAGCCTTTCAGGATGTGGCTTTCCCCACTTACATCTCCATCTAAGCCCACAGGACTCATCTCAAACATGCTCTTACTTTTTTCCTTTTTCCTTTTAGTGTGCTTGTTAATACTAAATCCTACGCCGATCCCAACTCAACATTAAGTATCTGATCTGGGATACATAAGTTAAACACATATTCTTTCTCCCCCTCTCTCATAGAAGATTGTTTTTTCTTTTTGCTTTTCTTTTTTTAAGATAAGGTCTCACAATTCAGCAAATGCGGCCTCTGAATTCACAGGCTTCCTGCCTTCCCTCCCCAAATCCTGGGATCACAGGTGTGCAGCACACACTGCCAGATTCACAGAATGTTAAAATAAAAGAGGGAGAGTAGGAATTTCGCCCAACTTTAAGCGTTTACCGTTATTAAGGTAATGTAGCATTTGGGTGGTTGAGATACCAGGTCACAGTGGGTTTCAAACCAGCCCAGGAAGCCAACCACCAGGACCTCCTCTTCCTCAACCCTCAGCCCTGATTGAGACATTTTTATCCGGCATCTGCTGGTTTCCAGGCACTGTCCTGATCACTTTGCAGTTTCAGCCTGTTGTTTCACACGCTAGCAGCAAATCCTGTTGTATGATGAACAACGGAGATCAGAGGAATTCAGTTACCCGTTCAGCACCACACAGCTTCTTTCTGGGTTGACAGAGACTTATGGAAATCTTTGAGAAGGAAGATATGAAAAGATAATGCTGCTTCTATCTTTTTCCCCTAACTCACCCCTTTCTTTTTCTTTTTTGAGATACAAATGTGGTCCATCCAGCCCAGCACTCATCACTGTGTGGCCCAAGCTAGACTTGAACTCCTGTCTCTCCTGTCTCAGCCTTTTGAGTGCTGAGATCACAGGCATGTGTATGCCCAGGTCCCTACTCCATATTTTTATTTATTTTTTTATTGGTAAGGTGTTTCCTTATTTTTGCTACTTTGAATTCTGCTGCCTACTCCATTGAATTTCCCCTTTTAGCACCTAACACTTAACCTGGTGAAGCCGTAGTTTTTTTGTGGATTTGACTTTAGGAACACTTGACATTGTTACAAACTAATTAGATTTGATAAGTGTGTAAACAACCTGTGCCTTAGTATCAACCTGCTTTTATTCTTCGGTCTGTGTTCCTGGCTGCTGTTAGGACAATAAACAAAGTCATGTAAATTCTGGGCACATGCAAATTTGTTTCCTTCCTTTAACTGGGAGCCACTTCATTTTTCACTTGAGTTTTAGTCAGAGTCTTTCTCCATTTCTTTCCTTTATTTATTTATTTATTTATTTATTTATTGCACAGTCTCACACTGTACCTAGTGCAGCCCTTGGATTTATCATTCTCTTGCCTCTAAATTCATTTCTTGCTAGTTTTCCGAAGCTTTCAGAATCATCTTTGAGCCTTTCCACCTACCCAAGCATTTGTGATTGTTAGTGGTTGGAGCAGACTAAACTGTTGTAACAGAGAGATCTGAAAATAGACCCAGGCTCAAGTACAAGTTCATTTCTTTCTCGTGTGCAGTTTTGGTTTGCATATGGCTTTCTTCCTTTGGTCCAGACTCCATGGGTTCTTCTGTTTCTGATGTCATCCTTCCTTCCAACTTTGTTCCCAGCCTTGTCCAGCTAGTAGAGAGGGAAAAGGAAGAAGCATTTCTGCTTTCCCAACATGTAGTCTTGAAGTGAGTGTGTCAGCTCCACTCACGTTGGCTTGGCTGGAAATCCGCTGCAGAGTTTTACTTGCCTTCAAAGATGATTGCCAATATCTTCTAGGGATGAGCCCAGGATAATGGGGATATAGGTCTGTAAATAATGTCTTTTTCATTGGGTCCTTCATCTTATACCAAGAAGATAACTGTCAATATTTTCCTCTCTGTCTCTTCTAGTATGTGAACCCAGGTACTCTGTCAGCTCCCAATTTAGAGTTGCGCAAGTTCATACTTTTCCTATTATAATTTTTTTTCCCCGTGACATGGCCATCCCAATGTAGATAGACTGGCCTTGAACTCGAAGAGATATATTTGCATTTGCTGCTTGAATGCTTGGATTAAAGGCCTGAGCTTCTTTCAGTTACTCTTCCGGCCTTTAAGATGAACTTTGTGGCTAGGCATGGTGGTGTGTTGGCTCTGTTTCTTAATAATTAGACTTTATTATACAACCCAGTTACCCTACACAAGAGGGAAAAAAGGTTAAAGGAAACAAGAGTAAACCTTCCGGTATCTGTTCCATAGGATGGATCCCTAGGTGTCTCTGGCCTGCATGCTGGTCCGGCCTGTACTCTGGTCATCTTCCTGATCCATGTGCGCTCCTGCTCAGTCTGAACCTGCAGCCTCGACCTTGCCTTTTGTACTTGATAACCTTGGTGGCACACACCTTTAATCCCAGCACTCCTGAGGCAGAGGTAGGCGGAGCACTGTGAGTTCAAGGCCAGCCTGGTCTACAGATCGAGTCCAAGACAGCCAGGGTGACACAGAGAAACCCTGTCTCAAAAAACAAACAAACAAACAAAAGGATAAACTTTGTGAAAATATACTTTCATGTTTTTGCTTACTTCCTTGCCTTCCACTCTATAATTTTTGGAGATCTGGTCTAATTTCAGATGAATCTATTTCCATCATATCTACTGAGGTCATGACTGGCAAGCCAATGAGTTTTTATTTTTTATTTTTGAGATTTCTATGTTTTGCTGTGAAGTTTTTCCTTAGGAAGTTGAATTCACCAGGTTGCTGTGACAGCTTGCCTGTCCTCTGGAGTCCTCCTTATGGCTGTCTGCAGGTTCCTTCCCAGACTTTATTCATAGTTCACTGGCCTTTCTGTTCACTAGCTCACATCCTGATTTTATCCCTGTTCCAGTTTTGGGTGATTTTTTTTTCAAATTAACAGCATGTCCAGCCGCACCGCTGGGAGACCGGAGGACAGCAGTAAGTTCTGCAGTCCTATAGCAGGGCCATCCGTCCTCTGTTCACGTAGGAGCAGCAGGGTCCTTCCCTTACCACCTACATGGTGTATCCATTCTGTCTAACACCGTAATGTTTACTGGCTATTTCCCCACAAATTAGGACAGTAGTGGCCCACAGATCACTTTCAATTTAGATTTTAGTGGAGGAGAAAGGCACATAAATGATGAATGGGCATTTGAGATGATGACAAGAGCTGTGCAATCACTACAGGGTTGTCTGGCTCAGGAGGGTGTATCTCAAAAGCCTACATTTTCCTCAAGTCATGCAAGTCTAGAAGGAGGCTTCTGTGTTAAGATAAGTATCAGAGGCTCCCAGGCGGAGGGCACAGGTGGCATCAAAATTCTGGGTGTACTTAGGTGTGGTGGCCGAACGGCCTTTAATCTCAGCACTAGGGAAGGCAGAAGCACTTCAATATCATCCTGGTTAAAAAGCAAGTTCCAGCCGGAGCTACGCATTGAGGTCCTGTATCAAACGAGCAAACAAGCAAAAAAGCCAGAGTGTGTGCCACCAAGTCCAGTTCGTAGAATCGGAGCTGGAGAGATAGCTCAGGGGTTAAGAGCACTGATTGCTCTTTCAGAGTTCAATTCACAGCATCCACATAGTGGCCCACAACCATCTTAACTAGATTAGGTTGTGAACATCGTTAGGGTGTCTGTGTGGAATTTCTCAGTGTTCAAAAGAAACTATACCATTCTCAAGGTCAGAGTCTGTGTGGTTTTCATCCAAGTTACAATGCTTCAGCTTCATTCTAGAGTGAGTTATGTGCAGGTCATTAGAAGGTTGTTGTGTGGAATAGTGTCTCTCAGATGGGCATGGGAGCTGAGGCAAGGTGAGCCACCTGGTGAGCGGCAGACCAGGCTGGAGCACAGAAAGAAACCTTGTTTCACAGCACCAACAAAAAGACAAAAGGTCTTTTGTCTCTTAATCCTTTCTTAGAAGAAAGACTAAATCAAAATTATTTAAAAGCTTAATTCTCTTTGACATGAGGGTACTTTTTATATACTAAGAAATTAGGTCTTGTTGGTTAGAATTGAGCTTCTTTGGAGGGACATGGACCTTTACAGTATATAATATATATATTTTATTTACTTGCCAAGAACCAGTTGTGGGTGGTAGTGCTTCCATTGAAACTGAATGCTGTCAGAGTGTGCTGTGGCTGCTCAAAGTAGACAGGGTTATGGGAAGCAGGGAAAACACTGAAGAGAGGGCTTCACTTAAAATCCTATTTTAGTTGTTCAACTGAGAAATTGTTATGTGGATGAGCATTGTATTGAAGACAGAAAGAAATGGACAGATTTAGGCGATGTTTTTGGAATAGATTGGTGACTAAATTTGATAGTAGATTAAAAGAAAGAATCAAAACAACCGGTTCATTTTTACTTGAGCATCTAGGCCAGTTATGGAGAAAATGAGAATTTGGAGAGAAATAGGCTTGAGGGAAGACAGAAAGCATTCTAATTTGGTAACATTAAGTTTGAAGTTTTTATTAGACATTTTATACAACTGGAGAAGTAGAATTTGTAGAGACTGAAATGCCTTTCGGATGAATAGACAAGTTGGGAGTTTCCTGTACATAGTTTTATATTTGATACTGCATGGGATTTCCTACAGTGAATTTTAGATGGACAAGGGACCAGTGATCAATTTTTACGTAGATTATTTGTCATTTGGTGGGAGGGAAACTGGGAGAATGTAATCTCTGAAGATGGGCCCAGAGAGTTTTTTAAAAATAATTTATTTATTCTTATTTGATGTGCATTGGTGTTTTGCTTGCATGTATGTGTGTGTAGGGGTGTCAGATCTTGGAGTTACAGACAGTAGTGAGCTGCCATGTGTGTGCTGGGAATTGAACCGGTCTTCTGGGAAAACAGTGCTCTTACCCGCCGAGCCATCTCTCCAGCCCCCAGAGTGTTTTTTTTTAATGAAGATGATTTTGTGTCAGTTGCAGAGATTGTATTTAGTGAAATAGTTCATGTTTGATTTTGACTAACTGATGAGTGGAAAGGCTGGGACAAAAGCATACTGCATTGTGTTCTGGAAATGGAGAAAGTACTTTCAGAAAACTCAAGAAATGTGAAGAAAAAAAGAAAAGAAAAGAGGAAAGAAATAGGTTCCTCAAAGGAGATGTGTAGAGGGAGGTCCATTAAAGCCAGTGGGTAGTGGGATGGATTTCTAGTGATGACAGCTGTACAGAGTGTTAGACAGCAGTAGGGATAAAATTGCTGAAGACTAAGAAATGGAGGAGACTCAGGGCACATAGAGGGCGTGGTCCTTATTGGACATAGGACACTTGGTTCTTAATGCAAGGAAGGGCTGTAGAGAGTGTTGGTGCAGGGAGGATGGAGCAGAGCTGGAGTGGGAAGGTGTTGTCACTTTACTGCCTAAATTCTCCTTGAGATGGGGATGCTAGAGTCTGGCGGGTGAACAGGGATTTGAGATAGGGGATTGGGCCAATGAGTGTTGCCCATTAGATGCTTTATGTCCATGAGTTGAAGTTGAGAGCAGTTGGGTTGTGTATGTGTGTGCATGTGTGTGTGTGTTTTCCCACATTGTTTGTTATTTGGGTGAGGGTATTGAGAAGACACATCAATGACATTAATCAGTCTGAGGAGCTTAGGTAATGAGGAGGAAGAGCACTTGCATGGGAGAGATTACAAGGATAAGCCTTTATCTTAAGCCAAACATTATGAGAACTGACTCAAAGTAGAACAGAAAGCCCGTGAATGGTTTTGGAAGCTAGATAAAACTGTCATGTTGAAATGACAAGACTACACTGAGCAGGTGAGCTGAGAAGGCAATAGTGGATGCTCACGCACATGGTTCTTTGACGCTGAAGTCTCAGGAGCCAGCACAAAGGAGGATGATACCTGAAACAGACATTGTGAGAAGGAGAGCCAGTGACTGAGACTGAGGCAAACAATAGGTCAGAGGTCAGAGGTCAGAGGTCAGGGGCTTGAGGGTTCATTACTCCAGGTTAATACATTCAGAGCTGAGTTTGGAAAAGGAAGTAGGTGCTAAGGTCAGTGAATGAGCAATAGATGATAGGTGAGTGCAAGGAAGGACAGAAGTAAAGGTTTTGTTTGTTTTTTTTTTTTTTTAACTATACAGTATGTCTGTTTCAATGAACAATAGGACTTTTAAAAAAACCAACAATCAAGTTTCATGTTTTGTTTGATTGGCACAATGATCTTTTTATTTTTGAGACTGTATATAATTACAACATGCCTTCCTCCCCTGTCATTCTTACACACCCTCCCATATACCCTTACACCCTCCTTGAAATTCGTGGCTTCTTTTTTTTTTTTTAATTGTTACTGCATACACATATATTTCTAAATATAAAGGAGGTAAAGTTTAATACTATGAACTTTAATTTTTTTCATTGTTCTTTTTGACAGTGTGTCTTTATGTAACACAGTCCGGCCTGGAACATACAATCTCTTATTCCAGCCTTTTGAGCATTGAGCTTATAGGCATTTGCTAGGTAAGACTATGAAGAGGGTGGACTGTGGTAGCCCATCCCTGCCCATCCCAAGGCTATCCTGAGCTACATAGCAAGTAAGAGGCCAGCTGAGATTCCAGAAGATGCTGTCTCAACAACAACAAAATAAAAAGAGAAAAAAAAAAAACAAAAAACAAAAAACAGAGAAAACATTGGAAGGTGAATAAAAGAAAAGCTTCATTTACCTCCAGGTTGAGAGATTTTGGGGATATAAGCAGGGTTGACACTAAAAGTACTTAACAACTCAAATGCAATGTGAACTTACCAGCCTCTTGTGAAGGGAGATATTAACTCAGTAATCACTTCATTACAGGGAAGACCAGGAAGGGGGCTCATCAAAACTGGCTCAGATATTTTAGCAAAGCCATTCCTATTTTATTGGCTGAAAAATTAGACCTCATGTGAGAATAAAGCAGCACATCCTTATTCATTTGCTGTGAAAGGAAGGCTTTATGCTTCAGCTTTCAAAATTCAGAATCTGGCCTGGGAAAGGAACATTGAGAGAAGAGAACACGATAGAATTTCAAGGGGTAGATTCTGGGGTTCAGAGGGCAGAGTGAGGTTGGGAAGGTAAGGCAGTGGGTAGGTGTCACTACACCCAGCTGGGTCCTAGTCCATCTCCTGGCAGTGCTTCAGAGCAAGGGGCAGCCACCAAAAGGGACTGCCTTTAGACTTGAGCCTTCCAAGTCCTCCTAGGAATGTGGTGAGGATTCGTATTGTGTGCTGACCAGAACAGCCTTCATCCATAACACAGTATGGAGCAAACTGATATGCTTCACTGGCTGTAATTTGTCTATTGGGCAAAGTCCAAAGCCATTTGAATTCTCATGAATCATATGAGATAGGGAATAACTACCCCACCTTGCTGTTTTCATCTCGTCTCCTTCTCATCTAGGATTGCGTTGTTACTCAAGAGTCCTGTCTAGATGACCTGGACCTTATTCTAATCTTGCTTAACATTGAGGACTGAGTAGCTCCCATCTGGAAGTCCTTCTTCAGGTAGGCTGGCCAAACTTAACTGGAGCTAAGATGGCTGCCCCAGAGATGACAACCTCTATAGCTCTAGAGGTATGCCAATACCTCTAGGTGGTATTATAATACTACCTGCATGGTAAATGACACATCCTCCTGACAGTGGCCACTGGGTGTAGCATAAAAAGAGTAAGAATAGGTGCTGATACCAGGAATGTTCTGCTCATCCCTAGAGAAAAGATATTAGGCCTTCCCATGACTAACCTGTTCCCCCCTCCTGTATGTTCCAGCATAGCTACAAGCACTACCTCCCCCCCCCCCAGGACTTGAGGGTTTACATAGTTTCCTCTCATATTTGTTCTTGACCAAGAGTAAAAGTTTCCATTTGGTATTCAGTCTTGTTCCTGGTTCTACAGTTCCCAGAGAGAAAAAGGACCCATGCTGAGGGTAATATCGAGTGATGTTACTATCTTCTGCTTGTGCACCAGAGTAGTACCCATTCCCTCAGGAAGCACTGTGCTCATCTTGGCATCTTTTCTCATAGTCCTCTGAACTCAGTGAACCTTCAACAGTAGAGGTAACATTGTTTTCACTGCAGATGCCCTGATGATGCCTTGCCTCTTCTCCCTCAGGGATAATTATTACTTTATTGAGTCAGGGTCGTACTATGTAGCTTTGACTGGCTTAGAACTTATTCTGTAGACCAGGCTGGCCTTGAACTCACAGAGATCTGGCTCCCAAGTGCTGGAATTAAGGACATGTGCTACCATGCCTGCTTTTTTTACTTGTTTTATTTATTTTTTATTTTTATTTTTTTGTTTGTTTTTTTGTTTTTTTGAGACAGGGTTTCTTTGTGTATCCTTGGCTGTCCTGGACTCACTTTGTAGACCAGGCTGTCCTCGAACTCACAGTGATCCACCTGCCTCTGCCTCCCGAGTCCTGGGATTAAAGGTGTGTGCCACCACTGCCTGGCTCTATTTGTTTTAGAATCTCCTTTTCTAAACTTTGATTTCCTTTAAGTCAGAATTAGAAAATCACATACTACCCTAGATTTTTTTCCTAGAAATGGAATACATACTGACTTTACATATTTCCTTTCTTTTTTGACATCTAAGTGATGTTTCTATACTTTTGGGTTATCTTTAATGTATATATATATATATATATTTTTCCCCACACAGTCCAGGCTAGCATTGAATTCATGGTGTAGCCAATGGTGTCCTGAACTACTGGGTTTATGTCACTATTTCTTAAATGCATACACTCGCCAGGTTTTGCTTAGAGTCCTGATTTTTAGCTCCCCCCCTCCCAGTGAAGGGGAATCTGTTGAAAGTGAGGATGAGTGCAGGAGATATTTGGTGTCTTTGTGACCAATATGATTATGATGGAAAGCTAACCATCTGTGTTATGCCTCCCTCACTGTTGTCCCTGGCTTGGGCTGAATTATAATCATTAACTTCTTTGGTTATATAGCCCAATGAAGGCGAATGTGGTAGTTTTCTGGTGTGTTTAAGTATAATTGCACTTTTTTTTAAATGGCCACTTGATTTTGCCGATAACATGTAGAACTTTCTGGAGCCTTGCTCCAAAGTCCAATTCCTTTGAGGTCTCTTCAAATGTCAGTTCCCTTGTCCAACATGAACTAATAATTACTTCTGTATTAGCAAGCTTTGAGATAATGTAAATGAGATACCAGCCACATGACTGTCGTGAGTCACCATGATGTACATTAGCAGCACTGAGTCACTCCTTCAGCATAGGTGGAAGGGGTGTGGTAGTAAAGGGAGCACGAGTGGGGGATGGGCTGGGAGTCTGGAATGAATGACAGGGATGGTGTCACAGGTAACTGGCGAGTGGGACTGCTGGCCTGAAGTTGGCATACTCTGAATGAGTGAACAGATAAGACTCATTTTGACACTTGGGGGGGGGGTGGTCACAGATTGTTCCCAGGTAATTCCCGTGAGAGAAAACAGTTGTGGTGTGCGTCTTCATACCCTGAGATCAGCGTGTCATTCTTGAGTCAAGGCATCCCTATGAAATACCCTGATTTCTTTAGAAAGATTAACTTACAAAGTTGTTTTCATAACTTTTTGGTTTTATATTAGCATTTCCCCCTGCCCAAGGGGATGGAGTCCAGAGCTGAGATAGAGCCAAGAGCAACTTCCCAGTTTCTCTGAACCGAACTAAGTACCAAAAAAAAAAAAAATCTGTTCTGAAGAGATGATGAAAAACCACACTCGGGCACAGTTGTCCTGGCGGACTAAGCCTCTTGGGTTAACCCAGGACACGAACCTTTGATCAGGATTTGTACAGGGGAATGCTTTCAGTCTGTTCCCACTTACAGTGTTGGAGGTACAGCCACTGGACTTCACGTGATTGCAGCCTGACCTGAGGGAGAGTCAGCTCCCTCCCTGACTTCTGCAACGAGAGCAACCTGTGGCCCAGATCTGCTGTGTCTGCTCAGCCTTGCAGGGATCTTGTGATAGGCCACTCTACAAATGACAGTATCTCTTCTGTTTGAGCGAATGTTTGCTTTGGAAGGAGATGTTAGAGAAAAGCTAGAGGAGGCCCACAGACTGTTTTTTTTTTTTTAACCAGGGAAATGATAAGATTTATTTGTGAGTGTTAGGTGTACCTGGGTACAGGTGCTGGGTAGGCCAAAGCAGGGTTGTAGCTCAGTGAAGGCAGGCTGCTGTTGTTCCCTTCTCTTCTTTCAGCCTTGCATAGTGGCCACATCTGCACTGTGAGTGTGCAGAAAGGAACTGAGAGCTTCTTGTAGGTGCTTATAAGTCTTAGATGTGGGTCTTACAGTGGCCGTTGGCGGGTACGTTTTACACTGTATCTTTTATTATTTTAATTTTAATGTTATATGAGTTGGTGTTTGCTTGCATATTTATCTATGTGAGGGTGTCAGATCCCCTGGAACTGGAGTTACAGACAGTTGTGAGCTACCATGTGGGTTCTGGGAATTGAACCCGGATCTTCTGGAAGAGCAGCCAGTGAGTGCTCTTGACCGCAGAGTCATCTTCCCAGCCCCCACACCATATCTTTTTTTGTTTTTGTTTTTGTTTTTGTTTTTTTTTTGAGACAGCATTTCTCTGTGTATTCTTGGCTGTCTTGGACTCACTTTATAGACTAGGTTGGCCTCAAACTTACAGAGATCTGCCTGCCTCTGCCTCCTGAGTGCTGGGATTAAAGGCGTGTGCCACCACCGCCCGGCCACACCGTGTCTTTTGATGCAGGTGAGATGCTATAGAGGAAAGAGCTAAACTTATTGTCACACAGCTTGTGTGTGAGTTGAACTGAAGGGTTGCTCGTGCCTCATGTGTGGTAAATGTTCTCCTACAATGAATGGTGTTGCAGTGAACTTGACAGTGGTGTCAGTTAAATATGTCATACCACCCTGAATGTGCCCAATCAAGTGTGTCTATGTTAAGGAGCGCACCTGTGACCAGCAGGAACCTAGATGTACCCAGAGAAGGAGCTGTGTCCTGAAAATAATCAGGACATTGCTACTGGCAAGGGAGAAAGCAGAGTTGAGCTCATCCCAGCAGAGGCTGTGCCTTCTCTGTGGATTTCATTTATGACCTAATACAGTTCAAGGGCCCCCTGTTTGAATGGCCCACCTTAGAGATGCTAGACTTTGGTAGCCTGGAGTCTACAGCACAGAAGCAGACAGAAAGAAGGCAAGAACCAACCTCTCAAAGTTGTCTTCTGACTTCTGAGTGCACACTGTTGCTATGCATGTGGCCACACACATGTAAATGTAACACACACACACACACACACACACACACACACACACACACACACAGAGGTTGAAAAATGCAGAGGTAGTTTTGGTTCAGTTTAACTACTTGAAATAGTTATTGTAAGGCAAATTAATCTTAGCTGGGGTGGATACTCAACCTTCCTCAGAAAAAAGGTAGATACTTCTATATTGTTTTTTAGCTCCTGTTTCAAAAGGCAGGGCATATTTCTCCTTCCTCTGTGTGGCTCTTGACTCATCTTTATTAAAGACAAGAATGATTGTATAACAGGAAAATCACCCGGGTAATGGTCAGATGACATGGCATTTGGTCACATGCCAACTGTGCATCCGCAGGCGTCTCTTAGAGCTGAGGGTTGTCATGAACACCATTTTTCTTAATAACACACAACCATTATAGAGATATTAAAAATGCTGAGGGTTCAGACTTTGGGAGGCTGCTCCTAGTCTTCATGTAAAGCATATGCGCACATGCTTAAACGAAAATTTATATGCATACAAACTTTTCAAGTTTTTTGAGTCAAGGTCTTGGAAAGTAGCTGTAACTGCCCGGGAACATACTACATAGATTACACTGGAGCATGATTTGCAATGATCCTCCTGCCTCTGCCTTCTGAGTGCTGGGATTATAGGCATGTTCCAGCTATGTTGAGCTGGGTCACTGTTCTATGCACTTTTATTCTTTCCACAATTAATTTTAGACATACTTATCACTGCATCTCTATTCCATGCTATTAATCTACATGAAATCTAAACACTGACTGGCTAGGTTACCTTGCCTGGATGGGAATCTGCCTGTCTTCCATTGTCACTCCCTGGCAGTAGAGGTACAGACTCCCCCTTCCCCCGAAGCCCAGCTTTTATTTGTGTGCTAGGGATCCAGACTCCAGGTTTTGTTTTTGTTTTTGTTTTTTTTTGAGACAGGGTTTCTCTGTGTAGCCCCCCAGCTGTACTGGAACTCTAGACTAGGCTGTCCTTGAACATGTAGATCCGCTTGCCTCTGCCTCTGAGAGTTCTGGGACTGCCAAACCCAGGCAAACTCTGGTTCTTTTTTTTTTTTAAAGATATATTTATTTATTATTATGTACAGTATTCTGTCTACATGTACCCCTGCAGGCCAGAAGAGAGTATCAGATCACATTATAGATGAGTGTGAGCCACCATGTGGTTGCTGGGAATCAAACTCAGGACCTCTGGAAGAGCAGCCAGTGCTCTTAATCTCTGAGCCATCTCTCCAGCCCCGAAACTCTGGTTCTTAATGCTTCAGATGGAGGTACATTGCTCCACTCTCTATCTTGATCTTTTATTCGAAAAAACTGAAGTCCGGACAAGTCAGCCAGGTGTCTTTGTTCAGACTGCGGCTGTCATAGGGTGGGGTAAACACCTCAGGTCATAGTCTCTGTGGAAACACTCAGCTGCCTCAGGACCTGCGCACACAGCAAAGCACATTGTTGGCGCCTGCCAGGGTAATGGCTCTGGCAGTAGGCAGAAGTGCACTGGGTGAGGTCAGGCCTGAAGGTCACCGCATTGATATTGGAACCTGGAGTTTTGACAAGAGTCCTATTAGAAATGCCATTTTACAAGTCACTTGCCTCCTGCCTGCATCTTGGTAAGAGCATGGGCTCAGGCTATGGGCTAAATCTTTTGGATTAGCTTCGAGTTTCAGTCAGCATTATCTGAGGGTTTCTGGCTGAGGAGAAGCTGTTGAGTCTAAATTGCTAATGTGCTCTACTGATTTCCATCTGCTGTGTGATTTGACTGACAACAGTGCTAGCCTAGTCCACTGGGGTCTGGTGAATTGCATCTGCTCAGTCAGAGTGTTTCCTGAGCTGGAATTGAAATGTAGGGCCCTTTAGTTTCCAGTGTGACGACAACACTCAGGCAATTGACTTTTACTCTTCAGTCTCCAACAGGGAGGAAATTATGAAATAAAATGGGGAGAGGCCAGGCATCCTCGTCAAGATCCAAACCCATAAAAATAAGTAGCTGTAATTAATCATGTGCTGTGCATTCTCTCTTTCCAATTAAATATGCACTTAACTGGGTCACTCCGAGGCACATAGCAGTTTAGCTTCCCAGTCTGCACATGGTGGTGTCCTGGGCCCCTTCCTCTACTGAGAAGTGACCTGAGATTCTTTCCCAATACATGTCCAAACTCAGTTCAAGCTGTGAGGAGTAGTGTGTGCATTTCTATGAGAGGGTAAAAAACAATCAGCCCCATGGGGACTAGATATGAATATGGCTTCCTCCGTGGGTGTTGGGTGGGTGGGGGGGAGAGCCCTCTCAGCCAACCTGTTCTTTGTTCCAGCCTGTCGCATTGAATGAAAGGGAGCAGTCTTGTGAGTATGTGAGTGCAATAGATTTGGTATTCAAGATGATCCCGGAAGTGTGGGTTTTACTATTGTAGATACTATTTTTGATTGCGGTTTGTGTGTTTTACTTTCTTCCTCAGGGAGGCTCTTCATGCTTATCTCTCTTGCCCCTTCTGCCTTCTTTTCATACATTTTGTGTATTGATAAACATGGCTGTGTCCTGTTACACACACACTCTCTCTCTCTGCCAGTTCTCTCTGCCTTCCCTGATTCCCTAGGTTTCAAATACAGGACCTCTCCTGGCAGGCAAATAAATGTTCTACCACTGATCTCTGTGTATACGACGGCCGATTTCTTTTCTCTCGAAACACAAATTTCATCAGATCATTGTATGCGAAAAGCCCTCCATCGACTTCCTGTCTCTGCATTGTCAGAATGAAAGCCTTGCTAGGAGGAGGTCATGTGTGACTTGGCACCTGTCTGTCTCTCTGACCTTGGCTATAACCCACTGCTGGCACCACTTGATGCAGTCACAGTGGCCTTTCGGTATACCAAAGAGGTGGAGACTGTACGGGCTGTGTATCTTTGCTTGTCTGCTGGCCTCTTACAAAAACCCTTCCCTCAGGAGATATGTGCTGACCTCTCACCTATGTTTTCTCCAGAGCACATTCCTGAGCACTTTCTCTAAATTCAATCCTGTCACCCCCAGTTACTCTCTGAACTGTTACTCATTGTATTTTTTTCATACTTGTCATTTAAAATATATCTTATTGTAAAAACTGCTTATGGCTGGGTGGTGGTTGCTTAGGCCTTTAATCCCAGTACTTGAGAGGCAGAGGTAGGCAGATTGCTGTGAGTTTGAGGCCAGTCTGGTCTACAAAGAGAGTCCAGGACAGTCAAGGCCATACAGAGAGACCCTGTCTTGAAACCCGCCCCCCAAATATGCTTATGTTTATAAAACATTCCCAATCCACGAGAACAGAGGGATCCTCCGCCCTCAGAGCTGTCCTGGGAATCTAGCAGGCATTCCAATATCATAGATAAAAGCCCACGTTCAGACCCAGTGGCCCGCTACCTGCTTTCTTCACTTGGCAAGATGGTTCAGAGATATGTTTCTGAGTATTTGGTGGAATTCTTGCTTTGGTTATATTCTAAGGACTTAAGATTTTTTTTATTTTCTTTGTGGTGTGTGTGTGTGTGTGTGTGTGTGTGTGTGTGTGTGTTTGGTGTATGTTTGTGTTCTAAAATATAGCAATAACAATATGGCTCACATTATGAAATTGGACTCATTTTATCCTAGAGGCACTTGAATGTATTATTGAAAAAGACTTCAAGTGTCAATATATTATACTTACAGTAATTCAGTTATAAATTATGTTGAACATGTACTGGTTACAAATGTATATATGGCCCTGTTTTGTAAAGAAGCATCAGTTATACATAATCCTATTTTTAATCTACATTGTTAAAATTTAATTTATTCAGATTATAACTAAATTGTTATCCCATCCCTTGTATCCTCTTGTTCCTCCCTCTCTCCCACTTTCACCCTATTCCCCTCCCCTAGGTCTATGACCGAGGGGGACCTCCTCCCCCACTATATGGTCATAGGCTATCAAGTCTCATCTTGGTAGCCTGCTTGTTCTTTCTTTGAGTTCCACCAGGCCTCCCCACCAAGGGGAAGTGGTAAAATATGGGGCACCAGAGTTCATGCCAGACTCAGTCCCCGCTCTCCACATAACTATGGAGAATGTCCTGTCCATTGGCTAGATCAGAGTAGGGGTTCAATGTTTACTGCTTGTATTGTCCTTGGTTAGTGCAATAGTTTGAGCAGACCCCTCTGGGCCCCAATCCACCCATCACGATGTTCTTCTTGTAGATTTCTAGGACCCTCTGGATCCTTCTATTTCCCCATTCTCCTATATTTCTCTTACCTAGAGTCCCGGTAGGATGTCCTTACATCTATCTCAATCTCCTGGTAAGTGAAGACTTTCATGGGGCGAGTGCTCAATTATAAGTGAGTATATATCATGTGAGTCTTTCTGCTTCTGGGTTAACTCACTCATTATGATCATTTCTAGTTCCATCCATTTGTCCACAAATTGGATTTGTGGGATTTCCTTGTCTTTAATAGCTGGGTAGTATTCTATAGTGTAAATGTACCAGTTTCTTTATCCATTCTTCAACTGAGGGACATTTAGGCTGTTTCCAGGTTCTGGCTATTATGAATAAGGCTGCTGTGAACATGGTTGATCATATGTCCTTGTTGTGTGGTGGAGCATTTTCTGGGTATATTCCAAGCTACATTTTAAAGATAAAGAGTATAGAGATAGGTAGATTTGTACCATTTGGTAAATATATTAGCTAGAATTTACTTTGTTGTACATACAAATGAGTATATTAATTGTGGTTAGCTGAGATGATCTGCATATATGTGGTTAGAAGACAGAGAGCTTTTCATTTTCTACCCCAACATGCTGAAAAATAGACTTTTTCCCTGTTTTTTTTTTTTTTCTGTTGTTGTTTCTAGACAGGGTTTCTCTGTGTAGCCTTGACTGTCCTAGACTCGCTTTGCAGACCAGGCTGGCTTCCGAACTCACAGAGATCTGCCTGCCTCTGTCTTCCTGAGTGCTGGCCTTACAGGTGTCCTCCACTGTGTCCAGCTAAAAATAGACTTCTTTAAGTCTTTGTGATTGTTTTTGGAGCAGATGGAGAGGTTGACTATATATGACTTTCAAGATAGTGTGTTGAGGATAAAAGCTGATTTGTGTGCGTGTATATGCTATGAAATAATTTTGTCTTGTGTATGTGTGGTGTCCTAGTTAGGGTCACTAATGCTGTGATGAAACACCATGACCAAAAGCAACTTGGGGAGGAAATGGTTTATTTGGCTTACCCTTCTACATCGCAGTCCATCACTGAGGAAGTCGGAGCAGGAAGTGGGAGGCAAGAGCTGATGCAGAGGCCGTGGAGAACTGCTGCATATAGAGTCCACAATGGGTTGAGCCCTCCCCCATCAATCACGGATTAAAAAAAAAATGCTCTTCAGGCATGCCTACAGTCTCGGGAGGCATTTTCTCAATTGAGGATTCCTCCTTCTCTGATGACCCCACCCTGTGCCAAGCTGATGTAAAACTAGCCAGAACACATAGTGTGTACGTTTATATGTATGTTTGCATGAGTACAATGTGTGTGTGTGTGTGTGTGTGTGTGTGTGTGTGCATATGGTGGCCAGTGATTGATGGCTGGAGTCTTCTTTGATTTACCTCTGCTTATATGTTGAGATAGAGCTCTTATTTGAATCCAGAGCTTGCTGATTTGGTTAGTCTAACTGTCTACCTTCACCTCGGGATCTTATGTCTTCTCCTTCCAGGTGCTTGTCAGGCAAGCATGGTAGCTGGTGATCCAAGCCCATCCTCGCACTTGCATGTGAGGAGGCACATTACTCACTAACCCATCTCCCCAGGTTCACTATCTCATTTTTTATTTCCTGAGATGATCTATGTAGCTCACACTCAAAACCTATAATTCTCCTGTCTCAGCCTTCAAAATGTATAGCACTGTAATCTATCACCAAAGGGTTTATTTTTATTTTTATTTTATTTCATTTTTTTTTAATACAGAATCACACTATGTAACCCTGGCTCACCCGGAACTCACTATATAGACCAGGCTGGCCTTGAACTTATATCCACATGCTCTTGCAGCTCATGTGCCAGGATCAAAGTTGTGGGCCACCCCACTGCTGTCAGTGTTTAGATCTGGGAGACAGAGTCTCAAATAGCCATGAGGATTTAAAACTTTCTGGGATGGCTTTGATTTGTGATCCTCCCAAGTATTCTGCAGTCACACACAGCCTAAATTGGAATTCCCCATGCTGGTAAAAGCTCTGGGTAGTTTGCTGTATCCATATTATGTACAGCAAAATCCTCAGGCTATCTAACCTACAGCATGAGAAGGCACTGGGAGAAATGCCCCTGAAGTGTTAAAGCCAGAAGACAAAAGTCCAAATGCTAAAACACTGCTATGTAGCTTCTTTTCATTGCTTGGAGCTATTTATTTGTTTTTGGCACACAGTTTTAGCTAATTTGGCTCTTGGGTTTCTAACCATGGTGATAAGTTGGAAGTACTTAGAGAGCTTAACGTTTATACAACTTGTCATCAGCCTGTTTGGAAGAAATAGGGGGAAAAAA
>OU015750.1:31365703-31383007 GCA_907169655.1 Acomys percivali
TCCCCTGCTAGAAGAGTATGTGCTTAATTTGTGCGTGTGTGTGCAGGTCAGAGGGCAGCTTGCAGGAGCTGGTTCTCTCTTTATACCTTGTGGGTCCTGGGAATTAAACTCAGGCTCTCAGTCTTGTTGGCAAGTGCCTTTACAAACTGAGCCATTTAACTAGGCTCTGCTTCCCCCTTTTAAACCAAAGATGGCTTTAGAATATTGGGCAGAACGCTTTTTCTCTCTGCTTATGGGATGGAAGTTTTGACTGCCTCTGTTGTTAGCTGTGTCATGTTGGTTCTAATGAATATCTTGAGCCTGGTGATTAGACTTATTCATGCTTCCCATTTAAGGTGTGTGCCAGGCCTCATAAAGGAGAAAAGAAAAAATTATGAAAGGAAGATTAAGAAGGATGCCACATAGGGGTGGGTGGGATGAATAAGGTCTTATATGAAGTCTGTTTCAGCCAACAACTTTTTGTTTTGTTTTGTTGTTTGCTTTTGTTTTTTGAGATAGGATTTCTCTCTGCAGCCTTTGCTGGACTCGCTTTGTAGACCAGGCTGGCCTTGAACTCAGAGATCTGCCTGCCTCTTCCTCCTAAGTGCTGGGGTTACAGGTGTGCACCACCATGCCCAGCAAGAATTTTGTTTTTTGTTTTTGTTTTTTTTTTTTGAGACAGTGTCTTGCAGGGTAGCTCAGGCTAGCCTAGAACCTGTGGCCTTCCTCTTGTTCAGCATGCTTACTACTAGAGTTACAGGCATGAGACCTACACCTGGCTGTAGCTAAGATGACTGAGATGGAAGTAACAACGTTGCTCATACTTTTTGCTTAGGTGAAAGGAAACTGATCATTCTTTTGGAGGGGTCAAGGGTAAAGGGATTACAATATTAAGACGATGTTGTACTGTTGTATATACTCTTTAATAGGATTATTGGGCACAACTATTTTATTTCAACTTCTTTTATTTTCTGATAGCTGTTTCCTTGAGGGTCAGAAATGTTTAGGGAATCTGATCACTTTAGCAAAAATAATACAGTCCAAGAAATTATTGTGACTAGTGTATTTTTTGGGTTTCTAAACACATCCATTGTGTGTGTAGCTTAAACATGCATAGTTATAACTTATACTGTTGGATGTGTAGAGAAGTGAATTTAAATGTAGATTCCCACAGGCTACGTGGTGAGAGGAGCACAGGATATACAGTGTGGTAAGCTCTGCTCCCTGGGATCATCTCCAGAATGCCTAGATCCCCACTCTAGAGCATGTCCTGGCTGGAGAATTATTTTTTAATTCAGTTCTCATCCAGGACTTAAGCTGGTAGTATTTGTAATCATGGTGTTGTAGATGTGAATTTAGACATTTTACACTGTAAAAGGTTGACTGAAAATATTGTGCTATTACTAATTATAATACAAATGCAGGCATGGCCTTTTAGTTATGTTGTTTTAGTTTTGGAGGCAGGGTGACCTGAATGAATTACATAGTGAGGAGTTGCTTACATACTATGAACTCCAGATTGTTTTACCTCTCTCCTTGCCAAGTGATAAGATTACAGGTGTGCAACACACACCTGGTTTGGCTCTTTTGGGACAGGATCTCACTATGTAACCCTGGCTTGTTTAAAACTCACTAGACCAGGTTTGCCTTCAAACCTGTGCTGATCCTCTCTCTGCCTCTAGAGTGATGCAATTACTGGCCTGTACCACCAGTGACCTAGTTACAGAGTGTATCTTTAAATTAAAAAAAAAAAAATTTTTTTTTTTAAAAAGATAGGGTCTCCTGTAGCTGAAACTGGCCTTAACTGCCCTATAGTTAGGGATGACTGATTTTCCTGCTTCCATCTCCAGAGATCTGGGTCAATTCAGCACGCACCACCATGCTTGCCTTTCCGTCACCGTTTTCCAATTAGTTCAGGATCTTATAAAGTAACTCCAAACATTTCCTAAGGTATAATTGTGATTTTTAAATATGTATCATGCAATCATAATTGTAATACTTTTAAAAGAGCTAATATGGTGGCTTCTTATTCAGTGGTAACAACACAAAACAAAACAAAACAGTTAATGTAGATATTATCCAGCATGGGCTACAGAGTGAAAGACCGTGTCTCATAAAGAAAGCATTACAAGAATAAAAAAGAACCTCAAATTTATCACTTATGCGGGTAAACCCTTCATTTGACTTGCTTTGTACTTTCTGCCCCCAGTATCTAAGACTTTTAGAAACACTTATTTAGACCGTGCGGTAGCCTGAAGAAACCGCTCAGTGGCTGTGACTGTCAGTTTTGTTGCAGTGGTAATGAGTTTGGATTATTGGTTTGATCATACTGCAGAGCGAAGATGAACATTTGTACTCTACGGGTAGCATACAGTACTTTAGCTGTCCTGGACTCGCTTTGTAGACCAGGCTGCCCTTGAACTCATAGTGATAGCCTGCCTCTGCCTCCCAAGTGCTGAGATTAAAGGTGTGAGCAACTGTAGTCCTCAGCAGTTTGTGTATGGGATGAGATAAAGCAAGGTTTAGCATAGCTGCTTCATTTCCATCAGTGCAGACCAGAAAACAATTGATGTTCGTTGGCTAGCTTTCCAGTGAACTTAGAGGACCAGCTTTCCATGTTAAATCAATCGTTTCAGCGTCTTTACGGTATTCTGTCCTCATTCTGTCCTCATTTAATGGCAGTTAAGGTAAATTAACTGTAGAGAGCCCATGTTTTCTGGGTTTTGTTTCTCCTTTTTCTTTATTAGTCTCTGTCTTTTTGTGGTGGGTGGGTGGATGGGTGTGAGCCTCTTTGGCACAGATTTTTCTGAGGGAGCAGGTTGGATGAAGAGGGTCTTGATTTTTCTTGAATTAGCCCTGCTGGGCTGTCTGGGAGGATGTAGAAATGTGGGACAGCAGTCCCATGGGAAAATGGTGCTTACTCTTTTCCTGAGCCACAGCCTAGCATCTCATCACCCGGAGCCTGAGGACACATTTAGCTTGTGTTGCCAGGAGAAAGCTTTGCTCACTGACTTCTGAAAAGCCTTTATGTTTATTGTTCCATGCTCCCATGTTCAGTGTTATATGCTCTTCATAATTCACACATACACACACACACACACACACACACACACACACACACACACTTTTGAGGGTGATCTCTGTTTTGACATCCACTGTTTTCTCAGAATTTGCCATGTTCACTATTTTTTTTTTTCTCTTAGAGTCATGTCTTTTTGTTTGTTTGTTTTCGTTTCTTTCTGAGACAAGAGTTTCTTGATGTAACAGCCTTGGTTGTCCTGGAACTCTCTTTGTAGACCAGGCCTGGCCTCAAACTCACAGCGACCAGCCTGCTTCCGCCTCCTGAGTGCTGGGATTAAAGATGTGTGACACCACATCCGGCCTTAAAAAGAACTCTCGCATCCATATTCCAACCAGTCTTTTTGTGCTCGGGTTGCCGCTTGATTGTATAAGCACCTGTCAGTGTGCTCTGTGTCTGAACCAAAGGGGCTTCTCCATGGGCCACTGGAATAATAAAGAATTTACTTTGCTGCATCATGGCCAAACTTTTGTTTGCTGATGCTTCCCTTTAATGTCATCACGTGGAGGCAGAGGCAGAGGCAGAGGACCAAAAGTTTAAGGCTAACCTGTGCTACAGGCGACTGTCTCAGAAAACTTCAAATAACAACATCCCCCCAAAACTCTACCCCCCAAAATGTCACCCTTGCAGTTTTATCATGGGTACCCTGGAAGGATTTTGAGCCCACTTTGTCCTCTTTTATTTTGCTGTGGCTTGCTGTCGGTCTGAATTCTGGACCCAGCTGGGTAGTATTTCCTCTGAGGAAATATTGCACTTCAATTTTGTAAAATTCACACACCTTTCTTCTATAAGTCACTGGATTAATATGTGGTTGGACATGTGGGTTGGGCCCTTGCATTGTGCCTCTCATGGGCGTGACAGTGTGACATGACTCAGTGGGATGTGGGGGTGGCTTTCCGTGCTCAGCTGAAAACCGAGAGTGAGGTGCAGGGGGGCTTCGTGCTCCTTTTGGGCCACCCTGTGTGCTTAGAGTGTAAATGGTAAGATAGCACGTGCTACTTCTAAGTTACTGCCTGGGCGTCTTATTTTGTATCTGAAACGCCTTGCACATTTGTATTTTTCAGAGTAGGTAACCAGAAGGACTGAGGGACACTTTGCTATCTTGCTGGGGAGCCTTGCTGCCAAAAGTGCTAGGCTGGTGGTGGAATTACTCTTGGCTAGCCAAGAACTCACCACTGTGCTCCATCCTCAGCCCTTTGCCATTCAAGATGCATCTTGCTGTTCATCTCAAGCTGGCCCCCCCCTCCCTGTTTCTGGGATGACAGGCATGCACCTCCACACCCAGCTGAAAGTGCTTTTTGAACTGTACTTTTTCCTCACTCCGATCACACTTGTGAGGGATGCTTAGTCCTTCGCTGGCACACCACCAATCGGAATCTTGGGACATCCCATTTTTCTGCAGTTAGTAGAGAAAACGGAGGTTAAAAGTTCTTTGTAGGTCATTGGGATTGCTTATAAGAGATCAGAAAGACCGGAAAGTGGGTCTACAGGCCCGGGGTTTCTCTCACAGCAAGAGATATGTATATTTGCGTGAAATCTTATTTATGTGATTTTTACATTCTTGGTGAGTGCTGAGAGAGGAGATGAGATGCAGACCTGGAGTAGAGAGTGAAGTGAGCACCGGAGGGGGAAGATTCAGCGCCCGGGAGGGAAACGCTCTTTCTAGCATAAGTATGCTCCTCGATGTTCTTCCATATTTCTGTTTCTTAAAATTTGTGTTTTATTTGTAACTATTGTGTGGGAATGCCTGTAATGTGTCCATGTGTTTGTGCTCATAGATCATGGCATGTGTGTGAAGAGCAGACCAAAAAAAAAAAAAAAAAAGGGTGGGAGTCAGCTCTCTCTCCATCTTGGGACCTGGGGTACTGAACTAAGGGGTCAGTCTTGTGTGGCAAGCCTTCTCTCCATTGAGCGTTCTTGGTGGCCTTTCCATGATTTTTCTGTTGATGTTATTTCTTGCTTCTAAAGATGTTTGATTATGTTATTCAAATATATGACTGGCAGGGTGGTCTTGGCTTTGAGTGGGAGGAGACAGGTAGGGTTTGTTTTTTTTTTTTTTTTTTCATGTTTCAGCAGAGTTGCTATTAGTAGTTGGAGTCCTCAAGGGACAACTAAGGGTTCAGTTGAACCAAGTAAGCTCAGGCAGTCAGCAGCTCAAGTAGCACTCAAGTAGCAGTTGTGATGGTCTCTAGGCTGATCCTTTCCAAGCCTATACCTGTAGCAAATTACTTGGATGACTTTTTTTTTTTTTAAATAAATTTTAGATGTATATGCTTTCTTCAAATAAGTGTTGTATTAAGATTTCAAATTTTCTCAGTTCCAAACTGGTCTCCTTTCCCCCTTCAGCCTGTTTGTCTTTCTGGTTCAGAACACTGTACCAGTGGGACCAATCCCCGGTTCCCCGGATCACTCACTTTACCTCCTGTCATCATTTGTCAGGTCCTGTTGAAGGATTAGGAATTTCTCTGTGGTCATATTTCCCAAGGTTGCCTTAACCAGGCTCAGTCATCCCACACAGGGACTATTTCCTTGTCCTCTCATTGGCCTCTTCTTTCTCATAACCTTCTGCACACAATCCTACTGTAAAGGGAGACACATATCTTGAGCAGATGTGTGTAACCCAGGGCCATTTTGTTTAGGCTTGGCCAGCTGAACTAGTCTTCTTGGAAGAACAATTAAGAGTTGGGCTGTGCCCGCCCTAAATCACTGTGCATGTGATTTAATTAGTAGTCCAGAAAGCATGGACATTGAGCTGGGTGATAAGCTAGTTAACTTTGTGTTTGTATCATTTTCTCTTTCCTTCCTTCTTCCCTCTCTTCTTTCTTTCTTTTTCTTTCTTTCTTTCTTTCTTTCTTTCTTTCTTTCTTTCTTTCTTTCTTTCTTTCTTTCTGTACTTTTAAAGCACTCCTTCTGATCAGGTAAAGCAGAATCCTGCAGTAGCATCTTTGAGATGGGGTTTTGAATGTGAAAGCATTTTAGTACAATCAGAGTGAAATACCCTCACCTTAGTCAAAGGATATAATGTCAAGCAAAGTCTATACAGTAAGGAAATTTTAGCAATTAAGTATAATTTGAAATATGGAAAAACATGAGCTGTTTTATCAGTAAAGAATTTTTTTCAGAATTAAGGATAAATGTTTTTATTTTAAGTGTATGAGTGCTTGCCTATGTGTATATATGTGCATTTATATGCAAGCCTAGTACCTACAGAGGATGGATGAGGTCATCTGAAACTGGCGTTACAGAAAACTGTGATGCTCCACATACTTGCTGGGGAACCCAGGTCCCTGCAGGAGCAGCAAATACTCTTTTTTTTAAAAATTAATTTATTCGTATTACATCTCGATTGTTAGCCCTTCCCCTGTTTCCTCCCATTCTTCCCTCCCTCCCACTTCCCCTCTTCTCCCCTCCCCTATGCCTGTGATTGAGGGAGACCTCCTCCCCCTATATATGCTCTTAGGATATTGAGTCTCTTCTTGGTAACTTGCTATCCCTCCTCTGAGTGCCTTCAGGCCTCCCCATCCAGGGGGGACATTGTCAGAAAAGGGGCACCAGAGTTTGTGTGAGAGTCAGATCTCACTCTCTACTCAACAGTGGAGAATATCCTGTTCGTCAGCTAGGTCTTGGTAGGGGTTCGAAGTTTACTGCCTATATTCTCCTTGGCTGGTGCCTTAGTTAGAGGAGGACCCCAGGACCCAGATCTGCCTGTCATAAAGTTCTTCTTGTAGGTTTCCAGGACCCTGTGGGTCCTACTATTTCCCCATTCTTCCCTGCTACTCTCTCCTAAAGTCTCAATAGGATGACCTCTCCTCTGACCCACTTTCCTGGTAAGTAAAATTTTTCATGGTACGTATCAGAGGAAAATCACCAGCAGGGAAACGAGAGCAGCAAATACTCTTAACTGTTGAGTCATCTCTCCAAACCCTTGCAGAATTTTCATTTGTAAGCAAGGGGTTGAGGTGGGTTTAGGAAGTGCCTCTGTTAGACTTAGGATGAAAGAGGAGTGGTGATACAGTTGACTTCAAGGCCACAAGCATCCTGGCCCTGCATGAACAAAGCTCTTTGTGGTTTGTGTCCTGAAGACAAACACCACCATTTTGATTTTCAGGTTGTGTTGAGGTTTCTGACAAGGCAGGTCCCAGGATGGGACGTTGTTTTCTATTCTCACATCCCCTCATTTTTCCTAGTTTCCTATTCTGCTTCACATTATTTGCTATCTTCCTGGTTGCAGCTTTTACTACTTAAAAATCTTACTTTATGTGTATGGATGATTTTCCTACATGTATGTCTGTGTACCACTTGAGTTCTTGGTGCCTGAAGAGGGCATTTGGGTCCCTTCTCTTACAACTGGATTTTAAGAAAGTTGTGAGTCATGATTGTTGACACTGAGAATCAAACCTTTGAAGAACAGACGTGCTCTTGATTGCTGAGCCATCTCTCCTGCCCCTTTTATTACTTTTAACATTGATATTTGGAAAAAAAAATCTTTTCTTTATAATCACTGTGAAACCTTTTTCCTTATAAGGTAATGTAATGGATATATGTTGGTGGGGTAAGGTCTATATTTATTGCTTTCAAATAAATTTCTTTGACGATAAAAGCAAGAGCCTTGGTTTATTTGGCCCAAGGCTATTGGCAGATACTTTGCCAGAGACTTTATCTGCACTTTTTAATGACATATAGTATGTGTATGTCAGTGTGGTGTATGTGTGTGTGTGTGTGTGTGTGTGTGTGTGTGTGTGTGTGTGTGTGTGTGTATGGTGGGTTAGAGGACAACCTCAAGTTTTAGTTGTTGCCTTCTAGTTTGAGACAGGGTCTTTTGCTTTTCTCCTGCATATACCTGGGGAGCTGGCCAATGAGCTTCTGTCTCTTTCCACTCTCATCTTCCTATAGGAGTGCTGGGGTTGTAGATGCATGCTACCAAATCCTGCCTTGTATGTGGGTCCAGTAGTTCTGAACTCAGGTCCTTGTTTCTGAGGCCAACTTTTTGCCCACTGAGCCATCTCCCCAACTGAAACTAGATATTTTAAGGTGAAATGAGCTAATGTGTGAAAAGACTTAAAGCAACCACTCCATTTACAACTTTTGTCATTGTGATCTTTTTATTTTTTTCTTTGAGACATGGTCTCAGAGATCTGTCTGGCCTTGAACTAATAGACATTCCCCTGCCTCTGCCTCCCAGAGTGCTGGGGATACACAATGAATGCTCGGCCATTTTGATATTCTTTCCTTTTCTTTTTTTAGCTTTTTGAGAAAACATTTCTCTGTGTTGCCTTGGCTGTCCTGGACTCACTTTATGGACCAGGCTGGCCTCGAACTCAGTGACCCACCTGCCTCTGCCTCCCAAGTGCTGGGATTTTAGGCGTGTGCCATCATGCCTAGCTTCATTTTGACATTCTTAATAAAAAGAAAAATATCAATGCTGATTTTAGGATAAGTAGGTGAAAGTGTATAGTTTAGTTTTTGGGTTGCCTAAAAGTGCATTTTACTCATTACAGGTAGCTAGGTGGCCCTACAGAAGGATTTAATAATAGTAGAAATAATCTTTGTTTTTTGAGATGGGGCTTAGTAAAAATAATCTTTTAATTATTGCATGAAATTATAAAAAGGATGACTACAGTGAAAATTGTTAACTCTGGCCTTATGTGAATATAGTTTTATTTTTTTAGTATGGGTGGGTTATTAAACATTTTTTTGCACGTGATTTTTTTAGTATAGGAAAATTAAATCAAAAGATGACAATTAGGTGGGTAGGAAAGCCACACTTTTGGAAGAATCAGCCCTAAACTTAATTGGCTGAATGCATGAACACTTTACTCTGAGACATTCTCCTTGACTTCTGTGTACCACGCCACAGTTGTACTTGATGATGTATAGTTTCCTTTGTGAGGTCATGAATGATGTTATCAGCCAGACAAATAGTGATACTACCCCAAGCCAACCAGCCACCACAGTCACATCCAATGGACCACCGGTCTTCTCTCCATATGGGATAGGCATGCGCATTAATTAGGTAAATCAAACTAGGGCTCTATTCTCTGTCCAGAGCTGATCAAACCTAACTTTCTGATACCAGGCCATCTCAGGGTTCCCCATGATTTCCCGTGTAGAGACAGGCACCTAGATGAACAGTTGTCTGAGCATCTTAAACATTGTATGACTCTGTCTGACAAATGGGTGCTTGTTTTTTGGGTGGTTTTGGCCGTTACAGAAGATAAGTTTTAGCTTGAGAGTAACTGAAAGTTTGGCTTCTCTAACTCGGGTACACAGGATCTTCCACGGTTTGTGGACAAGTAGATGGGTACGTAGGGAAAATGCCAGTGGTGGCAGATAAAGAGAACTCCATCCCACGCCTTGCAGCATCTCATGGAGTCCCCTCAGTCTTGTAGGAATCCTGACTCAAGTCAGCACAGGATTCACGGCTTTGACCAGAAAAGAATTCTCGTCTTGCCTGGGATGGTGGTGCACACCTTCAGTCCTAGCACTTGGGAGGCAGAGGCAGGCGGATGGCTGTGAGTTTGAGGCCAGCTTGGTCTACAAAGAGAGTCCAAGACAGCCAAGACCAAACAGAGAAACCTGTCTCAACAAAACAAAACAAAACAAAACAAAACACAAACACAAACACAAAGAACAATAACAAAACTACAAACAACAACAAAAACAACCAAAAAACTAGTCTTAGTCTGTGTGAAATAGAGTTGGAATTTATTAAAAACAGAAAAGTGCAGCCACGTGTGGAGGTGCAACTCTGTGAGTTCAGGGCCAGCGTGGCCTACAAAGTGAGTCCAGGGCACCTAGGGCTACAAAGTGAAATCTTGTCTTGGGGGAAAAAATAGAAAAGGTCTCATGGAAAAAAGAGCATCCCAAAGCGTCTAATGTGAGATGTCTCTCAAATAAGGGATAGTTTATTAAAATACATTTTAAGCACAGAGGTCAAGGGAGAGAAGCTCACGAGATGGATAAGGAACCTCCAAGTATGGGTATGGGATCCTTAAGGAAGACGTGTACATAGTCTCGTCTTTAACCGCATGTACTATTTTGGTGCCTCTCAACTTTTATCTCAAAGGATTGCTAAGAAACCTGTTTCTCCCCTTCTCCCTCTTTCCTCCTCTCTGCCATCCCTCTCTCCCTCGCCCTCTACTCCACCTCCCTGGTAAGTGAGATTGCTGAGTGGCTGCAGAGATTCCTTGGACAGGATTACAATTTACAGTGAAAGCAAAGGGACTGTGCAAGGAAGTTAGGAGATGTCGTTTTACTGTGAGTGGGCTTGGTGAGGCTCCTAGAAAACTGCAGGTCCATGGCTAGACGAGGGTGCCCATATGTACATGTTGACCTGGAAGCCTGCTTCTCTGGCTGCTGAGAGGCTTCAGCCATTCCCTGCAAAGGGCTTCTCTCCCTCTGTCCTCTTGGTCTTTCTTGTCTTTCTAACTCCCATCAACAAAGATAGTAAGGAGAGACCTCCATTGTCAGGATGTTTATATGAAATATGTCCCAGGTGAGAATGTTAATTAAAAAAAAACCCATGATGGAATTTTGGAGTTTGTGAAGGAGATCAAAAGGAAAAAAAGATTTAAGAAATGCCAACTTCTTTTTTAACATATAATTTATAGTCTTCCAAAATGAGTTCTCTATAGAATCTAGTTACCAACTCTACTGAAATTCTTTAATTTAGGAGAGTAAAATAGATATTTTACAGCCAATATGGAACCCAACATATAATTATAATTATAATTTATATTGAGTTTCTTTTGTTTTTTGTTTTTTGTTTTTTTTATATATATTCTAAGTTAAAAGTACCTTTAAGCTTAGTAAGTTGTACGATGATCTAAACCAGTAGGACATAAATGTGTTGTTCAGACAGGTCTGATTACCACCCGCTCTGGAAAATAGGGTAATGGCTTCCTTGTATGAGGTGGGTGTGCCAGCTGCTTTTGTGAGTGGAGGCTGGAAGGTCAATTTATTCATTCCTAAGTTAAAAAAAAAAAATTAAAGGTGCTCACACAATATTATTGTTTTATGTTTAACAGAATAAAAGTAGACCAGAGGACTTTGATAGGATTCTTAGTTCTTGCAATTTTTTTTTTTTTTTTTTTTGGCTTCTAAAGAAGTCAGAAAATAGTTTTAAATCCTCAAGAACAGAACTTTAAAAAAAATTCTAATCAACCCAATAGTAGAAAACAAGGCAGAAGAAAGCTCACACAATACAGCACTTTATTTAGCAATACACTGTGAGCACAAAGGCTCTTTTTCCCCACTGCTGCTGTCCTGTCAAGGCCTAGAAGAAAACCTTTTCTTTCCCCCCTCACCCTCTTTCTTGCCTCCCCCCCCCCTAAACTCCCTTAACAAAAAGAGTTACAGGACATTAAGTTATCATTCTGTTAGAGGACCAGGGCCTGTCATCTGCTGACTTCCTATCTGTAATGTGACCACTGTTTTAGTGGGGGAGATCACAGTGTTGGCTTTTCGGCTTCTGTGACAGTTATGGTAAGAAAAGAAAACTCCAGAAAGTTGTCTCAGAGTTTGAATTGAACACTGGCCTAAGGAGGTTTATTGTCCTGTTGGGTGACCCAGGACTCCCACTGCTTTCCCTTGTGGAAGGGATTAGCTGTGGAAACGGATTCACAAGTACAGCTTGTAGTTTTGTCAAATCCACAATGACATTTCTTTTCACAGCTCTCTTGACTTTATACTGTCTAAATACCCTGAGTTGTCTCTTAATTTGCATTTCTTTCTTTAATTCCTGTCAGCTCCCAGTGTAACGTTTACATAATCAATTTCCTTGTCCTGGATTTTTGAGTTACTGTTTCTGGATTGAGGTGTACTCATTGGCATGTTAGGAGTCTTCTTGTCTACTGCAAGATAGTTTCATAAGCTGTACAACGTCTTATTAAGATTATTATGCAATGAAATTAACTTGTTGTTTTCTCTTTTTCCTTTGTAGGCTGAGCAATGGCATTTCAAAAGGCAGTGAAAGGGACTGTTCTTGTGGGCGGAGGAGCTCTGGCCACTGTTTTGGGACTCTCTCAGTTTGCTCATTACAGAAGGAAGCAAGTGAGTAAGCGCCGAACTGAGGAGGAGTGGTAGTGGTTGTGTGTGCTACCGGCTGTGTGAGGAGGCGCGGTGGTGGTTGTGTGTGCTCACAGCTGTGTGTAGGAACGCCTCTCAACGCTCCTGTTCAGTTTGAGAGACCCTCAGAATACTGCCTTATGATGCCCGCCAACACTGAGTACCTCGTGTTTTAAAATGGGAATATCTTCTCAAAAGCCTGTTTGGCTCTTTCTCTTTGGTTTTTAAAAACGACTGCTCCATTCATTCGTGCCAGGGTTTGTTCATTTAGACTTTACTTTGTCCATTTCATTGAGATGCCAGGGTTCTTTCCTTGATCTTGCCAAGTTTGTCCTGTTAGGAGGCCAGAGGCTGGGAACGGAAGTGGAAAAGCAAAGGCCCCACTTGGCTGATTATATTGCCCTCCCTCCCTCCATCCCCCTCCCCCTCCTTTCTTTTTTCTTGACATGGGGTCTCATTGTGTAGCTTCAGCTATCCTAGATCTCACTATGTGGATCAGGCTGGTCTTGAACTCACAGAGCTTCACCTGTCTCTGCCTCCAGAGTGCTGGAATGTTTCTTAATGACTTATTTATATAGCAAGTACATTATCTAATGGAAGGAGGATGGTTCAACGAAAGGCACCACAACATTGGGATTGATATGAAATTCTGAAGACAGTGTTCGCTTTCCTTTTGTTTTGCTCTTTCTTTGTACCACAACCATGGGTTGAGAGCAGGAAATGATCTCATTGCAGGATTTAGTATGATTTGGCCGTGAGATGCTGTGGCTAGTTTTGATCTCCTGTTTCTTTTCTCTCATGCTGTCTGGGCAGTTCATTTCTCCTTCAAGAGGAGGGTGGAGCTTGGGTGACAAAGCCAGCTTGCTATTTCTGCGGTTACCTTTAGGCCACGGGCTTCCCTAAGCTTACTTGTTCTTCCTGGTTTTTTTTTTTTTTTTTTTTGGTGATAGAAGGTGGTAAAACCAGGTGTGGAAGTTTTACCCTAAATGGGAAATACCACATTAAAAACATATTAAGAAGAATTAATGTATTGCTTCACATTTGCCTTATACTTATAGTGACTAAGCTCCTCAGATTTTTTTTTTTTTTTTTTTTTTTTTTTTGAGATAGACTGGGTTTTCCTCTGTAAGCCTGACTGGTATGGAACTCAGACCACTCAGCTTGATTTTCCTGTGCACAGAAATCCCAGCACTCAGGAAGTAGAGGCAGGTGGACCAGAGTTTAAGGCCAGCCTGATCTGTAATAGTGAGTTCCAGGACAGTCAGGGCTACGTAGTAAGCCTCTGTCTAGGGAGAAAGAAAGAAAGAAAGAGAAAGAGAGAGGTGGGAAGGGTGGGTGAAGAAAGAAAGAAGGGCAGGGAGAGATAGAGATAGAGAGAGAGAGAGAGAGAGAGAGAGAGAGAGAGAGAGGGAGAGAGAGGGAGAGAGAGGGAGAGAGAGAGGGAGAGATAGAGAAGAAAAAATATATATAATCAGGCAGGGATTACAGGCCTGAGCCACTGTATCTGGCCCATGTCCAGAAGGTCATTTTTATGTATTTCTTCCTGAAGAGGAGAGGTAATGAGACACACTATGACACCCTTTCTTTTCATTCTGTACCATGGGCGCCGGACTCCAGGCCTTCTCAGGGTGCGTGTGTGTTGCCCATACTAACTGTGTAGCTACTAGGTTTTTTCCTTGTCTTTTGACTATGTTTTATGCACTTTCCTTTAGAGAGCCATGCTGGCTTCTTGAGAATAAATGTGGAGGATGCTGATTCTGCTGAGGCTATTTCAGAAGTTTGGGACGTGGACATTAGGGATTGGATTACTTCCCTCAGCTTCTCCCCACCTCTGGGTTATCTGAACCGAAACTGGGAAATGCCAAAGGTCATGCTACCTAATAGGTGTTGCTAAATTCGTATGTGGCTTATGTCTTTTAACCATAGCAAGCAGGTTTTTTTTTTTTTTAATTTTATTTTAACTATTTCATCTTTTTGTAAATTTGATTTTTTTAAAAGATAACTGATCTCACAGACTAAACTTGTAACAGTGCTCCCAAGCAGCTGTGTTAGGTCTGGGATTTTAGAAGATCCAAGCATAATAAGGGCCTGCTGATTTGTAAAACATTTGTCACCTTATCTTCCTAAATTAGGCACCTTGGCTACCCTAATAGCTCAGTGAAATGGGTACCAGCAGCTTGAAGTCATTCATTATTTTAAGCTGACAGGTTCTATTAAAACAAACAAACAAATGAAAAACAAAGCAAAACAAGTATACTCCAGCCAGTGAGTTCCATAGGAAATCCAACTGCATTTTTAGTGATCCTGTCCTTTTAAGGGACTATGTTAAGGGCCAGACATAGTGGTTCACTTCCTGGTGGTTGCTACACTCCTGTAAATCCTAATACTCAGGAGGCAGAGGCAGGCAGATCGCTGTGAGTTTGAGGCCAAGCTGGTATACAAAGCAAGTATAGGACAGCCAAGGCTAACACAGAGAAACCCTGTCTCGAAAAACCAAAGGGGGAGAAAAAGATACTACATTGAGAGGGTAGCTCTGTAGCCATAAGAGTTGGGGAATACTAGACAAACTCTAGAAAGAGTTTTAGTTGTTGATAAAATGACCACAGGCCATTCTCATGACCACATACAATTCTCTTCTTTCACAAAGCATGTGCCAACCAGAGCCATTGCATGTGTGAGGACAATGGTGACTGAATTCAAGAGTTAAAAAAAAAATCATCTGCCCCTTGAGACTTGTGTGTTGGCTACCTTTCTGTGAGGCCCTTCGATATGCTCTGTTTTCTGCTGAGTGTCGTGGGAAGTGTTGCCTTGGAAGATGGTTCAAACTGGAGAGTTGCTGTCTTTTAAGTATAAGTCAGAAGGCTAGGGGCATGGTGGCATACACCTTTAATCCCAGCACTCGTGAGGCTGAGGCAGGTGGATCTCTGTGAGTTTGGGGCCAGCCTGGTTCTACAAAGCCAGTTCCAGGGCAACCAGAGCTATATAGTGAGAGTGTCTCAGAAAACAAAGAAAAGAATAAATTGGTGTTGAAAAACCTGGACATAAGCCAGGCATGGTGGCGGATGCCTTTAATCCCAGCACTTGGGAGGCAGAGGCAGGCAGGATCCCTGAGTTCTAGGCCAGCCTGGTCTACAAAGTGAGTCCAGGACAGCCAAGGCTACACAGAGAAACCCTGTCTCGAAAAACCAAAAAAAAAAAAAAAAACAAAACCAAAAACCAAAACAAAACAAAACAAAAAAACCCCAAAAAACAAACAAAAACAAAACAAAACAAACAAAAAGAGAGAGAGAGAAAAGAAAAGAAAAATCTGGACATAGTGATATCATCCTAGGGAAGCTATCCATATAATGGATCTGCCTCTGCTACCGGTAGTATCCACCTCATTAAGCACTATTTACAATTTACCTCTCTCTTTCTTTCTTAAAGTTAATCTTTGTTATTGTTGGAGTACTTGGGATTAATCCCAGCGCCTCACACATGCTGGACACTCACTGTCCCACTACATTCCATCCGTGTGTAAATTTTTGGGAACAAGCAGATAGTGAATCATTATTTAGTACAAGTGGGTTTAATGATAAACTTTTAGTTGAAAAGGCCTTAGATGACATCTCACCGAGTCTAACACTGGACAGAAAGGAAAGTGACCTCTTCTGGAAGAGTCTCCTTTGTCCAGCTGCTCACAGTGGAGGAGGGGGGTGAAAGGGGTGAGTGAGTCTAGGAGAGAGGGAGCCAGGGAGCACTTCCAGAAGAGGTTCATGAGCAACAGAAATGGAGGGTGTTGCAGTCAGGCCTGTAGGGCAGTCCCCAGGTAACTACGGAGAAGGCAGGTAGCCAGGAGAAGGGAGAATGCATCAGAAGAGGCTGAGGGGTGAGAATTGCACCTTCTAGCCTCTTTTCATGTCTGGACAAAGGGTTTTTTTTCCCTTTCTTTCTTTCTTTCTTTCAGAAAAAATAATCAACTTATCATTTATTTCACACCATTAAGGTAGTAACTGGAAAAACTGATGTGATGATGTGGTCTTCTGCCTAACCAACCTGTGGTTGATGTAACAGATCTATTTAGTTGTGAGGGGCGCCTCTTGGGTGACTGTTCTTTCCATTATCCGCTCTGGAGTTGCAGTGGGTTTTGTGAGCTCACCCAGAGGTGAAATAGATTTCTCTTTGTCTGTCTGTCTGTCTGTGTCTTTATTTTTCCTTTGTTCTTTTCTGTTTTTATTTTTCTTTCTTCCTTTCTCCCCCCGACCCTTCCTTATATCAAGCATAAATCAGGAAGTGGATTTAGGGAATTGGGATTGTGTTTAGCTTGAGGAGTGGTCTTATAAGGAGATCAGGGTGCAGGGCGATTCTGCTGATGACTCTCCCCCTGAAGAATGAGATATGGGGAGCAATCCTTGCAGCCTCATCCAGCATCCTCCCATCCCCCCACCCCTGTACTTCTGTTGTAGCAGCTTAGCTATTGTTGGCAGTTTTCCTGAGTTTTAACCTCGTTTTTTTCTCCCTGCAACACAATGAGTTGTAGCAGTAGTATATTTCTTCCATGTCTGCAGAGTGAAGGCATGCATGGGTAATTAAAGTCCACAAAGATGTTGAAAGCACTGTTTTAGCTTATATTTCAGTTTTTTTTCCTTTCAGTAAGCTATTTGTAAAGTTGTGAAAAGTAGAATAGACACAAAGGGATTTCCCCCCCTTTCTTTTGTCAATAGCAAAAGGCAAGATTAAGAGAACCAACAAAATTAAAATGATCAACTCTAGTTAAAATAAGTATTTATTTATTTTTCTTTTCCTTTTGAAACTGCTTCTCATTCTGTAGCCCAGTCTGGTCTGGAATATGTACTCCTTATGCCCTAGCAACTACCACCCCCTCCCCCCAAGAGCAAAGACTGGTGGTAGCTCTGTGTTGGTTTACCTTTCAAGTATAGCTGTGTTTTGGGTAACTTGTTGGAGTGCACAGGGTATGAAAGTTTTGAGACTTTGAGTCTTCATAAAATAAGGGTAAGGACTCTTTCCTCCTAGACTCCTCCATCCCCACCCACCCCAAAGCTCTCAGTTAAATCTGGCCAAGAAGGCCTGTGGTCTGCACACAACAGGTCTTTAGATTCATATGCAACTCCCCCCACCCCCTCCCACCCTCACCACCGATGTTGGAATCTTACATTTGGACCATAAATAGATTTTTTTTT
>OU015750.1:31383017-31394699 GCA_907169655.1 Acomys percivali
CCCCCTTACAGTTGGATGCTAATCCTATAGTGAGTTGCTGGAATATGGGAGCCAGTCACTGATGAACAAACTCCAAACTCAGTGCTTATAGTGGACAAATGCCTTTTACTGCCCTTACCATTCAGTATGGGGAGATGAGGGACCCATTTCTCCCTATGGTTCAGGGACTTGTTTTGTGTAAGGCTATGCTGCCTGCAGCCCCATTTCTCTGGAAGAAGAGAATCATGTTAAGCATCCAGCCATTACATGTGTCCTGAATGTCATTTTTAATCTAGCTGACTAATGAGCTGTTTCTTATGATAAGAGTTTTATTGTTAGGGCTTAAACCAAAGACATTCATCATTCACTTGCCTCTCTTATTTAGAACTCTTTGCATAGATTCCTGGAAAGCCTGTTTTCTCCTAGAAATACGACCAAGAGTGTTGGGAGTGTGCCTGGTATCTAAAGCTTGCTGAGGATTCAGAATACTCTGTATTTTAGATAAGGCCAGTTGAAACTATTCTTAACCACTCTCTATGGTTAACTGTTTCTTATGAGACATGCTTCATCAAAGCACTGAAATTATGCAGACAGAGCTGGGAATGTTCTTTGAAGAGCATCCTATCAGCTTCTATCTAATTTTGGTTTTTGTTTAACACTTAGCCCTCAAAAGTGGGGCCCCGGCAGCAACTTGGAGTTGTAGCTCACATGGGGCCTTCGAGGAGTCTGGGATGCCATTTTGTTGCTGGCATATAGAATCAGCGAGGTTAGCTGTACTTCTCTAGGTCAGCCCGCGAGTCAACGGTGGAGCTAGGATTAGCTCTGACAGCTGGTGAGCTGCTAGGCTGTCGCTAACTGAGCAGCACTGACATTCACGTTGATTTGACTTTGCATTTCATTTTCAACCACTTATTCATTTTAAGGCCTTTTAAAGAAACTTTTTAGGGAGATTGTGGGACGGAGGAAACTTTCTATAAATGCCCTAGGAGAGACCTTTAGCTTCTGTCTCCTTTTCCATCCTCCCGGCTTCATAGTCACATATTTGTGTTGGGGAACTTTTCTCTAAGTGCACCCCCCCCCACCCTGCCCTTAAGTTTAGAATAAAAGACATTTCAAGTTAGGTGGAGACAGTTTTACCTTATTCTGTAATCTGAGATTTTTCTTTTCTTTTTTTTTTTTTGTGATAAAATTTCTTTTTTTTTTCTTTTTATTTATTTTTAATTAATTTATTCTTGTTACATCTCTATGGTTATCCCATCCCTTGTATCCTCCCATTCTCCCCTCACTCCCATTTTCCCCTTATTCCCCTCCCCTATGACTGTTCCTCAGAGGGATTACCTCCCCCTGTATATGCTCATAGGGTATCAAGTCTCTTCTCAGTGACCTGCTGTCCTTCCTCTGAGTGCCACTAGGTCTCCCCCGCCAGGGGACATAGTCAAATGTGAGGCACCAGAGTACTTGAGAAAGTCAAATCCCTCTCTCCACTCAAGTGTGGAGACTGTCCTGTCCATGGGCTAGATCAGGGTAGGGGTTTAAATTTTACCGCCTGTATTGTCCTTGGCTAAGGCCTTAGTTTGAGCAGGACCCCATGACCCAAATCTGCCTATCATAATGTTCTACTTGTAGGTTTCTAGGACCCACTGGATCCTTCTACATTGCTATTCTCCCATTGTTCTCTCATCTAGAGTCCCAATAGGATGTCCTCCCCTCGGTCCCAGTTTCCTGGTAAGGGAAGGCTTTCATGGGACATGCCCATTGGGCTAGTATGCAGATATAAACTTTTCAAGGTCTGATTGTTTGATAGCATGAACAAACGAGAGGAGCTTCTCCACAGCTTTCCTGCATTTGATGAAGTCTCCCCAGAGAGGAGAGTATGCATCTCAGGCCTGAGCATCAACTGTTTTGAGCAGAAGGTTCCAGTGGAGTAGGCTGGTCCCTGACTCAGTGGGTCAGTATAGTAGTCATCTGAGACCAAAGAGCCCTACTTCATTCAGTTCCAGTTTATTGTCTTAGGGAGACTTTTAAGGCCAAGTACTGCTTCCTAAACGCCTGGCCCTTGGTGGCTAGCAGGCATGGCTGGCTGCAAGCTATGCAGATGACCTCAGATTTCTAGACTTCACTACTTGCATTGAAAATTCTGCTGTGTAGAGGCGTGTGGGCGCACGCCTTTAATCTCAGCAGTCAGGAGGCAGAGGCGGGCAGATCTCTGGAAGTTTGAGGCCAGCCTGGTCTACCAAAGGGAGTTTCAGGACAGCCAGAGCTATGCAATAAAGACATTGTCTCAAAGCAAAAATAAACAAACAGCAACAAATCTCTAAACAAACAGTTCTACATTCCTTTTGACAAAGTGGTTGGCTGATCTGGGGAACAAAGATCAGGCAAGGCTGAGGTCATTTGATTTGGAGTCAAAAGAAATCAGGTTTTAAGTCTCAATTACATGGCCAAGAAGTAAATTTAGTTTCTTTTGAGGTCAAAGAATACCTCCTGAGGTTGGGGGTGAAGTTCTGTTGTAGAGACTTTTTTATTTTTATTTTTTGGTGAGACAGGTCTTCTCTGTGTAAATAGCCTTGGCTGTCCTAGAATTCACTTTGTAGTGCTGGGACTAAAGGCATGTGCCGCCATTCCAGCTTACATTTAAGAACAGAAAAAGAAAAAAAGAAAGCAAAGAAGGAAAAGGGAAAATATGTAAAAAGATGCCTCCACTCTTTTCTGAGGGGTGGTGGGGTCAGGGCAGCTGGATCTGGGGGAGAGAGGAGGTGGGCGGGAGAGACTAGAGGTAGAATAGAGGGAGGGATATAATATATGAGAGAAGAGGAAAAAGGAAGATGCCTCCACTCAATGCAATGTATTTATGAGATGCTATTTGGGCGGTGAGGTGGGCTGGCAGCTGCTGGTCAGTTAAGAGTCAAATCTCTCTTTTCTTACCTCTCTGTTTTCTTCAACCTCAGGTTTGTGTTCTAGACCCTCCACGTTTGTTTTCTTTTGTTTTTTTGTTTTAAAAGGTATTTATTTTATATGAGTATGTGAGTGCCTACATGTGTGTATGTGTACCTTGTGAATACTTGGTGCAGGAGGGGGCCAAGGGAAGGGATCACATCCCTTAGAAGTGAAGTGACAGACTGTGTTCAGCAGCCATGTGCGTGCTGAGAATCCAGGTCCTCGGCAAGAGTAGCCAGTGCCGAGTGATTTCTTCAGCCTCTAGATGGTCTGATTTCAAGCAAGACATTAGATTTGGAGTACAAGTCACTCTGAGACATCCAAACATTTATTGTATTATATATTACATATTTGGGGCTAGTGAGATGGCTCAGTAGGTAAGCTATCAAACCATGACATTTTGATGACTTGAGTTCAATCTCTGGAACCCACAGAGGAAGAAGAGAATAGACTCTCAAAGTTATCCTCTGGCCTCCATTTGCATGCTATGACATGTACACACATGAACACACACACACAAATAGCAATAATAATACATTCTATTAAAAATAAGAAAATAGATTATTTATTAGGAACCAATAGGTAACATCCTCAAACCCTCACTTTGTTTAGTCACTTACAATGTTAATTTGTTTGAATAGTTTCGATGGAGCCAAGGCCTTTTCATTTTCCAGAAGTTTCTCTTGAATCCAACATCCCATGGATTAAATTGCATACCATGGGAGATAGTGACAGTTGTCGCAGACTGGATTTGCATGAACTCTGCTCTGCTAGCCCAGAGTTTGGTACTTGATTGTTTGGGGGTATATTCTGATTGCAGAGGGGGCTGTGCACATCTCAGAGGAATCATAGCCATAGGCTGGCTCTACAGCACCTTCTGGGTACACAAGAGGTCCATCTGCAGGGCCTAGAAAGAGCGCTCGTGTGTCACTCCTTATGCTGCCACAGCCTAGCTTGACAGAAGCAGAGGAGGAAGAATTCAGGTCGACTTAGTCAGTTGTGCTGGGAACTGCTTGTATTCATGTGTTCAAAGACATTAGCCTTTGGGGACACCACCCATTTAAGGTATGGCAACAGACTTGACTGGTTTTCTGTGGAAACGAGAGTTACCATGTATTAACTGGCTATGGAGTAAGCCTGAGTCACTTACACTGACACGTGTTGCTTACTGTCATGTAAACCCAAGGAAGCTCATCAAATTGAGTCACAAGAGGATCCAGGAAGTGAAGATCATTCAGACATCTGAAGATGAACCAAATGAAGTTGCTTGTCACTTTTTTTGCCACACAGAGACAGTTAGTCTTTTCCAGTGACAACAAAACAGGAAGCAATTTCCCGTCATTCTAACTCATTCATTGATTGAATGGCATAATATGGGCGAGTGAGAGTGATTGTTGCAGTCTGAAGTGATTTGCATGAAACCTACTTTATACTCCAATTATTACTGTACATGATTACAGGACAACCTGGCTGTTAATTGCCTGTGGTCTTTAAATATGCACTTCTTTCAGAAATAGACACTAATTATTAGATCTTGTTTTCGGTCTCACCCGAAGTTGCAAATGTCTAGGAATTTTTTTTTTTTTTTTAATTTGCAAGTCTAATAGTGCTTAGACATGGTAAAGCTGATCTCATTCGGAATCCTGTTCAGGGGAAATGCTCCTTTGGTAACTGCAGATTAAGAACTTGGCTTCCAATGCTATGTAGATACAACTTTGTCTCTTTTAAAAGAGGTGATACACATATTTTTAATTATGTGTCAGAATATGTCTATGGACACATAAATCCAGGTGCCTTCAGAAACCAGAGTCAGACCGATTCCCCAGCATCTGGAGATTCCAGGAAATTTGAGCCACTTAATGCTTGCTCTTAACCTGCTGAACAGTTTTTCCATACCCCATGTGTGTGTCTGTCACAATGCTGGAGGAATTTTATTTTTCCTTGTGGTTCTGGGTATCAAACCTAGGGTGTTATACATGCTTAGTGAAGACCTTAACCATTGAGTTACAGCCCCAAGTTCCCTTTTTAAGACAGGGTCTCTCTATAAGCTGCCCACGGTGACTTTGAACTTTCCATCCTTCTACCTCCCCAGGCCTTTGGTTTTAGTGGTGTTGTTAGGTAGCTAATCCTGAATCTGGTAGTGCTGGCCTTGTTCTGACTTTTGGCCTAGGACAGCAAATTTACATGCCTCTACGGGATCGACTGGTGAAATGAAACTGTGGCGCCAGTGAGAGTGTCCTGGGGCTCGCAAGTCCTGCCCTGCCTACAGACCACAGCTGCTGATGCTCACGTTTTCATAGGTTAATCTCAGTTTGGAATCTTGAGATTTATGTAAAACCGAGCAGTTTTTAAAGCTGGCTATGTAAGCCACATTTTTAAGAGAGTAATATGCTGACAGGAAAGAGCAGACTTGTGTGTATTCTAGGCTGAACACATGAGGTTTCTTCTTCCTTTCCTAGTCTCTACCACCTGATGTCCACTACTCTTGACTTGACTTAGCTGGCCTTTCTAGGGAAGCTTGGCCAGGATATACAAGATGCCTTCTATAACTGTTCCTCCCTACCTCCGTCCCTCTTTCCATCCTTCCTGCCTCCCTTCTTCCTTCCAGTATAGGTAAGCTGGTCCTGAACTCTCTGTGTACCTCACTATGACCTTGAACTCCTGATTCTCTTGCCTCTAGCAATTGAGTGTTGGGATTAATAGGCATGTGCTACCCTACTTGTTTGATGTAGTATTGGGAATTGAACTCTATACCCAAGGGTTTTGTGCATGCCAGGTGAGCACTGTGCTGTCTTACTTAGCTTTACTCGCGTTGCGTGCACATGCGCACACACACATGCATGCACACACACACAGGCACACACACATACACAGGTGCACACATACACATATGCATGCACACACACATGCATGCACACACACTCGCACACACAGGCGCACACATGCACACACACAGGCACACACACACACACACACACACACACACGAACGCAAGCCCCCTGTGCGTGTGCGTGCGCGCATACACACACACACACACATGCATGCACACACACACATGCATGCACACACACACATGCATGCACACACACATGCACACACACAGGCACACACACACACACATACACACACACACACACACACACACACACACATACACACACACACACACAGTCTCCTATGCCTTTTAGCCTTTTCTCTTCCTTAAAAACCCTGTGAGTAACACTATAATTGCCACCTTATCCTTTAGTCTCCTGGTCTCTCGAATGCTCGACGGACTCCTCAATATAGTCATTTGTTGAGTGAGTGGTGCTGAGTCCAGCATCTGCATATCTATCTCATGAGCTTTTGGTCTGTTGGGCAGCAGTTAGGACATTTTGGGTCCATCCATCAGCAGAGCTCACCTCCCAGAGTCCTGTCTAATCAAATTGTCAGGCTTAGAAAAGGGAGACCCAGGAGAGGACAGATCTAAGGGGAGTGTAGCCCAAAGTCCCTTTTCTGAATGTGTGCCATTACTTACCACTACTGTTTTATTATCTCAAGTTTCTTTTTTTTTACCCTCCCGTCTTTATTTTCCTGAAATCAACATATTCTAGAGAAGGTAGAGTGCAGATGTGTTTTTGTTACTCAAAGCCATATGAAGCCAAAACGAGTCTTTCTCCTGTCATAATTCTGAGTAGGGCCTTAGGCTGTGTTTACTGCCTCTAAAATAAGTGTGGCGCTTAGCTTCTCAGTTGCAACACTTTCCAGCTTTTTTGAAAGAAATAAACAAAAATAAAATGTTATTTTCAAGTACCGTCAGAAATTAAATAAATCGTCCTCAATAGTACTGTGTGTGTTTATAAATATATATTTAAATTGGAGGAACTCTTCAGTGTGCAAGTTCTGCAGGATTCAGTACCCCCTCCCCATAGTAAAAGCTCTCTGTATCTTCCCAGTAGTTTTGTTTCATTCTGTTGTACAGTCTGTGCAGTATAATGTATAAGACTTGATCTCTGTTGCCAGGCTGTGTTGCTTCAATTCCCATTCTGCTGTGAACTGGACACGCATTAATAGGGCAGCCCACCTCTGTACCTGAGTCTCGGCTTCCTAAGTGGACAGCATCATGCACCTGACTCAGGTTCACTGTGGAGATTCAATGAGCAGATAAACAAAAACAAAAACAAAAACAAAACAAAAAACCAGACACTTGATAAAACTGCCTAGTAGATACATGCTATATCCACAGTTGGTTATTATTTTTAAGTCAGTTTTATTGAGGTATAATTTGCGAAACAGCTTACATGTAGCAAAATCAACTCTTTATAACACTGTCAGTTATGTAATTATGGCCACAGTCAAGTTACTGTCACCTGCAGTGTGTTCCTTGTACCTTCTGTAGTTGGTGTTTCCCCAGGGCCTGTGATCACTGGCCTGTTTTGTTTGTTTATTTTTTACTGAACATTTTTTTATATAGAATGGTCAAAATTCTATATAAATTGTGGCTTCTTTTGCTTAGCACAGAGATTGGTTTGTTTCTCCTTGTAGGGCAAGTCATTGCTTTCAGGCCTATAGGGCACAGAGTCACATGGTGACCACTCAAGTCTGGATTCGGTCATGGGCATTCATTTGTGTATTGAGTAGGTGTCCCTATGCCCCAGTAGAATGTGGGCTCAGACTTTAATTTGCATTCTGATTTGGAAAAATGCATTTGAGATTCATGTCCTCTCTTCATCACTAGTTCTTTGTAAAAATCACTGATTATTATTTCATTTCAGAGGTATACCACAGTTTAGACATTCACAAGGTATGGTGGTTTATCTCAGTTGTCAAGGGATCTAGAAACCCTCAGAGATGGGCCAATGGGGGATTGCTTTGATTAGGTTAATAGAGGCAGAAAAGCCCAGCACAAGCCTTCATCACTCTCAGCTTCCTGAGTTTGCATATTATGAGACCAGCTACATCAAAATCCTGATCCTTGCCTTAGACTGTACATTCAAATTGTGAGCCAAAATAAAGTCCTCTTTTTAAGTTATGTCAGAGTATTTTTATCACAGCTACTGGAAAAGTCACTAAAACACCAGGTAAAGGACTTTGAGGCTCCCCCTCCTCACCCCCTTGCTTTGACACAGTTACATATAGTCACTGTGAACCTCTACTAATGGGTTTCAGTGTGGAGACAGGCTTTCCGCTCACAAGGGTAATTATCAAGGAATATGAGTGCTGGCCATTTGCGGGGGGAGGGGGGGTAAAGCCATGAGACCAATATTGGGACATACATGTGACATCCAACTACCAACTACAAGTGCTAATTAATTAACCAGTTTGGTATCGGCCCCCCCAAATTAGAAATCACCATGGAATGAAGAGTTCCGGGTGAATGGGTTACCTGAGATTCTCCAGAGAGTTCATAGCCATCTGAGGAGAGTGAGTAGGACACGCCACTAAGGCATGTCACGCATTCATTTCCGTTGGGTAGTTGAGTGCTAGTCAAAGGAAACTAACAAAGGAGGACACAAAAAGCAGAAGAAAAATAAGTTGCCTGGAACAGTCGGTTATATGTGAATAGATGTAGTAGTCTTGTGGGCACAGGTGTCTTGTGATGAGGCAGGTATTGGTGTGCATGTGAAAATCTAGATAATAGTGAGTTTAGTGGATAAATAATAAAGCTGGATAATTCAGCAGCTTATGAATCTTTCAGGATTTTTTTAGGGTAGATGTTGGAAACATATGTTCCATATATGGAGAAGTTGCTGTTTTGGACAAGGTCTTGCCTTGTAGTACTGGCTGGCCACGAGCTTGTAATCCTCCTGCCCCCTGCCTCTTGGGGACTGAAATAACAGGTATGCAACTTACCGTACCAAGATGAAAGAGGTTTTCAATATTAAGATAGGACAGGCTAAGACTACTCCCACAAAAGGTCAGGAAGCTGACAGAACCATGTAGTCAATGGGAGCACCTTGTGCTCCTCACAGCTCGCCCACTTGCTTAAGGGGAAGCTCTAGTTCAGTCTTCGTGCTGAGAACAGACTGGTGAGTTTTTAGAATTAACAAGTTCTAATGAACTATACCATAATATGGTCTTTCAACTTATTTCTCAACTATTTCTAGAAAACTTACGAGGCAGAAAATGTCAGCAATTCTGTTGATGTGTGAAAACGCTCTGGCGGTTTAGTCACTTGTCAGTCCCATGTCCAAGTTGTTCCCATCTGTTATGGTGCAGTTCTCCCCCCTCTCCCCCTCCGCAGTGGTCATAGCTTGCCCCCCCTTCATTTTGGCATTTGCTTTTTCTCCAACTGTGTTAGGTGTGTGCGTGCATGCATGTGCACGTGTACACATGTGTGTGTGCGTGTGTGTGTGTGTGTGTGTGTGTGTGTGTGTGTGTGTGTGTGTGTGTGTGTGTGCTATCTTTCCATGTATTCTGTTTTTCTTCTCATTAGGTCAGGAAGAGGAAGACCATAGCTAGAAGAGTCCAGTGCTTCATGGAACATAGCAGTTTCTTTTATTTGGCTTGTTACATGAGAAATTAGTTATTACTACATGAATAGGAGAAGTTACATGCAGAATGGGCTTTTTGGCATTTGAACTTATAATTTACAAATTAACGCACCATGTTGTGAGTATGGAGATCAAAGGACAAATTGTTGGAGTCTGTCCTCTCCTCTTGATGTATATCCTGGGGATTGCGCTCAGTTTGTCAAGCTTCCAAAACAGGGGTGCAGAGACTCAAGTGGGGTCCTTGTGGCCCAAGACAGAGTTTTCTTAGTATTTTCTCTAGACTTCTGGCTTTATTTTCATAGAAATACAACTGGCTTGATAATAATTAATCTAATTATAGGGAGTAGTTTTATTTTTTCTGAACTGAAAAAAGAAATTCCTTATCTTGAATGAACAGAATAATCTCCATTTTAAGAGGAGTGACCACGGCTGGATATGCTGGTGAACACCTGTAAGCCCTAGCCAGTTGGGGACAGTCCTGGCTGCATAAAGAATTGGAAGCCACCTTGTAATGCATGGATAGACCCTGTCTCAGAAAACCTGAGAGCTCCTCTTCTTGAGTGTGTGTATATATAATATGCATATGTTAACTTTTCTTTTCTTCATTTTTTAATTTTTCTTTCTTTCTTTCTTTCTTTCTTTCTTTCTTTCTTTCTTTCTTTTTTTTTTTTTTTTGGTTTTATTGAAACAAAATTTCTCTGTGTAGCCTTGGCTGTTCTGGACTCACTTTGTAGATCAGCTGGCCTTGAACTTACAGAGATCCACCTGCGTCTGCCTCTCAGAGTTCTGGGATTACAGATGTGTGACACTGTGCCCGGGCTTTATAAATTAAAAAAAAAAAAACAAAAACAAGTTGTCACCCATGCAGTGCAGGCTGGGTCTAGGACTCACTGTTAAGCCTAGGATGGCCTCCTGCATCAGTCTCCTGAGTGTTGGAGTCATAAATGTGGGTCAGCACAATGGCTCAATCCTTGTTGTGTGTGGTTTCCAGAGTATGAATTGAAGAGTCTTACATATACTAGGCCTTTTTTGGGGGGGAAAAAAAAGCACAAGAATTTCTGATTTGGGCTGCTGAGTTATGCTATTAAAGAACCAAGAAATTTAAGGTGATTATGCATAACTTTAATTTTATTTCTATTAAGTTTTCAACAGTATAAATAATGTACCATAAATATAGGAACTCTTTATCTTTAACTTTATGAATTTGATGGGGAACAAGCTTCTTACTAAATAAAATCTTTGAAAAATACCATTCCCGTTGAGCATAGTAGATTTATCTAAACAAGATGCTAACTTCCACTAAGCAGATTTTTTGATTACATTGATTTAAACTGACAGACCACAAAACAGTATATTTTTCTCATGAGAATTGAATAATAAATATATACTTTTAAGAAAATGAAGAATGCTTATAAAGTGTTATTTTCCCCTTTCATGTGATATCTATAATTTTAAATGTTATCTGAATGGTTTGATGCTATTGGGTAAAATACTTCCTTCTGATTCCTCAAATTGGTTTAGATAGAGAGTTTGAGAATTGCTACACAGTGTTAGAAACAATTTAACTTTGCTATATATAAAATTCTAACAAACAGTTGTGATATTGGATTTGAAACCAGGCGTTCTGTGGGTAAGTGGCTGGGACCTACATGAAGAAATAAAGCCTACTCCAACATAGCTGCTCGGGTAACTGCATGTGTGCCGTGGGGCTAGCAGTGGGACTTTCTCCATAGTCCACTGTACTCTTTGCTAAGTTGACATTGGCAATGTGTGACCTGAAGCTGTCCATCTGCTGTCCCTCAGGTGAGCCTGGCTTATGTGGAAGCAGCAGACTACCTCACAGAGCCTGTGAACAGGGAGCCTCCTTCCAGAGAAGCTCAGCTCATGACTTTGCAGAACACATCAGAATTTGACATCCTTGTTATTGGAGGAGGAGCTACCGGAAGTGGCTGCGCACTCGATGCCGTCACCAGAGGTGAGTCCTCATGGGTGACACAGGAGAATACTGTGTCTTCCCTCCTCATCGTGAATACGGACGGTGTTGTGCTCAGGACCTCACCGGTCCCTTGCTGGTCCCTAATGGTCCCGACTTTGTGAAACACTCTTACAGTTTTCAGAATCTAGGCACCCAGCAACAGTTTTAAAAATTAAATATCACTGTAAATAAATATTTTATTTCAGCAGGTTTATTTCAACATAAAACTTTATTCCTGAAAATTTAGTCGTGCAAACCTCATAACCTAAGTATTTTTTCTGTTTACTCTGAATCATGGTAAATTTAAAATATAGACAC
>OU015750.1:31394709-31409950 GCA_907169655.1 Acomys percivali
TCTCTGTCAAAGTTGGAAAGTACAGATTGTTATCCATGGGGGAGAGACAGGATGGAGATGTGTGTGTGTGTGTGTGTGTGTGTGTGTGTGTGTGTGTGTGTGTGTTAGAGTATGAAAGTATGCACACCTAGTATTACCAAGAAACAGAGAAAATAGATGGTAGACTAGAGTCCACAACTGAAAATTGACCAGATACCAATACTAAATGGAGAAAATGAGAAAGGATTCCATAGCGGCGGAGGAAGTTGTTCAAAGACAGGTCTGGAGCTGAAGAAGGCAGGGTGGCTGTCAGGAGCAGCTGGAAAGCCAGCTTGCCTGGAGGACCGTGAAGGAGTTCGAATGAAACAGCCACCACAGGCTTCTTATTTTCTCCTTTTGAAAAGTGTCCCCCAGTCTCTTTTGTCTACTTTCTCTGTCTATTTAAAAACACAGACAAGACCCATTGCAGCCATTCTTCTAGAGAGGGCTTCTTTGAGATACCCGTCCATTGAGCGGTGTTTCCGTGTACCGCATGGCTTTGTGTATAGTGTTTTCATGTATTGCATTCATTCTTGTTAATGGGAAATGCTGTTTTACTTATTTTCACTAAGTGGCTGAAGTTCTCTTTATTTGCTTCTTTTGTGCGTGTTGTATGAATGTGCACATTTGTGTATGATTTGCATGCACGTGTATGCACATGCATACAGACGACAAGTTGGTGATGAGTCACTTTTCACATACTTGTTTATGGGGTCAACCAGCTAGACCTCAAACTTTAGATCTTCCTGACGTAGACACCCAAATGCTTGGATTTCAGGCATGTGACAGCATGTCTGGCTTTTTTGGTGTTTGTGTGTGTGTGTGTGTGTGTGTGTGTGTGTGTGTGTGTGTGTGCAGGGTACTAAATGTGGTGCCTTCGGCCTGCTAAGTATATCCCTATTGAACTATACTTTCAGACTCATTTTCTTCCCCTTATTTAAAACATGTTGTAGGAGGGGTTCCCCCACCCCCTGGCCTCCATAGCTCCCTAGAAATAATGGCTCATGAGACCCAATTACTATTTTACAAATACCTAGGCAATATAGCTAGTCTCTTCTCTGACTTAGCTCATAACTAAAAATAACCCTTTCATACTAATTTACATTCTTCCACGTGGCTGGTTACCTGAGCTCAAGTACCACATGTCCATCTTCCTCACATCTTGCCAGCTGGGAATCTCAGGCACCTGGCTCTATCCCAGAATCCCTTCTGCCTGCTGGATGTCCCAGCTATTTTCTGCCTTAGCCATAGGCCATAGGTTTTTTTTTTTTTAAATTGACAGGTGTTGCATCCATACAATGTACAAGAGATTCTCCTACTAAAATACTGCTGTTATGAGGGAAGTTCCATTGTGGACAAGCTCTGAGCATACAAGAGCTAGAAGATCTTAGCTGCTACAGTTTTTCCCTTTGAGCGATGAAGTAGGCATTTCAGTAGTGAACAGGGCGTTGTGGATAGTGACACTGGTGACAATGAAAATGACAATGGTTAGAGTTTCCGTGAGCGTTTTTTTTTTTTTTTTAGTTGATATCTAATAAAATGATATACATTTAATATTTTGTGACATATTGATTGGCATCTTAGAATAATTGGCTGAATGTCTTTTCTAGGTTTATTATTTATAGATGGCATGAGCATAGAGTTTATAATTAAAGCATATAGAGGAGTGCTGAAGGTAGTCTCTGTTTATCCCCTTACTGTGGTTTCTGATTATATCAGTGGCCCTCTGAAGTGTGAAATAACGGTGGTCCTTTGGTTAATGAATTGCACATTGTTGTTGTTCATTCATGGAATTTGCTCTTTTATTATATTTGATGCTTCACTTAACAACAAATTTTGCTTTCTCTGTGTTTGATATGTTTTTACCAAATTATTCCTGATTGTATCCATTAATCTTTAGTCACATTTGACAAAAATAAATTACTGTGATCTTTTAAAGTTACCAGTAATAATTAGATTTTTCAGGGCATCAAAGTTTTGGGGGAACCACTAGATGGGAAAGGGCTTTTACAGAAATGTTTGCACAAGCTTTTAGATAAAATTCTGTGCTCAAATATAATTTCAGTAATGGATAAAGAAAGGCTGTGGAGAAGGAGTTGTGGAGTCCTTATAAAGCTTCTTTATTTACAATCTCATCATCTGCATTTTCTCAGGAATCAATTTTCATTTGTTTCATTTGGCAATATTATTTCATAAACATAGCATGCGCAGTTTGGCTTGGCTCACGTTCTTCTGCAGGTCTAGGATCAATAATAATGGCTTCACTGCTTCACTCATCTATGGCTATTTCCTGGGCTAAGGTACAGCCCCCAGGCCCTGGAGTCAGAGCTTTGCTGCCAAGGAAACAGAAATGAGGAGACACTAATTAATGCAGTCCTTACCTCAGGTGTTTCCTTAGCTTTATTTTCTTTTTTTGTGACTTTTACCTGTGTGTATCTGGGACCACCCAGGATATTTTTGGTTTAAAATGTAATTTACAGAATTTAACTTTATATTTCTGCTTAAATTGCAGAAAAGACTGGAGAAGTGTTTAAGTAGTTGTCTAGTTTGAAAATGTATATTAGAAGGCTAGGCGTGATGGTGCACATCTTTAATCCCAGCACTCGGCAGGCGGATCACTGTGAGTTTGAGGCCAACCTGGTCTACAAAGCAAGTCCACGACAGCCAAGGCTGACAGAGAGACCCTGTCTCTAAAAACAAAAACAAAAAACAAAAAATGTATATTAGAGCCAGGGGTGGTGGTGGGCATGACTGGTGGCAGAAGGTTTAGGAGTTCAAGGTTTTGAGACCATGCTTTAAAAACCTAAAAGCAAGGGGCTGGAGAGACAGACCGGGAGATGGCTCAGCAGTTAAGAACACTTACTGCTCTTTTAGAGGACCTGGGTTCGGTTCCCAGTGGCTCCAAAGGATCTGATGGCCTCTGTGCACTTCATGGACTCCTGCACACTTATGGTGCAGATAAACTCAGAAAGACATACACATAAAAATAATTGTAGAGGGATTTTAATCCAGCAATGTCACTACTCTGGCTGGAATACAGACATGCCCTTAGCACACACCTTTCATCCCAAACCATGAAGGCAAAGTTAGTTGGTAGAAGGAAGCAGCCATGTTTGAAAGTGATTTATAATTGACAGGCAGAAAAAGTGACTGCTGTAAAATACTCTGGCAAAGTAACAGAACGGCAGAACAAAAGCAAGAGTTTAGAGATTGACATAAAGTTTTGCATACCGCTAAGGAGCATTAATCTAGTATGCGCCAAGGCTCTGGCTTCCAGTCTTAGCTATGGCAAACAAAACCAAACAGCACCAAAAATTTTATCTGTGGCGAAAAGAAAATAAATAAATAATAAGGTAAGACCATATGAAGCCTGGAAAATACTTACTATACCAAACACGGTTTGTTCCAAGTAGTTCATTTGTTTGTGATAGGGAGTCATATACCCCAGACTGACTGCAAGCTTGCTAGGTAGCTGAACAGGTATGGTGCCTGCAGAGGTCAGAAGAGGGTGTTGGACCCTCTGGGACTGGAGTTACAGATGGTTGTTAGCTGTCATGTGGGTGATGGGAATTGAACCTGGGTCCTCTAGAAGAGCAGTAAGTGCTCTTAACTGCTGAGCCATCGCTCTGGCCCCATTTAACCATTTCATTTTGCTTCTCTTTCCCCCTTTCTGTGTATCATAGTAGGTTGATTTTGCTTCTTTTAATTATTGATGAACTTAGCTCTTTGACATTTTAACACATGCATGCAGTGCAGTGCACGCAGTGCAGGAGAGGTTGTTTTCTCCTCTTCCGCTCTCATCTCCCACCATTATCAACCCCTCCTCCTCTACCACCTCTTCACTCATTCATTCTTTCCCAGATTCATAACTTTTGGTTCTGCTCTTTATGACCCATTGTATTTAATCTGGGCCATCTGTGTGACCGTTGGATGGGACTATCCATTGGAGCCTGGTGGGTTCACCAACGGGTTTATAGCTGTCTGCAGTGATGTCTCCTTTCCCTGAATCCATCAGGAAACATTCAGTTTTCTACTCTGTTCTGTTTCTAGACTTAGTTGCTACTGCCTCTCAGATCCATCTGGGACTTTCCCTGTCACTGAGTCTTCTGCCTTGTGTTGATCTTGTCCATCTGCGGAGCTAGCTGAAGCCTTGGCTCTGGTGGTGTGGCCTGGGCTGTATTTATCTTCCTGCATCCGGTTGTGACCCAGCCATAGAAAGTAGTAAGGAAGAGCTTGAGAACTTCCTGTACAAAGCACAGAGCCCTCCTTCAATCTCAGCTTTCTGACGCTGCTGAGTTCGTAGTTTCCCGACAGTAGGTCGTCATATTTCTTACCCTTCAGGACTGTAGTCCCAGATCATGAGTTCACCAACATAGAGGCACTTGGCATAAATATTTGCTGAATTACTGGTCCATGTTTTGACTCAACCATGTCTTTTAAATAATTTTGTTTGAGTAAAGAGTGCAGGAGTTATTCTAAGATGTGCCTGCAACATCATATTAGTTAAATTTTTGTTACTTAAAAACAGTATGCATGTATGCATGTATATACTCATCTTTCTGATGTGTCTCTGTGTGTACATGTGTATGAATGCTTGGCCACAGTAGGAGTGCTGGAATTACAAATTTATGTCATCACAGGTACCTTTTTTTATGATAACAAAGGTGAAAAGAGGACATGATAGCAGCAACTCTCTTATTTTTTGAGTATATATTATTATATCATAAACACAATTTTGTGAGTTTAAAATTATATGTATCTCTAAATAACACAACATGTGTTGTATGATACACTCTAACTTAAATTATACATTAGCTATATATTATGTACCAAACTCAGGGTCTCAGGCTCCTATGGTTAGAACTTCCATTTCCTGACTTAACTCCCTAACCCCCAGAATTTTATTTCTAGCAGTATTTAGGATAGCAAAATATTGGGGGATGGCTTAATAAATAGAGATGTATGTAGTCAGTTATAGAAAACCAGGTAGACCTGTAATTGCAAAGAAAGTAGTCTAAGTGTGTTATAAATTTGAAAAAATATTATGAAAGAATAGCATATATATATTATATGCACAAATGTACACAGGCTGTAGGTTCTTAAGCACAGCCAGATTATGGTAATACATATGAAACATTTTAAATGATTGACCTGTTTTCATTAGCTATTGTATTATTTTATCATTTTGTCTTCTTACACTGATTGAGTAATCCTCCAGCTATTTTTATGATAACAAAGGTGAAAAGAGGACATGATAGCAGCAACTCTCTTATTTTTTGAGTATATATTATTATATCATAAACACAATTTTGTGAGTTTAAAATTATATGTATATCTAAATAACACAACATGTGTTGTATGATACACTCTAACTTAAATTATACATTAGCTATATATTATGTTTCTTAATATGAGCACAGACAGAGGCATTAAAATAGCCAATATCTAATGTTTCACATGCCTATGCAAAGTTAACATTCACTGTCAAAATGCCAAGCAAAGCGCTGGGTCCTGCCCTTGGTTTGCCAGGGTTACTGCACAGCTTCATATGGGCGTCATCTTAGAAAAACGAGCCCTTCTTAAGAACACCCGGCCTTTGGGGTAGTTTTCTTTATTAGTCATGGCAGTGGCTCTCAGAAACCCAAACAGGATCCCCTTTTTGTGTAAAATCTCATCTTTTCTCACACAGGCTGTGGATTTGGTGCTTGTATTTATAGTACTAAGGTGCAAGGGACCTTAACTTTTTGACTTGTATGTCATGGCCTTGGTAATAGCGATGACTCCTAATTCTACTTAGCATATATTAACAATCATATTTCTGAAATTTCATCCTAATGACATAATTACAGATATAGGGAGTTTAAGGGGAAAATACAGTCTTGCAGTATAACCAGCAAAGGTGAAAAAAGAAAATAAACCAGATGTTCAAAATACAGAACTGAATAAATAAATCACAATCAGTGTTTAATGTAATATTTTAAAATGCATTGGAAATAAAATTATATACAATATTTATTGAGGTACAAAGTGTTTACAATGAACAGTGTTAGATGAAAATATTCAAATAAGCTATATGATTCCATTTTTTAGTTCTACATTTCACTTTTTTCTTTAATATATTTTATTAATTTATTCATATTACATCTTAATTGTTATCCCATCTCATTTTTAAAAAATTGTACAAATGCACATGTAAATACTATATACACACAGAGAAAATGTGGACATTTAAACGCCCAGATGTCAACTGTAGTTATCTCTGAGTGGTGCAATCACAGCAGAGTCTTACCTTGTTCTCTTTGCATCCCTGCATTTATTATATTGAGCATATTTTCATGCATAATAAGATAATCAGTAAACAGTACTAAATACACTTCTCTTCTATTCCATGTTGTGAGAGTTAAATGTCGTATCATTTCTCCCTTTATGTTGTAATTATTCCCTTGTATTCATCCGACTGTCTTGATCCATGAGTTGATGTAGTTGGCATTAGCTAGACACTGTCACTTAGGCCGGAAGAGACAGAGCAGAGCTGTGTTCACTGCTCGTCCCTCGCTCCACCCAGAAGGTATGGATTCAGTGAGCTACCAGATGAGGTGAAGATGAATGAAAGGTAGATTTTTAAGTTGACCATATTCTTTAGAAATTGTCTTTCTGCTTGAGAATTCACTCCAGATTTTATTACTCTATCACTGCTGTAGGTCACCCTTTAAAACTAATAATAAAACCCTTAAATAGACTGATGCAAGCATTTGGCACTTGTTGCTGTTTTTTTTTTTAAAGATTTATTTATTTATTAGTTATATAATGTCCTACCTGCATGTGTGCCCACTCACCAGAAGAGGGCACCAGGTCTCATTATAGGTGGTTGTGAGCCACCATGCAGCTGCTGGGAATTGGACTCAGGACGTCTAGAAGAGCAGTCACTGCTCTTAACCTTTGAGCCATCTCTCCAGCCCCCCTGTTTGGCAGTTTTGATTCTTCCCAACAGTGGTAAGGTTTATTGCTCTGTATTAATAAGTTCATAAGTAACTTTAAAATGGTAAAAAAGGAAGGAAGGAGAGGGGAAGAAAAAAACTTTCTCATAAAAATCTTGAACTGGTGGCTGGAGAGAAGGCACAGTTGTTAAGAGCACTGACTGCCCTTCAAGAGGACCTGAGCTTAATTCCTAGCACCCACGTAGCAGTTACCAATCACCTGTAACTCCAGTTCCAGGAATCTGATGATGTCTTCTGGCTTCCAGGGCACCAGGCATGTATATGTATGTGTGTGTGTGTGTGTGTGTGTGTGTGTGTGTGTGTATATACATACATACATACATGTATGTCTATATGAATATATGTACAGGCAAAACACTCATACACACAAAATAAATAAGTCTAAAAACAGAAACCTTAAGCTTAAGTATAGGTCTAGGATGTAGAGATTGATCTTTCTTCTCTGAAGAACATCCTTTCCCAGCCTCCTCAGCCCTCAGCAAGAGGTTGTTTGCATCTTGGAAACATGTTTTTGATCTCTTCAAACATGTTTTACGTAAGAATGCAAAGCGCAAAGATTGAGTGCCATATCAAAAAACGCCATTCCATTATTCTAAGAAGTTAAAGAGGCCCCTTCTTGTTTCACACTACCTTATCCTTAAAGTAGGAGGCAAAGCTTTTAGTTTAAAATTTCTGGGAAGGGAAACACTAGACTAAGAAAACAAAACAGAAAATAAACAAAGAAAGCAAGTCAGTGTCCAGTGATGCTCGCTTATAATCCCAGCCCTGGACGCCGGCGTAGGAAGCGTTTCCAGCTACTTAGTAAGCTACACAATGAGTTACAGGGAAGCCGGAGGTACACAGTGAGATTTTTTTTTTCTTTTTTCTTTTTTTTTTGGTTTTTCGAGACAGGGTCTCTCTGCGTAGCCTTGGCTGTCCTGGACTCACTTTGTAGTCCAGGCTGGCCTCGAACTCACAGCCATCCACCTGCCTCTGCCTCCCGAGTGCTGGGATTAAAGGCGTGCGAGATCTTATCCCCCACAAACAACATGCACGCACGTACGCATGTACGCACGCACGCCTGCACACCGTAAAAACCTAAAGCCTCACTATTTTAGTTACTTAATCAAAGAATGACGTCATAGAGTCAGCTGAGACTTCCGGTCACCCTTTGACTTTGTGTTACTTTCCCCCTTTATACCCATTCAGCAAAATTGCGTAATTCAGAGTACTTGATACACGGGAGTAGTTGAAAATGGCACGGTTCTGATTTTTGGCCTTCTTTCCTCTTTACTGTTTTAAACAGCTTTTACGTTGCATGGTGATGTAATACACAGACTTGGCAGTCACTTTGGAGACTACGTTTGTTGTTTGCTTTGGTGGGAGGCTTGGTGATTCGGCAAGAGCTAATAAGATAAGAGAGGAGGGCGTGGTGTGACTGACTGGCTTATTTTAAATTTTGTTGTTACTCACTATGGTTTCTCATGTAAATACATATGAATAACTTGTAAAATGCCCCTACAGGAAAAAGCAGACCCGAAAACTTGACATCAAATATCCTGGAATACCTGCTTGAGGTGGCTTGCTACTTCCTGGAATAGAACACAGAGTCAGCTGGGGAAAGAAAAGTCCACTCTGACAGCAGGGCCCTCTGCTAGAGCAGGTCGCTTCATTGTCGTGGCTACAAGTGGTTCCCTTGTCAGGATTCACAGTAGTGCTTCCCTAAACAATCTCTCAGAACTTTGGGAAGAAAATTAAAATTTGCTTTAAGAAAAAAAAAAATTGTTCAAGTAAGCCCTGGTTCCTGGAAACGGACATCCAGAACTGAGCTTGCAGGCCCTGATGCTTACTATTTTAATGAAGCGTGCTAACTACAACTGGTCTTAGACCTGCAGCCACATTTTCAGAGGCATTTTCCTTTTGAGGATATCCAATGATTGCTGTTGTGGCCAACAACGGCCTTACAGGACAGGATTCAAATGCCCCAGTGTGGTTGGAAAGCCCCTTGTCACCTACCCTCATGAGACTCACACATACCCTCCTTTTTAGCCCCCAGTGACAAGCTGCCAGTGACAAGGCTAGGAACTTTGAAGCATTTTCCAGCCAGCCAGCCAGCCAGCCTCCCTCCATCCTTCCCTCCTTGCCCTCTCCTTCATCCTTCTCATCCATTCTCATCCTTCTATCTCCTCTTCTGTGGTTTCACCATATAGCTCATGCTAGTGTGGAACTCATAATTCCCCAGCCTCAGCACCCTGGGTTGGAATTACATGTGATATTAGTAAATTCAGCTGGCCTCTGCCTACCCCCGCACTCACTCATCCATCTTGAGCAAGGATCTATGAACTCAGCCTTTGCTGAAGGCTAACTTCCTCAGGAGTGATTACTTTGGCTTACTAGAGAAGTGGCTCAGGTGTTCAGAAAGGACGCTACTCAGGTTTGGTTCCTGGCACCCACATGGTGGCTCCCAACCATCCATTACTCTAGGGGTAGACACTTCTTCTGACCTCTGCTGTTACTGCCCACATGTGGTACCCATACATTACACCCAGGGACACACATAAATATGCATAAAAACAAAATAAATAAGGTATGAAAAAGAAAAAAAGAGGCAAACTCAAAGCAAGTCCAACGTCACCATTCCTCACACAGGAACTTTTGTTAACCAGTAAAGCCCTTCACAGATTTAAGTGGCCTAAACCAGAATAGCTGTATCATCTCATCTGGGAAAGGTAGGAGTTCACAGAGCCTGAGCCTGTGGCAATGTTTCTTGGTGACTCACGTGGTGCTGGCAGGATGCAGTTCCCCTCGCTGTTGGACTAAGGCCTGGACTCCTCATGACCTGTCATCTGGGGCCTCTCAGCTTCTACGTGGACCGCATGACAGCTTGCTTAACTAGAGCAAGTGCCTGCTGGGTAGGGAGTGAGGTGAGGCGGAGAGGATGGATTTACTGAATGTCGGAGGGGACTTGCCTTCAAGGTTCCTGTGTTCTTCTGGGGAGGGGGAATCTGCACACAGACCACACATAAGTGACGACAGTCTGTGAGGTCTGAGGACACAGCCCGGAGGACATTTTGGGCTTCCCAACTGGGAAGCTGAGGTTGGACACCCTTTCCTTGTCCTCTCAGGCTCATTTTCCTTCCGTTTCTGGTACAGGCATCTTGATGCAATAACTGTGATGCTAGGGTTTAAAGAGAGGCATGTTTTAAATAATGTGCCTCCGAAATACCATGTGAAAGTCAACTCCCTCGTCTGATCTTCAACTGAAGGGAGGAAAAAAAGGACTAATTTAGAATACCAAAAGTACTCTGTCGGATTCACCAAAAGTAAAGGTGGTAGAGTGGGTGCTGAAGAGATTGGCAAGTGTGATTTTCAGTATGCACAGTTCTGGGTTCAGGCTCCGAATTCAGGTTCTAATCTTGAGTAAGACACGTCTTCTCTGCTCTGAAAAAGGCCCTGGTGAGCCTCTCTGGTTCTTATTTATTTGCCTGAGCAGAGCCACTCTACGGGGGCCCATGCATACCCATGTCCAGTGTCCACACGTTGACTCTCAATATTCTTTTAAACTATGCACTATCTTGCTAGGCTTCTCTGTCTGTAGCACACCCAGAGCAAATTAAGCAGTAGCAATGCTTTGATAATTTAAGAGTGTTGCAGAACTTTCTGCCATATATGTCTGAAAACAGTGATGAGGGTCCATAGCACTTGTGATTTCTGTACTTTTTTAGTTAGGACATTGGTACTGTTTGAGTTTGTATCAAAAATATCTATTTTCCTCCTTCCTTCCTTTCTTCCTTCCTTCCTTTCTTCCTTCCTTCCTGCTTTCCTTCAAGGCTGGTGTAAAACTCAGAGATCCACCTGCCTCTGCCTCCTGAGTGCAGGGATTCCAACTAAATCTCTACTTTTCAGTCATCATTGTTTTCAGATATTTTGTCCTTTTAAGATTACTTTGGTTTTATGATGACATTTTCATTCAAATTTTAAACTGTTAAAAGTCATAAAAGCAATCCTTTGATACCAACTGGTTCTGAACTGAATGTCTGGGCTTTCTTCTATCCTAGATTTGTGCGTCCTCATATTATCATTGTAACTGGATTCCACAGCATTTAGCTACTGCTTGTGGGAGTGACCAGCCCCGAAGTTCCCAGTCGTGCCTGTGGATGTATACCAGGGGTTTTGTGACTTTTAAGAACTCATCTGTGCATGACACTAATCTATATAGCACTGCTGTTTGTCTGCAGTCTTGAAGTGGCAAGGGTATCTCTGCAAGAAAAGAAATCAGAAGTATATTTTTTCCCCCTAAGAGATTTGTAGTAGTCTTCGGAAAAAGGGGATAGGTTGACTTCTAGAATGTCCCTATCTATTGTTCAGTCTCTTCCTAGGAAGACTATTACCTTTTAAAAACTCTTATGTGTGTTTCTGCCTCTTTCTCTCTCTGTGTGTGTGTGTGTCTTGTCTCTCTGTAAGAGTTCTAGGATCACACACATCCACTACCTCCTTCATATTTCTGTAGGTTCTGGCCATTGAACTCAGGTCCTCCGGCTTGCATGGCAAGTACTTTACCAAGTGAGCCATTCCCCAGCCCCAGTTCTCTTCTTTCATCCCGTGGAAACTCTGACTTGCCTGTGTCCCTTACTTCATATCCACTTTATCATTGCTTCCTATATCCACCATATCAGCCCCTCAGGTGAGTTTGCAAGTAGGAGCCAGCACACAGAAGGAGTCTAAGTTTGGTTTTGTTGGTGAATGCATTACAATAGCAGGCGCGGGGGGTGGGGTGGGGGAGCAGTTTTCACTCAGTAAGTGGGGGGGGGGTACAGGTATGCATTCTGAAGGCTCTGGTGACAAACACCCTTTGAATGCCATGTGAGGAGAGACAGTGCAGGGGGGCCCTCCTTTGAGCCCCTAAATACACCAGAGAATCTTGCTGCTGCGAAATTGCACTGTAGTGTTTTCTAGGTGTGATTCATTCACAGTTTAATATGCTTCTAGTTCTGGGTTGACTTCTCCCTCAGGAAGAGCCTAAAAATCTCTTCATTATAATACAGACAGCGCACTGCACTCTGAATACAAATTTATCCATGTTCAGACTAATTTTTCCAGCGATTGTCTCTACCCTGGAGAAGTGCCTTTAATGAATTACATACAAATTGTGTAATTTAAGAAGTTAATTTGGTTTTCTGGTTACACAGGACTGAAAACAGCCCTTGTAGAGAGAGACGACTTCTCATCGGGGACTAGCAGCAGAAGCACTAAATTGATCCATGGTGGTGTGCGCTATCTCCAGAAGGCTATCATGAACTTGGATGTTGAGCAGGTAATTGTATATGCTGGCTGTTAAACCACAATTGCCACCATGCTTTCTCTACCCAATTAAATCAGGCTTTTTTTTTTTTAAATGCCTTTTAACATCTCTTCTTGTTCAAAAATACCTGTTTTAGAAGATGCTGCTGGGGCGTCTTTCAGGAGAGGTGTGCCTGTTCGTTTTGTATAGTATTACGTTTATGGGTAGCCAGGGGCTTTTTCTGTACAAGCATGTCAAAGTAGCAGATTTACAGAATCACTTTTGGATGTGTTGCCTTTTCGCAATGGTGTGATTGGGTTTTTGCCAATGGCCACCAAATTGCTACTTCCGAGCAGTTTCAGGGGAGCTATGTCTTAATGCCGATGGGGTCCCAAATTGATCTCTTAGCTGCAGCTGCAATCATGCACTCATATTGTCACTGACATACTCTTCAGGAAAAAAAAAAAAAAAAAAAAAAAAAGATTTGAGTCACGCTTTCTGTGTGTCACACTTTATTGTGTCCAGTCTGCCATCATTTGAAAACTGCCAAGGCAGTGTGGAACATGACATTTCCCAGAGGGGTGAAAAAAAAAAATCAGCTTCCCTCCGTATCTGCTTTTCATACAAGGAAAACAGAGCAGCGAGGACTTGCTATTGTCAAGTTTTGAGTCTGTCCTCCTTTTTCGCCTTGACAAGTCAGCTTTGAAACTGTCCCCTTTTCTTATGTTTTTCGTCAGCCCCTGTGATGGATGCAAAGAAAATGGCACAGGATTCAGGATCCACTGATTTGGGATGTGTGCCGGCTTATTTTGTCAATATCTACAGCCATATTGTCATGTGTAAAATGCATATTATAATAATAATAATGCTATATCTTTAGGCAAACATAACGAAGGCTGCAGCAGTGAAGACAAAGGCCTCTTTAGCGTCTGTGAAATAGCTGTCCAGGGCTTCATATCATCTTTGTTGGATTTAGAAAAGGCGCAAGAACTTTCCATGAATTTGAACAATCTGTTATCTCTTACCTGGAGAAAACATTCAGGGGGACTGAGAAAGAGGACAATCCTGAGAAAGCAAGAGAAATGGTTACAGTAATCTTGTAACTCAAGTCAGGAAAATATCTTACACCTGGGAACTCTGACAGCATGTTTTTCTCCTATGCAAATACAGTTAAGGTTTCTAAAAAATCTTTGAGGTTGACAGCATGATGTATTATTAGACATTTGATTAGGAGGGAGCGCTCCTCGCTCAGAGGTAGAAGGTTTCTGTATATCAATCAGTTGGCAGGGTGTCTATTTGCCATTTGAAAATATTATGATCTGTTACTGCCAAACTAATTTCCTCTGTTTTGATTTTTCAGTATAGGATGGTGAAAGAAGCCCTCCATGAACGTGCCAACTTACTGGAAGTCGCTCCCCATTTATCAGCTCCGTTGCCTATAATGCTTCCAATTTACAAGTAAGCCTTTTGCCATCACCTGGATGCGATGGGCTTGTCTGAGGTCAGAAGAACAGCTCGGTTCTCATGGAAACAAGCCTTCTGTGTGTATTTCTTAATGTGGTTTTAATTGGTCCTAATCTCTAATCCATTTCAAATACTTTCTTTAGTGTATTTTAAAGTGTAGATTTTCTTAAATACTCTCTGTGGACCTATGTCTGTAGGGCCAGATTTCGAAGGCAAAGCAAGGCTGAGTTCTGTGTTTATAATTAATGGAATCTTATTCCAGTTTCTGGGAGTGCTTAGGCGAACAGCTGTGTTGACTCTAAGACATTTGGATGAGGTCATGTGTGCAGCGTAAAATGCAGACTCTCCCCCCCAACCCCCACGCCCCCATATTATCCTGACGCAAAATCTGAAGCTACCGTGTAGCAACTCAAAACCCAGCTAGCTTAGCTATACTGGGTCATTTTTCTTGTCTAAGTTAAAGTAGATAAAAGTCATCTAGGACGTGCAATTACACACAATCAAAGCCATGCCCTTCACGTTGCCCGGAGTGGAAGTCAGAAGAAGGTAGGCCCAGGAACATGAAAACATGGACTATATAATTCTTCCGGTCACCTGGATGGCTTGAAACAGCTTTAGCCATCTAGTCTTTGTTTAGTTAGAGATTGCTGAGGGCTTCTTCAACATGGGTGTAGTTTCCGTTTGCCAAGGCCTGCAACCTACACTGGTTGACTGCATCTCTAGACCTGTGAGGCCCAGGCATGGGTATTGATTTTGGATGCTTCCTGAAGACGTAGAATGTACAGCAGGTGAGAGCCATGGAGACGATTATAAACTCAAGCTGATTCTATTCTGCACGGTGGCAAGGCTGGTGCCGGCAGCAGCTATGCAGCACCACCACCCTATTGGGTTTTTGTTTTTGTTTTTGTTTTTGTTTTGCAGATCACTACTTCTAGGTATAACTTTGTTTTTCCTAAATGTCTTTTCTTGTAATTTAAGGTGACATTCTATAATGTTATACTGTGCTTCTAAAAAAAAAAAAAAACCCTCTCTCCCTGCTTATTGCTGTAGGTGGTGGCAGTTACCTTATTACTGGGTGGGAATCAAGATGTATGATCTGGTTGCAGGAAGTAATTGCCTGAAGAGCAGTTACGTCCTCAGCAAGTCCAGAGCCCTCGAGCATTTTCCGATGCTGCAGAAGGACAAGCTTGTAGGAGCCATTGTCTACTATGATGGTATGTGATATTTCTTTTCTTTGTACAAGATGTTTTTCTGTCCAATTATGACTCCCGAGAGTATGCTGAAGCTTATAATACATTGCAGTGAAATAGGTTTGCATTCTTGCTTTTAATGTTAATCTTATGCAACAATCAAATGTACCCACACAGGTAGAGATTCAACATTGTTTTATAGTACTGGCTGATAAAGTACCCACAATGCTTTGCTTCTAATCTTTGTTTAATTAGTTAAGCCGATCTTTCTTTCTTTCTTTCTTTCTTTCTTTCTTTCTTTCTTTCTTTCT
>OU015750.1:31409960-31436441 GCA_907169655.1 Acomys percivali
CTTTCTTTCTTTCTTTCTTTCTTTCTTTCTTTCTTTCTTTCTTTCTTCCTAAAGATGTTCTAGAGCAGACTGGCCTGGAACTCGCTGTGTAAAGTAGTCTGGCTTTACATTTGTGGCAATTCTCCTGCCTCAGCCTCCAAAGTGCTGGAATTACAAGTGTAAGCCAGGATATCTGGCTATTTGTATTATATATTCTTTTCCCTCTTTTATTTCTACTTGTGTCTTAGGGTTGGTTTGGCTCATTTCTCACAGTTACAAATTTCACCTCACCCTCATGCCACTCAATTTGTTCTATGGTTGGCAGTGAGTACTTGCCTTATGAATATATTATGATGTTGAAAGCAGCTGAGGATCTGTTAGGTTTGCTAGATGAAACCTCTATTTTCAAGGGGTTATAAACGTAGAGAAAAATGCCCCTTGGGCTGAAATTGACATGCTTTTGTTTTGTATAGGACATATCATTCTTGGGCGTATAATTTCTGTGCTGAGGGGGGAAGAACAATGCATCTGTTAAACCAAACTTTTCTGTCATACTTCTAGTTTGCGTGCTGGTAGGTGTTTTCTGACTGACTTTCCCTAATGCGCATTTACTGTGTGTTCATTGTGAATCCATTTGTGTATGTGTGTGCACAATATAATTTGTACATTTCTGTTTGAGGGAACTAAACACTGTGTTTCCAGAGAGATCACAGTCAACAGCGACAATACAAATGGTATGAGCAAAGCATTGGTGAATCTTTATTGGTCATTTTAAAGTGTGTACAGGACTAGAAAATAAAGCAGGAATATTGATTTGTAAGAAACTAGGTGGACACAGGTACATGCTCAAAAGAGGTTGAAACTTTATGATGCAAAGACATCTTAGGCTCTGAATCTCAATGATCCCTTCCCATGGTGTGGCCTTTATACTTGGTCTTAGGTACATATATTATTAGCACAAAGGAATGTGTCAATTGTGCTGTTTTAGAATATTCGATGGATATATTCTATATTATATTATGTGATATTATATCTGCCTTTAAGGGCATCCTTCCTTTTCTCTCTCTTTCTTTCTTTCTTTCTTTCTTTCTTTCTTTCTTTCTTTCTTTCTTTCTTTCTTTCTTTCTTTCTTTCTTTGTTCCAGTGTTACCTTTCTGAATCAATTTAGCTGTCTGACAGGCTTTTATATATAAATGCAGAATGTATGTGTGCAGTGGGGGCAATAGGGACCAAGCTTAAGAAAATGTCCTAGGAACAACAGTATTAGAAAAATGTTAAGGGTCTTAGTCAGACATTAAAAGCTAGAAAATTAACAGTTTTCAGGGCCTTTCAGCATCTGAGACACCACAGGGGGGCCCACTTAACTACTTTTTGGTGCCCTTGAAGGAGCCTCCATGTTAAAGGACAACCTTCACTGGGAATCTGCTTTCTGTGCCTCAGACCCTTAATGTTAATCCATTGTGGTTTATTGGGTGATTACAGCAAAGAGGTTTCTGGTCCAGGAGGAGTAGGCATTCTGTAAATAGCATCCTGTCTAAACTCATGTGGAAATGCTTGTGGCCTTGGCCTTCTCTTACTTCTTCCTCCCACACAAATCCTTTCAGGTTCTTCCTGTCTTCTCTGACATGGCACGTGTTAGGTACTGAGTCTTCTGTACATACTGGGATCACCCGTCAAAAAGCACTAGTGTCATATCTGGGCTTATGACTGCCTTAGCTTGGTATTATCATGAATTATAGATTCTTACTGTGAAGAGTCCAGGGAAATCCTGTGTTTTAAAGCAGAGGAAACATTATCCTACCAGAATTAAAAGGAAGAATTCCTTGAATTCAAAATGAATTGACCCTCAGAGTTCGCTATAGGCCAAAGAAATACAAGTTGAGGGAAACTTATTGAAAGCTTTCTTAAAATAATTTGAAATTGATGTTTGTATAATCTTAAGTCTTTGAAGAAATAGAAGCTCATTCCTCTGGCCATTTGACACAAAATATGTGCCTTTTCACTTTGTTCTGAGACTTTTAAGGCTTCAATATGTAATATTTAATGTGAGGCCAATGAAAGATGTGAGAGAGTAGAGATGTTTGTTCACACAGTATGTTCACAGATTGTGGCGATTCCTGTTTTAGCTAGTTTGGTGTCATGAGCAGACTAAGTTTGCCCATGAAAATAAGGAGGAAAGAAACACCAAGGCAAAAGTATTAAATGAACCAAATAACATTCTCAGAAAGAAAGAAAGAGAGAAAGAAAGAAAGAAAGCCCTATTCTTTGACTCAAAGCATTTTGGAGAGAGAACAATCCTTTTGAACCATGACAAACCTACGTGTATACTTCATAAGACAGAACTTTCATTACTGAGGTGAACTAATCTCTTATTCTTAAGTGACCATTATGTGGGGCTATGCACATGGCTCACTGGCTAAGAGCACTTGCTACACAAACATGAAAACCTGAGACCTCTAGTATGCAAGTAAACAGATAGGCAAGGCCGGCATACCTGTACTCCCAGGGCTGGGAGGTAGAAGTGGGTGTGGGCAGAAACAAGGTTGCTAGGGCCTGCTTGGCCAGCCAGCCTAGCTCCCAGCTCTCCAAAATAAGAAGAACAAATAAACAAAACCTTGGCTCAGTGAGAGACGCTGACTCAAGGGAATAAGGTGGAGGCAACAGAGGAAGATACTGATGCCATGCCGCACACACATGCAAAGAAAGAAAAGAACCATGATAGTAAAGAATAGATGACAACTCAAGTCATTTCAAAATGAATTCAGGCTTGAAGTAACTTTAAAAACAATACCCAAATTCATATACAGTTACCTATTTCAAAGTAAACAAAAATTTTTTGTTGTTGTAATTTCTACATAAAGAGACTATGTAATTTCTACATAGACTCTTGATTGATGACGTTTGGAATGATGTCAGAAGATTTATTAGCTACCAACTCTTATTAGTAATACATCATAGATTTACATCAGCACTAGTATGAATATGATGCTTTGGGAACACAGTAGCACAGACCACTTAGCATTGCCATGAAGTTAGTCTAGGAGTTGAGGTGACCAACCTTTAAAGTTTCTTCCCTGAACTGTTATAGCTTGAAGGTGTTCATTTTGAAGAACAAATTGTACAGCTATCAGAAGATTTTATTTTTATTTTATTTTTGAGACAGAGTATTTATTACCTTGTAACTCTGGCTGGTCTGGAATTCACTATGTAGACCAGGATGGCCTTGATCTCACAGAGACCCACCCACCTTTGCCTCCTGAATGGTGGAATTAAAGGTGTGCACCACCATGCCTGGCTCAAAAGTTTTAAAATTACATATAGCCATAGTTAGTCCTAGAAATATTCTGATAGCTTCTGTACATGATTAAGGCAAAGTAAATTTTCCTTAAAAAGTTCCTACTTGTAGTAGAATGAATTTTTCTTGCATTTTACTTGTTTTTGTTTTCAGATACATGTTCTTACTATGTAGCCCAGGCTGGTCTTGAAATCTCCCTATTCCCTCCCTCCCCCCAACCCCTCCTCCCTCCCCCACCTCCTCCCTTCCTGCTGGTTTGTAGATGTGCCCCACCACATGTAGTTCCCCATACTTTCTGATGTAATTTTATGGGCTATTTTGTGTATGGCATTAGTGTGACCCACTGTGGCATTTCACTGGTAACAGTTAAAAGACAAACTGATTCATGTGGAGGAAGAACTCCCATCCTCTTAAATGCAGACGGAAGTAAATGTCAAGTTTCTCGGTAAAATCCTTATGAAATGAAAGGATCCAAGTCACATACCCGATTTTCCTCCAGTTACAACTTCTTATATTCTTTATTGTAACTCGTTTCCCAGCTTTCTCTCTGCACCATTTCCCTGTGTCTCCACTGTGTTCCCAGTCCTCTAACTACTAGAGTCTTACTAGTTAGGTTCTGGCTCCACTGTGTGCACTAAGGGTTACCAGGTAGGAAGAGAGGGGACCAAGCCATGCTCCAAGAGAGAAGGAAGGTGTAGGAAATGGCTATGCCTAGGTGGCTTGGCATTCTCTTAGATTATGTGACTATTGCTGGGACATAGCCTTGTTCCCAGGAAGGTATTTTGTTGTCTGTGAGCTTTAGTTCATTTTTCTAGTTGCTCACAGTGATGGTACATCCTGGTTATGCCAGAAGATGGGAGATGGAGGCAGCATGATCAGGAGTTCAAGACCACACTTAGCTACATACTCACTTCTAGGCCAGTCTGGGTTAGATAAGACCCTGCCTTTTGTGTGTGTTTGTCTTTTGAGACCAGTCTTCAGTATGTAGATCAGGCTGACTTAGAACTCACAGAGATCCCCCTGCCTCTGCCTCCTCAGTGCTAGGATTAAATGGATGTGCTACCACACCCAAGATGGTGCCTTAAGAATAAAAATTCCAGAACCCCAGAGTGGATTCCTGCTCCACTCTAGTAGGACTACAATCATCTGATCCTGTGCATAGAAAATGAGATTTAATGAAAAAAATCATTAAATATTTACAGCCGTCAAATCACCCCATTAAACCTCTATAAAACGAAATTAGAGGGAATGAAATTATAGCTTTAAATTTTTCCTTTCTGCCAGTCAATACACAGACAGAGAACAGGTCTGTTACTTTATATCCAACAATGCTTGTAAGTATTCCTTACACTCAGATGAAAATAGCAACCTGAAGAAATTGTATTGTCTTCCCCAGTGTGAATAAAAGTTGGTTACATCCTTGTTTCAAAGGGAGAATTAAAGACCATCGTTCACTAGAATATTCATTTTTATTCCACTTTAAAACTCACAGCATACATAGATGAATTCAGCTGGTGGGAGAGCAAAGCCAATTTAATCTCTGGCTTCCCCTGAGGTAAATGTAGTTCACGGTCCTGCCCCCACCCCAACCTCAGCCATAATCCCTGGCTCCTGGAGGTACAAGTGCAGTGAAGTGAGGAAAATTCTGCAGCGGGATATAATGATCCAGAATGACAGGGACAATAATGACAATGAATTTCATGTCTCCCAGTCATGAGCTGAAGATGCTTGACTAGGCTGACGTATACAATTAAATTGTTACAGGTACAGCAGGAGATTGCAGTTAGCTGTGCGCTTTGGGGAAATGATGCCTCGGGCGAGAGGCAGGCTGTGGAATCCAGCCCCTTTCGTCAGGAACAGCCTATTACTCCTTTAAGGCATGCGCGAAGACCATACATTTTAATAAAAGAAAGCCCAAGTTAAAGACAGGTCTTTTAAGGTATTTATCTACTTTGAAAGCTTAGAAGAAAATAAATTACTCAATACTGATAAGGTGGTTTTTTTTTTTTTTTTTTTTTTTTGCGGGGGTGGGAGGGTGTCTTATGAAGCAAAGGAGTTGGGCTAATTGGGTACTCCCTACACTAACGCAGAGAGACACATTGATGGCTCCAGAGTAACGGGGGTAGGCTGAATAGATAGCCGAACATCACAAGTTCACAATCAGTTCCCACTACCTGTTTTTAAGTTTGGGCTACCTTTGCTGTTTAGCGCAGCTCTTTAAAGCGGAGTGTTGTCTCCCAGGAGGAGTGGCTGAGCTTCATGCGGTACACAGAGTCATTTACGATGTTTCAGGCAAAATACACTATAACGTCTTCTTAAATTTTTAGTACCAAACTCTTCAGAAATGTCTACTTTTATGTCCTTCAAATGTGCAAAGCGTCTGACACAGTGATCCGTGCTTGTGGATTATAAGTAACCGTAACTATTGAGGCTACCTATTGACAGTCACTTCGCTTTTGAGGCACTCGATTTTTCCTTTTTGTTTTATTTTGATTTTTTGATATCTGGTTTACTTAAATGTTTTCAAAGCAAATGTGTTTATGAAGAGAAAAAGTGACTTTGAAAGGTGAACGTTACCAATTGTCTTTCATTTCTCAAGCTTTGATTGAGATAACCGAGAAGAAACCAAGCTATTGAACAAGAAGGTTATTGTCTACGTCTGTACTACCCTAAATGCACCCAGTCTCATCTGAACTAGAGGGATATCATCTTGGGGACTCAGAATTGTCAAAATTTGGCACAACATAACAAAAACTTGAGGATGCTATTTTTACTGTAATCTTTTATCATAAATGAAAAAAATTAATAAATCTACTAAATTCTATATGCAAATAATCCCCATAGTTTTGGACATTTTCAAATTCTTACTATAAAATTTAAAATTGCACAAATATTAACACACATATTATCTCATATATGTAATTTGCTGAGACTAATAACTAAGAGTCCGGAAACTACGATCAGTCCTGGAGCCCAGAATATTGCCGATACATTGATGCTGTCCCGTGACCCTTCTGCACTCGATTCTTCTCCCTGTTTCCCAGCTTAAGGATCTTTCTCTTTTTAAAAATCTTAGCACACACACATTTTAAAGTAAAATACTATTTTGTTTTGCTTTTAAATCTTATAAAAATCATTATACAATGTGCTGTGAAAGTTGATACAAACCCTCTGCAGAGCAGTGGGATGCACAGTGTGAACCAGATTCAGACACTGTTATTGTATATGCCCCAGAAAATTCTTGCATATGTTCACCAGGAGATAGGCACAAAAAGAGTCATCAAGTCGCCATGTCTGGTTGAAAAAAATGGAAACGAGGAAAATATCCATTGAAAGACAAGTGAAAGATTTATTTCAACTCACATAATGGAAATAAGCAAGCATTGAAAGTGAACGAACGATGACTAAGCTGAACAATGTGGATGAGTCTTAGAAACAGGATGGTCTAGGGTGCTTAATGTCACTGTGGAGAGCTGCTTTGCAAATGTAACTGTATTTTGAATGACACACTGTATATGGATGGACTTAGGCTATGATACCTAACTTATAGGCTGTTTTGAGGTTTAAACAAGCTAGTAATTGGAAAAAGCTTTATAATGAAGTAATTTTTCAAGTATTGTTCAATCTGGGTTGGTTCTATGGTTACCCTACCACATTTCTAGTTTTCATTTTAAAGCTTCTGAAGTGAGTATTAGTTCTACAAAGCATCCACTTATATGTATTTAAATTTTCAAGATTTTTCCAAAAGCAGTTGCCAAACCTTTTTAGGGAGAAACCTTGTGCCTAGGATCATGTTCCAAGCAAGTGATAATGTTTGTAATTTCAGGATTTAAGAAAAGATGTTTTCAAAGAAATTTCTTTAAAATTATTTGCCTTTTGGATGACAATACAAAGCATATTTGTTCTCTTAGCATTTTGTCCATGTACAATTCTACACTTGTAAATTAACCACATAGTTGTTAATCTTGATTTCCCACTCCTCTTTCCTGTTGCGTTTCTCTTCTTATTTTCCGTGGGTTACATAAATGAAGCTGACATCATTGCTCATATAGCAGGCAATTTTTTTTTTCTTTTGCCCTCAAATGCTGCCTTTTTGCTATTCAGTGTATCTGGATACCAACTAATGCTAAATGAAATTTGACATATACCCCTAAGAAACAAAAGTTATAAACTGTGGCTTCAAAGAAAACCTTGAATAAATAGGACACACTGTGTCCACCCAGGCTAACATCCAGCATATGCTGTAGCTTCCTGAGGATGAGGGCGAGCACCAGAGCCCCCAGGAAACTTGGCAATTGTTTATTGCTCACTTGGCAAGCATGTATTAAATACCAGGCTTTCATTCTCTTACAGTTGTTTTTGTAAAATTCCACAGAAGTAGACCTTACCGGGTATCACACACTGAGATAGTAGTTATCAATATTGTTTATACCTTGTATATAAAAGCTCAAAAAGTGCTAAAGACTCACCAGTGTTAGTGCATGTGTAAAGTGGCCCGAATAGATAGATCTGGCGGGCTCAGGAGAAAGCTTTCTCCCTCTGCCACTGTTGCTCAATGACCTCTTTCTTGGAGTGGGGTGCAGTTGGGGGACTGGGGAGTGGGAGGTTGGGGTGTGTGGGAAGGGACCAAAGGCAAAAGCTATCGTATTAAAAACCTGTACATTTGCCCTCACCTTTGTTTGTTCTTCCCAAAGTAAATATGGAACCTATTAACTAATCATTGAGTCTGTCAGTAACATAAAGTTATGAACCTATGGGTTTGAGATAATTCACTACGTATTTGCCAGATAACTGCTTTCTAAGTAATTTGTATAAGTCAATTTAGTCAACTCAACCCTTTCTTTATATATATATGCTGGGATAGGTTATTGTGACCCATATTTTTCAGGAAGGAAGGGAGAATGTAGCTCAGTATTTGGGTCAGTATTTTGGATACATGAAGTTGTGAAGGTGTTTGTTTAGTTAAAAGAACTTTACAACCTGGGCGGTGGTGGTGCACACCTTTAATCCCAGCACTTGGGAGGCAGAGGCAGAGGCAGGTAGATTTCTATGAGTTCGAGGCCAGCCTGGCATACATAAATGAGTCCAGCACAGCCAAGGCTACACAGAGAAACCCTGTCTCAAAACAAAAAACAAAGACACCCCCAAAACAAAAAACAAAACAAAAAAGGAACCTTACAGAATGATGACTACATTATGGTGACTTTTTCTATCCATCACTGATGTTGTATTTTCTTTCTCACTGCTGTGATAAAACACTCCCACCAAAGTAACTGTAGGGAAAAAAGGGTTAACTGTGGCTTGTAGTCTAGTGGTATCTGTCATAGCCATGAAGACATGGTAGGTGAGGAAAATATTCGTGGCAAGGGCAGGAAATTGGTTAATCACAGAGAGTAAACGGGAAGTGGGGTTGGGCTATAAAGCACCCCCAGTGATGCGCTTCCTTCAGTGAGACTCCCCTAAATGGTCTGCAACCTGTCTAAGCATCAAGCTGGGAATTAAATATTCAAATACTTGAGCCCCCTGGGGGACACTTCATATTCAAACCTCAGTTTTTGAACTCCAGCCCCAGCCTATTTGAGCCCTCTTCTGGCACCCAGGGGCACTGCATGTATGTACTGCATAGATATACATGCGAACAAAACACACACCTACACAAAATAGAAACATTTTTTATTCTTTACCTTCCTTCCTTATTTCTTTTTTTCTTTTCTTTCTTTTTCTTTTTTCCCTGAGTCAGGTTCCTTTGTCTAACCCTGGCTACCTTAGAACTCACTCTGTGGAGCAGGCTGGCCTCAAATTCAGAACTCTACTTACCTCTGCCCACTGAGTGCTGGGATTAAAAGCATGTGCCACTGACCCGAACAACATTTTAAAAATAAAAGAAAAAACTCACAGTTCTACAAGGCATGTTTTTGTGCTCTATAGACAATACATGAAAACAATACAATGCAACAAGTGCTACTTGCAAGACTCCCAAGCTGACTCATGGCTAGACTTCACCTGTGTTCTCTCTGCTTCTCCCCATAACTCACTTAACAAACCTTATAATCTGATCCAGAGTTCCTTATCTTTTTCCTGGGACATGAACCCAGGGCCTTCCTTGTGCATGCTGTGCAAGAACTGTATTGCTGAGATAGATCCCAGTCCTTAGTCTATGCCTGTAAAGAAAAAGATTCTGTTTTAAACATAACCACCCCGCAGTATTTAACAGTAATAGCTTACTATCTAGTATCTGGTTATATTCACATATCCTCATAATTTTAATAGATGCTTGAATGAGAATTTCATTAATACATTAGATAAAATTTTCCAGATATAGTGGGGATATGTCTGTAACTTCAGGGCTCAAGAGGTAGAGGCTGAAGGTTGCAAATAAGAAACCTGATCATGGGCAGTGCTGACCTTCCCTATCTCCCCAGCCACACACAGAAAAGAAAAAGGAAAGAAAAAGGAAAGAAAGAGCAAGATGTGAATGCTGTTCAGTAGCAGATGACTTGCCTCAAATGTACAAGGACTTGGGCTTGCTAAGCTCTATCTCTAAAAGCAGGGGAAACTTTAAAAAGAGCCTGGTGTCTTATGCATAGTTGCAATCTCAGCACCCTGGAGCCCGAGACACGTGAATGGTAAGTTTGGGGTTAACCTGTGCTACAAAGCAAATGCCTCGCTGTTTCCAAAGGTCTGAGAACAAACAAAATTAGTTAAAATTTATACTCTAGATAGATATAACTAGAAAGAAAAAAAAATTGGGGCTAGAGAGAAGGGTCAGTGGTTAAGAGGACTTGCTTCTGCAGAGGACCTGGGTTTGGTTTATATCACCCACAACAGTGATTCACAGCCATCTGTGACTTCCGTTCCAGGGTATCCGATGTCCTCTCTTGACGTCCTTGGGCAACAGGCACACTGTGGTGCAGATACACACGCACAGTCAAAACACACCCACACATAACATAAAATTAAGTTTATTTTATTTATTTATTTATTTATTTATTTTGGTTTTTCGAGACAGGGTTTCTCTGTGTAGCCTTGGCTGTCCTGGACCCGCTTTGTAGACCAGGCTGGCCTCGAACTCACAGTGATCCGCCTGCCTCTGCCTCCCGAGTGCTGGGATTATAGGCGTGCGCCACCATGCCTGGGCAAAATTAAGTTTAAAATAAACTGTACCCCGGTGGCTAGGCTTGGCATCACACACCTCAAGCACTGACCCATGCCTGCCTTTTGTGTTTTAATAACTTCCTTTAGCATGTCCCCTCCACTTCCTGGTTTCTGGATAAGAAATGGCATCTAGAGGCAGTGGCTTGACACCACGGTTGTCATTAATAGTCTGGAAGACACTTGAGTGTAGTCTTGTGGTTCTCACCGGATCTTGAGCTCACAGTGTGATAGCTAGACACTGAGGTCAGGGACTTTCAAAGGTGTCTCTCCTGACCAGTTTGGAGCTTGGGAAGCAAGGCTGCAGTAGCTGTAGCATTAGCTGCCATCACTCTCCTCACTTGAACACTCATCTGTAATCTCATCTGCTCCGTTTCATGTTTCTCATCATATGGCTAGCATGGATTTCCTCGCAGGATACGCAAAGCACATAAGGGACCAAAGCAGAAACACAAGGTTTCTTTTGACGATCTCCTTGGAATCACACAGGGTCACTTTGACACCATGCTAATCAAATTGAGTCCCAGAGGCAACCAGGTTTAAGGGTCAGGAAAAGAGGAAGAAGAGCAGATCTCTGAGTTTATTGGGTGGCTGTGGCTTTCTTGACAAACTGTGAGGAGGCACAATCAAACTGTTTTCTCAGAAATACCCTAAGAGAGCATGCATGTGTCTGCTCCACAGCTTTTGGACCCCACACCCTTTTTCCATTATCATTGCGTAGCTAATTGCAGTATTGTATTAGAGCTTGAGGGGTTTTAAAATAGTTCTGTCCTAATTCTGTTTTTCCTTATTTATTAACTCAGTGAATAAATTTTAATTTATTAATTTTATTAAAGTAATAATTATTTTATTAAATAAAGTGTATTATTAACGAAAATTATATCCTGTTCACCATTTGCTTCCTTTAGAAACCTTGCATATAGGTGTCTCTGTTTGCTTCTTTCCTGTTATTTATGAGTCGTCACAAGTAATGGAGACGTAGTTTTCCACCATTTTTGTGACTGTATTGCAGTTGTTTTAGGATTATCATCATGTGCTCATTAGGTGTGTATATATGATGAGTCTATCCGTTAGCAATAGTGATGTTCTAATTGTCAGCTCCTCAAGGTGGCTCCTGAGTACTTCCAATGATAAGATTTTACTTAGTGTGTGTGTGTGTGTGTGTGTGTGTGTGTGTGTATGTGTGTGTGTGTACTTGTGCACACATGCCATGGTGGCATATTGGGGACAGAGGACAACAACTTTCAGCAATCAGTTCTCTACTTTCACCATGAGGGTTCTAGGATGGGACTCAGGTCACAGAGCCTGTTGACAGGTCTTTACAAGATGAGCCATCTCCTAGCCATCTCTCTAAGGAAGAAATGGGTGGGGACTGCTCCCTAGCAACTGGATGTTCATTAATGCTGGTTGGCTCTTGTCTTTTAGGTCTTTCAATAGAAAGAGTTAGGTTTTGTTTTGTTTTAGAGTTACTCTCTTGCTGTGCTGCCTATGCTAGCTCCTATGTTGTCTATGCTAGCTTCCACTTTTGTCTTCTGAATACTGGAATTATTATAGACATGTCTCACTATGCCTGGCTTGTAGAATTTTTTAGCCCTTTTTTCTGTTTTCTTTTTTCTTTTTGTTTTTCGAGGCAGGGTTTCTCTGTGTTAGCCTTGGCTGGCCTGGACTCGCTTTGTAGATCAGACTGGCCTCCAACTCACAGTGATCCGCCTGCCTCTGCCTCCTGAGTGCTGGGATTAAAGGCGTGCACCACAATGCCCAGCTTAATTTATTTTTTATATTTTAAGATTAAAAAATAATTACATCATTTACCCCTTTCCTTTCCTCTCCCCAAACCGTTTCATATACCCCTCCTTGCTCTTTTTCGAGTCATCTCTTTTTTTCATTAATTGTTGTTATATATATGTATACACAGACACACACACACACACACACACACACACACACACAAATACAAATGCATTAGTACCATCTGCTCAGTCTACATAATGCTATTTATATACATGTTTTCAGGGATGATCATTTAGTATTGGATAACCAGTTAATGTGCTCTTCCCTGGGGAAGACTATTTCTCCCACTCTCAGCATTGCTTACCTGCCTGTAGTTCTTCGTGTAGGCGTCATGAGCTTTCCACTATCCATGTTAGCATGTCTATAAGTGTCAACCTTGTTCAGGTCATGTAGAGGGAATCGTGTTGGTGAGACTTTATGGGTTGTAGTTTCCGACATTTCTAATAGACACAGTCTCACAGCAAACTCCCTGTTCCTCCAGCTCTGACAATCTTTCTGCCCCTCATCTCAGTGGTCCCCGAGTTTATGTGCTCAGGTTTTAGTGTAGATGCATCCGTTGGGACTTGTGCAATGGTGTCTGTTGCAAAGAGAAGTTTCTAAGACTAAGCTTATCTATGGGTCACATTGTTAAGGACAAATATTTAGAGTATAGTTAGAGATTTATGCTGCTAGTAAAGTGGCAGCTGTAAATTTTTCTCCAAGATCCATGACTTCATTAACCCTGGATAGTTGGCTAGGGGTCCAGCTGATTTTCCTCTTGTAGATTGAATCTCAAGTTCAAATAGAGATGTGTCAGACATTGACAATACATTGTATCGTTCTTGCCATCTTAGAGTTTTCTCCTGGTTCAGCAAATTTTTGAGCAAAAACAAAACATATGCTGAGTTCTTAGATATAATGCAACTTTAAAATTCAGGTGCATGGCTTTTATTTAATATCGTCATTCATATTTCAAAAAAAAAAAGATTGTTAAATGCAGTTTAATTTTGTTTCAGTTTTATTAGTGTCATTAGGGCATATGCCAGTGAGTATGTATAAATCATTCTCTTTTAAAGATATTTGACATAGTTTTTGTCACTGTGGTGCTACCAAGTGAATTAACAAGTTTATTTTATTATGGATATGTCTTTTTAAAGTCACATTTTCAAATTATACAAAGAAGAAGCTTAAGAATTAAAGCTAGAGATTATTGAAGCAGGGCCAAGATTTTCTCTTATTTTTTCCTTTCCTCTTAAAGGTAGTAACTATGGTTTGTGGGCGGTGATGCATATGTGCAGTACAGGTATGTGCAGGTGTGCGTGCCAGAGGGGGACTCAGGTGTCCTGCTCCCTCGCCCTCTGCCTGCCTCTCCCGGGAGAGGATCTCTCACTGAACCTGACATAGGATGGTAGACTGACAAGCTATGCAAAGCATCACCAACCTATGATGGTGATTCTCCTGCCTGTCACTGTGTTGGAGTAACAGGCACTCGTGGTCTGTCTGTTTAATGTGAGGACTGGGGATTTGAACTCTGGTTTTCATGCTTAAACAGAAAAAGCCCATATCTTGTGAGCCACCTCCTCAAGCTCCTAATGATTATTATTGTCTTAGAATTTTAATATATCCTTTCATTATGAGTGATGGAGGATGACATTCAGAGTCAACCTCTGGCCTCCATAATCAAATTTGTAGATGACTGTACTTATACAGGGAAGTACACATTTGCACACTACACACAGTAAGCATGTTAACTGCTTAGATCAAAGTGTACTTAGTACTCTATAAGGGTCAGTAAACCACATAGTCAAGTTATTTTTTCATTTGATAAATGAAAAATGAATCTTGTTTCCTTTCTTTGGATGCCATAAAAATGGCACATCCACCAGCTTTATCTGTATAGAAAACTTAAAATTAGTGTGTGAGTCTGAAATGCTATTATTATCATTATGTAAAATATGCTCTGATTTGTTTAAATTTGCTAAAACCCAGTTCATAGCATCTGCTTATACCGAATGCCAATCTCCTTAGTCAGACTCAATGCTCATGTTAATTACAGTCTTTTAAATAGATGGGCCATTCTTATATTAATACATAAAATTACATACTTCTTGGAAAAAAATCTTACTTTGATATGGATCATATAATGGTGCATTTAAAAAATTTTAGACATGAAGCTAATTAATTGTAGTTTGAGGTTAATATTTTTAAGGTTCAGGGGCCTTTCTTCTTTTGTTTTAGAGACTGTGGGGAAAATGCACGGTCAGGAATAGGCCATACTCAGAGGGCTGCATTTCAAAACTTAATGTAAATTTCTAGCTATGTTCAAAGTATTGCTTCAATAATACAGTATGGGAAAGAAAAATTTGTCCTTGAAATTTGAAGACACAAATAGGAGATAAAATGCATAATGATTGGTCATCAGGAAGCTGTAAGGATTGGTTTTTAGGAACTGATGTTTTTTTAATTTTTACTTCATTGTACAATTTAATGTTTTCTTGCCTATTGGTGAGAGTGGTAGATGTTCAAGTTCTGACCACTTTTAATGTTAGTGCTAAGCAGTCGATTGTATTTGCTTATGAAAATGCTTAGCCAAAGCAGAAAGGTAGTGGGAACCAAGCAGATGGTGGATAGCAGCTGCGTTAGAGGAATAGAAAGCCTTACTAGTAATATGCACTTGGCCTCCAAAGAGAGAGCAATAGTAAAAGTATTAGCTCAATTGGGCTGGAGAGATGGCTCAGCGGTTAAGAGCACTGACTGCTCTTCCAGAGGTCATGAGTTCAATTCCCAGCAACCACTTGGTGGCTCACAACCATCTATGATGTGATCTGATACTCTTCTGGCCTGCAAGTGTACATGCAGGCAGAACATTGTATACATAATAATAAATAAATAAATCTTAAAAAACAAAAAAAGAAATCACGGAGAATTTTAAAAAAAAGTATTAGCTCAACTAAAGAAAACAAAACACCCTACACTGTAGTTTTAATTACCTTTATACAACTAAGCCATAGAAGTGTAACAGAAATCTATGCCAATGAGACAGCTCCATTGGTAAAGGCTCTTGCCACCAATGACGACCTCACTGCATTTGGTCCCCGGAACTCACGTAAAGGCAGAAGGAAAGAACTGACTCCACAAAATTGTACTCTTCTCCATGCACAAACTGCCGCACGCATCCTCTATCCAATAATTATGAATAAAACTTTTTAAAAGTAAGTTGTGAAAACATAGTCTTTGTGAATAGAAAGAACACCTTGACAGGTATACTCCAGGGATGACAAGACTGTTATTTCAGGAAGTGGATTTTCACAGTGGCTCCATTATTGTCTGTAGCACTTACTCACGTCACACTTTACTTTAGTAACATACTTGTTAGGCCACTCACAGGAAGCATGAACCACATACCGCCGACTTTCAAAAGCTCAGCTTTGTTCACTAAACATGACTGTACACATATAGACATGCTAGTTATATGAAATATGTACATCTATTATGTAAAGCGAGATTAATATTTTAAGAATGCTTTCTACTGTATTTTTTCTCATACCTCTGCATAAAATGTACACAATCCTGATCCTTAAATATAAAAAGATGAATTTCCTTACTCAATTATGTCAAATATTAAAGTAGCAGAAGACATCATTTAAAAAAAAAAAGCTAAGCATAAACATTATTAACGCAAGCATAATGAAATACATATACAATTTAGAGTAATATTTAAGGTAATATAAATACCTAGATGCAATTAAACACCTCACTCACTAAAGTCTAATTATTTTAATTTGCTGCATTTGCTGTTTAATTTAACCTTGGCCCTGTCTGCTTCCTACCCCACCCAAATGTGAACAGAATTAATTCACCCATAAATTTTAATTTAGATGAATCTTCCCCCCTTTTGTTACTAAGGCTCTCAGTTTCACCAGCACTTAGCCACACCCCAGTTGTAGCTGAAGGTACCCCAGAGATCATCTATGAATGGACCCTCCTCCTCCTTGCCTGTTCCTCTGCACTCGTTGGGGAAGGTGCTTTCAATATGCGCACTTTTGTGCTGTGGATTTCAGACTGTGGACCCATGTTAATTCTTTCTGAACCCTGGCCTGTTCACCATTATTTTTGTAAATACTAAACCTAAATTCTCGAGACATCCAGGATGGGGTGGGTTTGTGATCCCAGCAGGTCTTACTTGAGATTATTCACTAGCTTAAGGATTTCCTCTGAACAGTACTTTACACAAACCACATGAAACTGATTTCAAGTTGGAAATTCTGGATTCAACCAACAGCAAGCAACAAACAAGGCCATTGAGTAGTAAAGGAAAGGCTTGGGAAAGATATGACTCATGTTGGCTTCTGTGGCCCGTGTTTAACAAGGGACTCATCCACTGTCTAGGAACCCAAAGAATCAGACATTAGACCAACTGATGCTCGATGAAGTTACAGAGCTTTGTGTCAGGAAGAGAATCAGAAAGGCCTCTGGACACTGTTACCCTATGCTTTCAAATTGATCCTTTCTAGGGACTAAAGGAATTGATGCCATTGAGCAGGAGGCCAGGAGGGCATCTACCCTGCACAGCAGGCTGTATCCTTTCACTCACATTGCTTTCAGATTTCTTTATGACCTGAATAGAATGGGCATCTTCTAGAAAATTCCATCTCATCGTGCCCCAAAGAGTAGAGTGTGTGATTGCACTGTTCTCTGTGTTATATATACATTTAGTCCATCTGATAAAGGGAAGTCATGCAAAGCGGAGTGGGTTTTCCTCTCCCAGTAATGCACAAGCTGAGTGAGCCCTAGAGAAATGGTGATAGCCTTCAAAGTAGCATGACTTTCCATCCCATGTTTCTGTGGCTATAGCTGTAGATTTCTATGTTGCAGGGTTAATGGCCAGCCTGTGCCTCAGTGTGTCGTCTTTTGATCCATTAAGGAATCTGACACTGTCATCTGTGCCTTGCATCTTTTCACCCTTGGTACCCCAGGCCTTCAGAAGTGTTATGAGATATCTGGAGATAAATTCATTTTCATGTGACTATCACCAAACTTTCTGATATGATTCCTGGGAAAAAGCTGATTGAATGTTGACATGTAATTATTAATCCAGGTTTTTTTTTTCCTCTCCTTTGAGTCTAGTTTACATCATATTATTGATACATCTATGTGAATTCCAAAGTGTGTATCAATACTATATTTTCTTTCTTTAAAAATTTCTTTAATTTAAAATTTATTGTAAAAATCTTGCAAAAAAAAAATCATACACCAAAAAATAACCAGACTCAAAGTCTGTATACTTCTCAAAGATTTTCTATACTGTTGACATAGCCATTATCAATACTCTCTAAGGATATTTTTGGTGATTGTTGTTTAATTCTGTGCTCTGTTCTTCAGTATTGGCTTTATTGTATTAGTTTGGGAATATGGAGTGACTATATTGGAAGTAGCATCTTGAATAATCACTTGAAATACTGTCTAGTTCATGTTTTCCTAGAAGTGATAATATTCTTACTTTCTTATATGACTATCAATTTCATTTATTTTGGTGGTACTGGAATCAAATTCAAGTCCTCAAGCATGCTAGCCAATTGGCCTACTAACTGAGCAATGTGCCTAGCCCTCAATTTTACTTATTTCTGATATATTTCGTAGAATTATTTCTATCCAGTCGTTGCATGTCACACCATTTATCAACCAGACAGTATCAGAGGTGCTGGATCAACTAACAAAATGGTTCATGTATCCTAAAGGCTTTCTGACAAAGCTGAGGAGTAGAGAAGTATATATGAGCTAAATACAGTAGCACCTGAGATATACCATGCTAAGTAAGAGACGTAGGTCTAGAAAAGCTTCCCTAAGTACTTTGCTGAATTTTAAGAAAGAGAAATGACCCAGTCAGGGCAGTTGGGGAGGAAGTATAAGGGAACATGGCCAGTGTTATGCAGGCACAGAGTGTCTAGGAAGCAGCTTGAGAAGATGGAGAACAGAGGCATGAGTTGCACTGAGGGCCGGAGTCATGGGGCAGCAGTATCTCATTTGAGTTGTGTTGTTGCCAGTGGGGATCCAGTGAATAAAAACATTGCTTGATGAGGATATCTGAAACACGTTTGGGGGATTGATGTCTCTGACTGGTGCTGCTCTGAAGGAACCCTAGTGTAGAAAGGGAGCGGAAGGTAATGGGACAAGCCACAGTCTGATGTGCATCTCTTTGCTTCTGTTTCCTTCACAACTCCCCATGTCTACTAGGTAGATTTTCTTACGTTATTGGAAGCTGTGTTTGTGGTTTGCCTCTTTTTCTAAGTCTACTCTTTCTGGTCTCTTGTTAAATCCACAGAGAGTGAATGAATAAAGTAATGTCAAGTGTTCCCAAGTTCTGTTTTAAGACTACTCTAGATCTTTAAAACTTCAATAATGTAGTCTTAATGGAAAAAAAAAATCTGTGATTGCCCAACTGGTTTATGTCAGCATTTTGGAAAGAACAGTAGTAGTCTTTAGAGCAGTATTAGTGATATAAACCCCCTGGAGAGTGAAGGATGCCGGGTGCATGCTAATTTTGTATTTATCCAGGTGCAACAAGGAGAGGAATAGCCAAAGCTATAGATAGAACAAAGGCATGTCAGTTGCAACCTGGTTGCAGTTTCAACTCAGCTCTCCTCACCCATCCCATATCGTGACATTGGTAATTTATTTATTTATTTTTAACCTGTATCATATTAAGATCTAACTTTGACAAACTGCATTTTGATTTATAGTCTGTGCTTTTGGCTTGTGCTTTAATGGCATTAGCCAACTCTAGACATACTGAATTCATTATGTACCTTATGTATGTAAGTAGTAATACTTCCTTTTAATGAACATACGGTCACATCAAAGTGCTGTCGAGAGTGTTTTACAAAAGCGTCTTTGTGCAGTGCTCCTCTGAAGTTTAGAGACGGGTGTTAAGTCGAAGACTAATATGCCGTATTTTAAGTTGCATTTTAATGGTGTAACATATTATAATTTTGCTCGCGCCTTAAGGTGAAAGTCTAGTATCGCCTGCTTGAGTCTTGATTCTTAGGCTTAGGTTTTTAATCAGAATTCAACATTTTGATATATAAATTTTATTTGTGACCAGATGAATTAAGAATTCACAAAGCAAATTGACTTTAAATCTGTAAACTGAGCTATGTTGCTGGCGAAAAATAGACAAGGCACTTTTCATATTGCCTATGGGTGATGAGAAATTTACAGACTCTACTTTGGGGCAACACTAAGCCTTGGCAGTGTCAACTAATGAGGCTCTTCCTCTTCTTCCTCTTCTTCACATTTATTTCATCTTTATTTATTTAAGAAATAAAAAACTCATTTGTGTATTTGTGTGTGTGTATTTGTGTGTGTGTAGAAACCAGAAGGCATCAGATCCACTGGAGTCCCATGTCCTTACAGGTGATTGTGAGACATCTGATGTGGGTTCTGGGTCCTCTGTGAGAGGAGCCAGCACTCTTGACTATGAGACCATATCTCTAGTTCCATGAACAAGATTCTTGCCCTTAAATTGTGGATAAAATGTGACATTTGAGGACCAGTCTCTTCAGGCAGGAAGGTGGAGTTAGGCAAATCATCAGATGGGTTTAATGCCCATCTGGGGTCTGATCACTTTACATGATGAGTAGATGTCAGTCAGTGACAGCCACCTGTTCAAGCTGACACGGCAACTTCACACCTACCCCGCTCTTCCTCAGTGTCTGCCTCTGATAAGAACAGTAGTCTTTCCAGTGGAATCAGAGACTGGGGTCTTTGTAAGACACACTAGACAATCTTTTTAATGGTGAGAGGCCAGACTTTGGGAGAAAAACTAGGCAGGGTGGTTAAGCTCTAGGCAAGTAAATTTGGGCAGAGTTCTAGTCTACAGGAAAATTGAAGGCATTGATGCAGGGCTCTAGTCCATGGGAACGTGGAGGGTGTTGAGGCAGGGGGATGCATGTTTGTTTATGGTGAGCTGGACTATATCGGTGGGGACCACTACACCCCTATGGAGTGAAGGCAGGCAATAGTGTGTAAGCAAATGATCGCTCTGGGCAGGTGGGGGCTCCTTGTAGACCAGCAGCGTGGTGAAGGTTGGCTGTAGAGCTGCATAAGGCGGAGCCTGTGGGCTGAAGGCTGCAGGAATGACAACAGGGCAAGGGCACCTTGACTGTCGTAGGAACTAATAAGATTGTTCTTTCACAACAGCCAGCATTTCTGGAGAGACCTTGAGAATTGCTGGGACCCGGGCAAGAAGCTCTACATGCAGAAACACAGTATATGATTCTTTTTACTTTTTCATCATGGAACAAAAGTGAAAAGATTAGTAATGGTGATTTGTCCCAGCTTTGTACTGAAAAGTTCAGAGTAAAACTAGTGAATATATTTTCAGTTTGAGGTAGAGTTGTATAATATCCAAATTTGTAACTTTTATTGTTTAAATTATAGTTAGTGTTTATAAGTGTAAGGTGCTAGTTTTGATGTAATTGTTTGTTTTGTTTTGTTTTTAACTTGAGTCTTGTTACATACACATAGTTGCTTTATAGATAAAGGGAACATTTTTGACATTCACTGATACCTGGGAGTGAGTTTTTGTTTGTTTTTGCTTTTGTTCTTTTCGAAACAAGGTTTTGCTAGGTTCCCTCTGCTAGTTTCAGATTTCCAATCCTGCCATCTCAGCTTTCAGGAACTAGGGTTATAGGCTTGTGCCACCATTTTAAGCAAGAGCTGTTTATGGTATTGTTTTATTGTAATTTATGTAATAGTTTATTGGAAATGAATCAACAGCTTATTTATTGAATTATTTCCTTTGTAACCTCACATAATTATTGAGTGTAGATTCCAAGCTTTATAATATTGGAAGCGTTTTTCTTCAGTCCAAGGGAAATATTGATTATATATATAACTATTTCCCTCCTCCTGCTACTCCAAAGGGGAAAGTTCCATATTACATGTTTATATTATTTTATCAACACATTTATTTTAATACATTTTAATAGCACCTGGCACACTATTTGATGTATACAATTGCAATATTGATACCCTTTCATTGTTAGTATGTTGTACATAAACTTGTCTTTTTGTCTGGAAGACAATGCAGATAATTCTTCTACTAGCCGGGAGTGACATTGAGCTAAATTTTACAGTATTTTCATCTTCCTGTTTTTGTCTGAGCACAGCTATTGGTAAAGACACAGAATACCCGATGTTTCATTTCCCTCAGGTGATCAAGCTGTGGTAAGCTGGTTGGCATTAGAACAACTCAGTCACTGTAAACTGGTTACTTTTTACCAAACCAACCAACCAAGGCACAGAACCTCAATATGTCTCTTCTTGCCCCGGCTTCATGGTCCTTGCCAGAGATAAGCCCCTGAGGTGGTAGGGGACACAGAATTCTCCCCGTATTCATTCTGCTCAGAAGCTGATCATCCTCAAAGACAATGACTCAGGATGCTGTTCAAATAGAAAGTCCAGAAAGCAAACCTATGGTAATAGTCAAGATAAGATCTGGATTTTTTCAGTAAAAATTCAGGAGCTTGGGATGTAGCTCAGTTAGTAGGTATTTTTCCCCCTTGATATACACAAAGCCCTAGATTTATCCCAGCACCTCATAAATTGATAGGTGGTACACCTCTCTGATTCTAGCATTTGAGAGGTGGATGTTTTCCATTTGAACATTAAGTAAAAGGAGAGGTAAGAAGATCAAGTTAGTAAAAAGCAGTTTTTGTTGACCATGGTGGTTTCATACTTATAATTTTTGCATGTGTTATGAATTTGGTCATTTCAGAGGTTCTAGTAGATGGGCAGAAAGTTTCTCTTAGCTGTATCTTACAGATGAAGAAATAGGCTGGGGAAGGGTCTGAGTCTGATGCCTGGCAGGGTCCTGACCAGGCATGGCCAGTTTTCAGGCCTGCTCTCCCTGGGCGGATGTCAGCTCTTAGTAAACAGGCTTTCAGATAATCTGGACCCTTGGCCCTGGTCAGAATGTTTTGATAACAGCTTGATAAGGGATGGAATCTTCTGTGATTAGAGAGAGAGATCTGATAAGAAGCTGTCTCTGGCGCAAAACAGATAAAGGTCCTCAGAAGGCGTCTTGCAGTTAGAATTCCCTGTCTGGTCCTTAGGGCGGGATTCTATGTGTTTATTATGTAGGTCACACTCTGAGTCACCCCTGGGGTTGGCCATTCCTGCATCTTGTAAAAAGGTATTCAGACAAATAGAGTGGATGGGTATGCCTAAGCGAAGACGTTCATTTGTATGTCTGCCTGTCCTGATATGAAAAGGTTCTTTTGCTTGTTATATTTTTAAGTTGTTAATTTTTTTAGTTAGTTCATGTTAAATTTTTTAAAAAAGTTTTTATCTTTAATGAAATGACTTTGGAAATAATGTGCGTTTTCATGACACCAACACCAAAATTTTTGGAGTCACAGCAAGTTACACAGAATTACATCGTAATTACTGTGAATGCCAATATTTCAGGCAGTTTATGTGAAATTTGAGGGTTAAAAATTTAAAAAATAAGGAGAGCTGGGAGATGCCAGAAAACTCATTTGGGCCTGTTGTGTGGTAGTGTTGTAAGGAAGTTGAGGCACAGATCGCGGGGTGCGTTGTTTAGTGACTTTAGGGCCGAAGACTTTAAGAGAAGAGGAATTATTTCTAATTCCCCCTCTTCTTCTTCTACTTCCCTTCTCCTTTTCTTCCTCCTCTTTCTCCTTTTTGATCTTTTGAGACACAGTCTCTATGCAGCCCTGTTCTTTTAGAACTCTATGTAGACCAGGCTGGCCTCAAACTCACAGTGATCTCCCTTCCTCTGCCTCCTGAGTGCGAGGATTAAAGACGTGAGGCGCCACTAGCCTTTCTTCTTTTTCTTGACTTTTCTCCCTATGTCACCCAGAGTTGCTTTGACTTTGTTGTTTTCCTGCATCGTTGTCCACAATGTGTACATGTGTACATGTGTGTTCACATGTGTGTAAGTGCACATGTCAGCAGGTGTTAGTGACTCTCTTTCTCTAGCTTATGAGCAAAGAATTCTCTGGTTGAGCTGCTTAGTTCCGTGGACCCCGCCCCCGCCCCCTTCTACTTCGCTTACATTGGCACTAGAGTCTGTCGAGCCCACTTGGTATTCCCACAGGTGCTGGAATCTGGACCTTCTGACTCCATAGCAAATACTTTACTCATCGAGTCATCTCCCCTGCCCCCTTTCTCTCTTCTCACAAATTGGATAATAGTGATGGTTCAAAAGTTGCTTTGAGTGGATTTATGATCTGAGAAGGTAAATTCAGGTATCCACAAATGTTTCAACAAGGGGCTTTGGGACATGCCTTTTACTGTAAATGGGATTTCTGGTGCGATCCCTAGATCCCTAAACCATGTTTACACCTGGGAAGGAAGAGGGTCCTTAACTCTGTTGGCATACTTGACAGGGGGCTTCAGCCTTACTACAGGGAAGGAGTCCTCTCTCTTTCCAGGTTCCCCAGACTGTGCTCCATTTCCCTGCCTTTCTGTCTTGCCTGCTTTCTGCTCGAGTAGCTGAGAGAAGAGAGCACGAGATACAGTGAAGTCTAGAGTTGGTCTGTGGAGCCCAGCCTTGACGCTGAGTGCATCTTCCCTGTGAGAGAAACTTTGCAAATGTTTCCCAAACTTAGGAGAAGAGAGCCAATGTGTCTGGAGCATTGGGTTTGGTGGCATTTTAGGAAAATATCAGGGGAAAAGAAAGAAAGTCTGCCAGGACACGAGGACACTGGGAGCATGTGACTCTCAAGGATAGTACGTCCATTTACTCCCAAAGCTGGCAATCCAGGGCAGTTGGATCAATCTGACCTTTGTAATTTCTGTTTCCACAAGTGATACTTTGGTTCCCAGCTTAGAGGTAATAGCTGTTTAATAAATATCCACAAACGGAATGAATGTCAAAAATCTTCAGCTCATATTTTTTTTTCTCCCCTAACAATTCTGTGTTATGTCCAGCCTTGCTGTCTGGATGGCAGTTCATTGAAGTTCTCCATCAGAACTAGGCCTTCAAGGGAGTTTACCAATGCAGTTAGTGCACTTTGCTGAGTAGGAAGTAAGCCAGTGCTGCTAGGCCCCGTAATTGAATGGCTTATTAAATGGTCTTCTTTCTTTTGACTCTCCAGCTTCAACTGATTGTTCTGACACTGCTCTTTTCACTTTTGGTCCCCTAAGAAGTAGAAGGAAGAAGAAGGAAGAAAGGAAAAAAAAATTTAAAAAGGAACTACTCCTGGCCTATGCTAAAGAGAATTGATTGTCCTCAAGAGTAAGCAGGCACAGGGAGTGTTCATTGTAAACTAATGTATAGAACATTTTTGTACGAAAATAGCTAATGAATACGCAAGGCATTCTGTTGTTTGCATTTTAAATGAAGTTTCATTTTTGTTACTCTAGTTAGATTCCTAAGTGTCTGAGAAGTAGAAAACTCACTCCTCATTAGATTCATTTAAAACTTTTTTCAAGAAAGGAAAAGTCCTGGGGGTATAAGAAACTTCGCTTGCTTCAGTATGTCATGTTAAGGCATTTGACAATGTTTCCTTTCCGTGGGGCCAAAGACCGCAGATCCACCCTGATTGCTAATTATTCAGATTGTAAATAGCTTATTCGAGAACTTGGGGGTGAGACAAAAGAAACTCGATGGAACAAAAGGCCTAGGATAATGAAAAAGATACTGTGAAGAGAAAGGCCAGGCAGAATTATGATGCGGGTCACATCCTGTGCCTGCATTTAATTGTACCTTTGTATTAAATAATAAAAATGATTACATGTTCAGTGCTAACAAGTGTTCCTTCTTGAGAACTATAGTCTGAATAAGTGACAGCAAATTACTCCAATTCATCCACTTGGAATATTATGCTTTTGGTTTTCTCTACTCTATATTAGAAGAATATAGTCTATGTTAGACATTTTCCGGAAAAATGTACATCAGCCCAGGATAATTTTTTTAACGTAATTTGTGGTAAACATGTAAAATATAGGTGAATACTTGATGGTCTTAGTACATGAGAAGTCATTTTGTAGGCACTACCTAATGTATTTGGGCCATACCGATACCAGGCCTGTATTTCTGGTACTTTGTACTTCTGTATAAGCCTTGGATATCACTGTAAATTTAGCAGTTATAGGGGATCATAAGTAGTCTTCCTTAATTGTTTTAAAAAAATATTTACGTATTTTTACTTTCATATGTTTGAGGGTTTTGTCTGCATGTATATGCATGTATCACATGGGTGCAGTGTCCATGGAGGCCAAAAGATGGTGTCAGATCTTGCTGGAACTGGAGTTCAGATGGTTGTGAGCTTCCATATGGATTCTGGGAATTGAGGCCAGGTCCTCTAAAAGATGAAGTGCTCTTAGCCACCAAGCCATCTCTCCAGCCCTTCCCTAGTTGCTTTAATTGATTAAGGCTTATTGCTCTTGCATTAGCTTTTGGCTGGCTGCTCTGTTCTTGTCTGGGGCTGAGTGACTCTCTGCTCTGGCTATACTTGAAATCTGTGTGTGAGGTGGATGTTGACTGAGGGACAGGCAGCTGGTATGGCCTGAGCTGAAAAGACTGAGGCACATCACACTTTGCATCTCTGCTGGGTCCTGCTCACCTGAGAATGTCCTTTTCACAGTGTTGGCAGAGAGGAGGAGCATAGGTCCTCGGAAGCCCTACTTTCATCATGAGCACTAGTATTCATTCCACTGACGAATCCATTTCCCATTGTGGAGTCCAGACAAGAGTGAAAACAGGACACTGAAGACACAACAAAAATCATGGCTATAGGAAGGGGATAAGAGAGAGACAATATTTGTAATATATTGCACAGTTACACAAATGAAATATAATGAAGATTTCTAGTCCAGTGGAAAAGGATGATGTCTTCCGGGGGGGGGGGTTGTTTTCTTGCTTATTTTTCTAATTTCCCCGCTGAAGTACTTGTGGTGTGTGTGTTTGTGTGTTTGTGTGTCTTGGGGGGTATGGGGAGACTGGCTCATTATGTAGCCTTGGGTGGCTTGGAGCTTTCTATATAGACCCGGCTGGCCTCAGAGAGATTCACCTGCCTTTGCCTTCCATGTACTGGGATTAAAGGAATGTACCAAAAAGCCTGGCTTGTCTGGTTTTTACTGGATATTCATACAAAGTGTGAGAAGCAATACCTTGAGAGGCACAGGCCATAATATGAGCTGTGTAATTTCAGAAATACCCAGACTCTCTGTAAAGGACACATCAGACAGACAGACAGACAGACAGACGAGAGAGAGAGAGAGAGAGAGAGAGAGAGAGAGAGAGAGAGAGAGAG
>OU015750.1:31445335-31480214 GCA_907169655.1 Acomys percivali
ATTTTTTTGACACAGCAAACCCAATACAATATTTTAAGGATAATAAACGACACAGTTTGGGATAAAACCACTCCAAAACAAGAAACAATTTGCACATCAGGGCTTAGTAGACACTCTCCCCTTACAGGGCGTGTTCTTAGGAGTTTCTTCCAGGCTGGTATTCTTCAGGCAGTTTTCGAATAAGCTGTTTGTGGGGAGGGGCCGAGGGATCCTCAGTCATCGATTCTCTCTTTATAACTTTGCCCTTTTCCCTGGAACAGACGACTCGTGCAGGGCTCCCAGACTGAATCACAAGGAAGAAGCTTTACATAAACCATTTATACTACATGTTTGGTATGCCGGTGGCATAAATGAACAACAAGATCCATTAGATTCATCCCCGTATCAGGATTATCTTGATAGAACTGATCTGGATGTGTGGGAATTTGAACTCTGCTTCAATATATCTAGGCCTGGATAATTAATTATTCAGGGCACAGAGAACCTGGCCCTGCAATGGAGAGTAATTCTCCCTGGTCAGCGCTAACTCCACTGGCAATAATAAATAGGAAAAGTCTCCAGTGATGCCAGGATTTTAAAGTGATTAATCATCTCTTCCCCCTTTCTCCTCCCTCTCAGTTTTCTTTAACTAAGAGTTTTCAGCAATAAATCTCTTAACAACACAGGTAGGAATTGTTCTGTAATTAAATTTTGCCCTGCTTAATTTCTTACCTTTTATGTGCTATTTTTAAAAATGTTACATTTTAAGGAGCCCTGATCAAAATTCAAACCTTTTATGGAATAAAACCTATGGAATAAAAGAAACCTTTTATGGAATACTGAGATTCTCTATGGAAGAGGGATGTCTTGATTTTGTGTGCTAGATAGGCATGCAGTCATAAAAAAAAATTGTTCATCAACACCAGTTGGGGTGTCAGATAGTCCAAGGTTTTGAATTGCTTCGCTTCCATGTTTACATTTTTTCTGTATTAGAAAAAGTCTAACACATACATACGTTCCCACACGGAGAGAATAATTACTTATTTGAGAAATAAGTTTAAAACTTTGAGATAATTGATGTCAGCCTTGTAGGAGAGAAATACTCCCATCATTTTTATCTTTACAAAACGCACTTGCTGAAGAAGCAGGTACATGTCGCCCGCGGATGATCACATATTTCCAGATGGTGCCCTGTGGAGCTGCCCAGCCATCATGTAGATCCCAGGTGACAGGGACAGATGTGACAGATCTGTTGTGACACACTTCTGTACCACCAGCCCGTGGCTCGAGGTGACTCTTGTTCCTCCCTCACGCTTGTCTCTGCTGCAGGACAACACAACGATGCACGGATGAACCTTGCCATTGCTCTCACAGCTGCCAGGTATGGGGCTGCCACGGCCAATTACATGGAGGTAGTGAGCTTGCTCAAGAAGAAAGACCCCGAGACTGGGAAAGAGCGTGTGAGCGGTGCGCGGTGCAAGGATGTCCTCACAGGTACGCCAGGGTCCGCGAGGGAGGCATTTCTTAGCATTTTGCTGTGCTTGTGTAATGACTGAATGAGGATTTTCCTGTCACTTTTCTTTCAGTGAAGGCAGACTTCAGTCATATTAATTATATTCTTTATTGTCAACAATGCCTGGTTTAACATGAAAATTTTCCCTTGTGGTACTTGCCAATTTTTTCCCTTTGTGTTAAATAGTAACACTAATGATAAGGATAGTAATAAATGCCCATAGAACCCTCACGGCTGTGAATGCATTTCATTTCCCTTACAGAAACATGTGATTAATAAAATTAAATCAATGTGCCAAGTCTCCAAGCATCACTTAGGTGACACAGGCAGGGCATTTACACGTCCTTTGAGTCAATCACTTATAACTCAATAAGACTTCCATTCTTGCCATGGCCTTATTGCTACGTAGGCAGTTGCAAAATTCCATCATTTCTTGAACAACAGCAACACTTGCAAAATATATTTTCTCATAGTAATGTAGTTAAATATTTGGATATTTTTTCTAGTTGAAAAAATTTAAGTGTGTGTATGTGTGTTTATGTGTGTGTATGTGTGTGTGTTTGTGTGTGTGTGTGTGTGTGTGTGTGTGTGTGTGTGTGTTTGTGTGTAGTCCCATGTGCATGTCATAGCTTGAATGTAGAGACTAGAGAACAACTTGGGGGTCGATTTTTTCCTTCTGTTATGTAGAGTCCCAAGATCAAATTCAGGGTTTTAGGTTTGGTGTTAAGTATCTTGACTGGGCTTGCCAAGTCCTTCCCTTCATTCCTTCCTCCCTTTCCCTCCCTTCCCTCCCTTCCTCCCTATATCCCTTTCCTTCTCTTTCTCCCTGTATTTGGGTTTTAGGGACAAATCCTTCACTCATCCCACTTTTGTTGTGTTTAGTACTTTGTTTGTAGGCACTTTATCTGTTTTTGTTTTAAGTGCTGGGCATTGAACCCAGGGCTTTTTTTTTCTCACTTTTTTTATTACTTATTAATTCATTCATATTGCATCTCAATTGATTGTTACCCCATCCCTTGTATCCTCCCATTCCTCCCTCCCTCCCGCTTTCACCCTATTTCCCTCCCCTATGACTGTGACTGAGGGGGACCTCCTCCCCCTGTATATATGATCCTAGGGTATCAAGTCTCATCTTGGTAACCTGCTATCCTTCCCCTGAGTGCCACCAGGCCTCCCCATCCAGGGGATGTGGTCAAATATGGAACCCAGAGCTTTTCGAATGCTAGGGAAAGAGCTCTTAATCTCAACCCTGTGAGCACAGGCACTTTATGAATAGACCGAGAAGCACAATGAAAAGGTGGTTTGCGGTTTTTTTCCCCCCCTTTTAGTTTGGACTTGTTTTGGGTAAATTTACTCAGAAGTCAGCCTTCATTTGGCTCTTCAATAACTCTGGCTGCTCATGTCACTTAGTGTGGTATGTACTATATGTCATCACAGGTTAAGTTAACAGACGAACTAATAATCCAGTGCTGCTGAGCAGAGAGCAGGCTGAGAGTTTGGAGTTGACGTTGCTTGTCTTCACAGGGCAGGAGTTTGACGTGAGAGCCAAATGTGTTATCAATGCCACCGGTCCCTTCACAGACTCTGTGCGCAAAATGGATGATAACAATGCTGCTGCCATCTGCCAGCCCAGTGCGGGTGTCCACATTGTGATGCCTGGGTACTACAGGTAATAGGCTTCTTTTCTGATACCTGTCACCTGAGAAAGATGCTCACAAGAGACTGCACACTGAATGTCTTCTATGACACTCTTAGAAAATGTTTTTTTGAAGTGTTTGCTGTGGTTTATTTAAAAATTTTCATTGTGTATATTTATTGTCTAAGGTTTTATTGTACATTGAGTATATTCCTTCCTCTGTCTTTCTCATTTTTTCCCTTCCCCACCCCCACTAGTCCCCCTAGGCTTCTTCTTAAGGTCATCTATACACATATGATTTTTAGCAGCCTATACACAAATCTAGGAAACACATTTGAGAGAAAACACACATTTGACCACCTGAGTCTGGCATAATTGGCGTGATGTGATTCCTTCCAGTCACATCCTTCCTCCTTTAGATACAACCTCCTCCTCCTTCAGGCTGAAAGCATTTCCACAGTGTGCACACACCCCCTTTGCTGGAACCATTCCTCTGCTGTTTTGACACCTAGGTTGGTTCCATAACTTAACTATTGAGAAAAGTGTGGCAGTGACATTGATGCACAAGTGTCTGTCACATATTGGCTTGGAGTCTTTTGGTAAATTCCCAGAAGTGGTATAGTTAGGTCATATGGTAAATCTCTTTCTGTTTTCAGCTTACCCCCTCCCCCCTTTCCCTGCCTCAGAACCCTGTGCTTATTTCCATAGTGGCTGGACTAGTTTAAACTGTCAAAGCAGTGCATAGGGGTTCCCTTTCATCCATATCCTTGCCAGCAATTATTGTTATTTTCTTTCTATTTTTCTTTTCTTTTCTTTTCTTCGTTTTTCAAGACAGGGTTTCTCTGTGTAACTTTGGCTGTCCTGGGTTTGCTTTGTAGACCAGACTGGTCTCAAACTCAGTCACCTGTCTGCTTCTACCTTCCTGAGTGCTGAGATTACAGGTGTCTACCAACTGCCATTCTGGATAATGGTTAGTGAGAGTGAATACTTTTTTATATGTTTATTGGCCATTTGTGTTTCACTGGCCTAATCAATTTATTGGTTGGCTTGCTTGATTTATTGTAAAGACATTTTATTGTATCTTTTTATTTGTGTGTGTGTGTGTGTTTGTGTGTGTATATGTGTGTATACATGTTGTGTGTGCACATGCATAGTTATGCTCATGCCCAGATACGGGCAGACGCAGGTGTGCATGGTGTTCATTCGTGTCTGCCCACAGTATGAGTGTAGAGGTCACAGGATGATGTGTGAGTCAGTTCTTTCCTTCGACATGGTTCCAGGTGTTTGAACTCAGGTCATCGGGCTTGGCAGCAGAAGCCTTTACCTGCTCCTGCTTTGTTTACTTATTTTTTTTTTAATTCTTTGTATATTCTGGAGATGAATACCTTGTCAGACATATCACTACCAAGAACTATATTCCATTCTGCAGGCATTCTTCGCTTGATTAACTGTCTTCTTTGCTGCTTTCCATTCCATGAAATACCATTTGTCAGCTGTTGGCATTATTTACTGAGCAACTGGAGTCCTCTTCAGAGTACCTTTGCTTGGTCCTATATTTTGAAGCATTTCCTTTAATTTTTCCTCCTATAGCTTCATAGTTTCATGTCTTCCACTGAAGCCTTTGGCCTCCTTCAAGTTGTGTCCGGATGGCCAGTCTTCCCATTTGTTGAGGAGGCTGTCTTGTCGCTGGTCTGTATTTTTGGCATCTCAGTCAGAGATCACTAGATGTTATTTGAATGTGTTTTCTATTCCATCTAAATTATTGCTTTTAATTACCATTAACATATAAGATACCTGTGGGAAAAGTCTGTAAGACTATGCTAAGAGTACAGATTATATAGTAGCCATGAATTCTTCATGAAAAGTCTTATATACAAAGTTGTCCGTTTTGACATTATTAAGACAGATTAGAGACGACTTCATTCCATCTTGGAGGAGTAAGTAAATTGTGGCTTATTTCATAATAGAGTATTATATACTACTAAAAACTACAACTTCATTAAAACTTTAGTGGGTTAGAAAAACACTGTTGAAAAAAATGTTAGCTTAAAATGCACACCTAAAGATTGTTTGAGCTGTAGGATCTAAAAAATTCACATGTCCACAAATTTTCTGTATAAAGACCAGAAATATGTTTAATCTCCAGATCATATGGCTTTGGATGAAAGTGTTCTATAAACATTTTAAATATCCAATGAAATAGACACGTAGGAACCTCCATGTATTGTTTAACATGCATGTTTTTTTCTAGCCTGCTAGCCTTTTTAAGTCATGAGAACACAGATGCAGTTTTGATCTTCACTGCTGGGATTTTTTTCTACATCTTCCTCTTCCCTCTCTTCCCTTCATCTCTCTTTGTCCATTTTAAATGGGTTTTCACCTATAGCCCAGGCTAGCTCAAACTCTGGATCCTCTTGCCTCAGTTGCAGAGTGCTGGGATTACATGCTTTCTGCTTGCCAGCTCTCGTAGGCCTTTCTTCACCATCGTCTCACATATCCACAGAGGTTTTACGTGCATTCTGACACGTCAGTTATGTCTTTTGAAGCAAACCTTATTTTCTCGACCCCGGTTTCCCAATTATTGGAAAAGGAATCACCTGACTCTTGTAGACTGATTGGATGAGGAAGGAGACGAAGTTGCTACAGTGGCATTGACCTTCTTGCATTCATTACATTTTACTTTCCTGTCAGCATCCCACCCCCCACTCCTGCCCCACGAAGCTACTTTGAATTGAAGCTATTTCTGATTCTATATCATACATAACTTGCAGAAAGTTTGGCAGTGATCTGTTTTAATCTGTTGTCTAATCTGTCTAATCTATTGTCCATCATGGCCACAAATTCCTGGCAATGCTCTTGACTCGGCCTCCTAAGATCTAGGATTACAGGCATCAGTCACCACGTTCAGTTTTATTTGTTTTGTTTACTGATGTGCCCTTGTGTCTCACTAGTGTAGAAAGGTCATGATATTAGCACCTCATATATTTGAGCCTAGGCTAGTTCATAAAGAGTTAAACTTGGTGGCATCTTTCTCATTGCATCATTTGCAGAACTATCTTTATGGAATAATTAAGTTTGGTGTAATCCTAACTAACCTTCCACATATGTAGTGAGCATAAGTTATAGTAATAGCTTTTAGGTGTGTGTTTGGGAAAGTAGGGATGGTTGTTATTATTATTGTTGTTGTTGTTGTTTTCGAGACAGGGTTTCTCTGTGTAGCCTTGGCTGTCCTGGAGTCGCTTTGTAGACCAGGATGGCCTCCAACTCACAGAGCTCTGCCTGCCTCTGCTTCCTCTAGTGCTAGGATGAAAGGCGAGTGTCACCATGCCAGCTGGTTAGTATTATTTTTTAGAGATTTACTTTCTTTTATTTTATGTGTATTGGTGTTTCACCCGCATGTATGTCTCCGCACACCACATGCATGCCTAGAGCCTGTGGAATCCAAAAGAAGGTGTTAGTATCCCTGGTCTTGGGGTTGCTGATGGATGCTGGATGCTATGTGGGTACTAGGAATCAAGCCTGGGGTCCCCTTAAAGAACAACCACTGTTTTTAACCACTGAGGCCATCTGCCCAGCCCCAGCATTCTAACTTTTATTATTTTCATTATGTGTATATCTCTGTGCATAGGTGTATACACATGAGTGCAGGTGCTTGCAGAGGCTGGAGGAATCGGAACCCCTGGTGGGGAGCTGCCGGTTGTTGTGAACTACACAATGGAGGTGCTTGGCTTAGATCACTGGGTCTCTGGAAAAGCATCCAGTACTCCTAACCACCAAGCTGTCTCTCCATCCCCAGAAGAATTATTTTAACTTCAGACAACCAAACATACAAAAATCGTTTTGTTTGTTTGTTTATTTGTTTTTATGAATTTACTCTTACAAAGCAATCTGGAATTTTTTTCAGATTTGTGGTTCCTTCCAAAAGCAACACTAACGTTCCCACTGTAGTCATGTCTTCTTCCTGCCTGCTTTTTTATTACTGCCAAGAGGTCAATTTTTTCCCCCTGTAACCTGTGTACATACTGTTAGCTCTAACACGGATTGCTAAGTGGTTAACAATAAATTGATTTCAGTTTAACTGAGAATTCTTCAGCAAAGCTATGGTCTGCATGAGAAAAAAATGCTCCTTACCTTGAGTCCTAGACACACACAGAAATTAGCAAGCTTCTCCTGCGGACGCCGGATGAACCATACAGATTGAGAAGAGCAGTGCGCCTCTCACATTGTACTGGCTGTCACCGGGGCTGACTCTTTCGCGTGACCTTGCAGAACTAATCCGTCATAAGAAAACAAACCTTTCCTCGAGGGAGACTTATGAATTAGGTCATTTAAAACTGATGAAAGATACTTCCAAGTGGATTCTTAAAAATTTTATACCATTTCTTAGTGGCTCTGTCTTCCCTCTGTGCTTGTTACTTCTATGCTTGACACATGTGTCTTTACTTAAGCAGCTGATTATCTACAGCTTCCAGGCACATGTGGGCTGGTAACCATCACCTTCACCCTTTAAATGGCTTTTATTGCAGTAGAAGTTTCTGAGGGTCTCGGTAGTCGCACTTTTCTAACCCTGCCTCCTGCCTAGGTCACTCGACATTAGAGCCTGAGGGTTAAGTTTATTGTGTGTGTGGTTTGAAACCTGCCATGAGTTTTCTGGCCCATGAGGTAGTTTGCACATTAACATAAAATTTCTTGAAGTTTCTCAAATGTTTTGTTTCGACAAAAAGCCATTTATCAAACCAATGTGTTAGTGTCCAACCTAAAGTGACTGACTGATGGTTTAATCTAAGGGCCCATCAACTTGGCCTCCCTATCTACATGCCCCCCCCCCACCCCACCCCTGGTTTTTATAAGACTTGAGATTGACTAGGAATTGTAGTTTTAATGGTGAATAAGATTTAATCCTTTTTTAGAGACCAAAAAATATTGAATGGTTCTTTAGTGCGTTTGAGTGAAAAATCCCTTTTACTCTGGGCCCTTGATGATGGTGGAAACCTTAGGGAAAGGCTAGACTTGACTGAGTGTGCCGTGCTCTCCTCAGGCTCTTTGCCAGCAAGACTGGTCCACCGAGTAATTTACATAAACAAGAGGCACTGGTGACGTTCATAGGCAATTTCATGTACAGTATTTTTAACTTTGCTTTTAAACAGTTGTTGGCTTCTCATCCTTACCCATTTGAATAAATCTTTGAAATCTTTTAGGGGTATAATAAGTAAGAAGTCTACTGTATGCTCTAAACCAAACGTGCTTGTTTCTTGTCTAAGGAATATCATTGCAGAACATACCTTTAACACCAGCCCTCTGTGAGAATTCAGTCAAATATGACAGCTATTTAAAGATTTCTATTCACTTTCGGATCCTTCCCACTTCTTCAACAATTGCACATTTTCTTGAAAGTATAATTATGTACTTATGTTTTCTGTACATAATAGTTTTTAGTCGGCAATCCATGTACTCTATTTTTAATTTAATTTCTTTATTTTATGTGGATCGATATTTTGGCTGTGTATATGTCTTTACACCATGAGCATGTCTGGTGCCCAAAGAGGTCAGAAGAGGGCATCTTATCCCTAGAACTGGAGGTACAGATGGCTGTGAGCTGCCCTGTGGGGGCTGGGAATTGAACCCTTGTCATCTGGAAAAGTAGCTACTGCTCTTAACCACTGAGCCATCTCTCGAGCCCCAACTATGGGTTTTTATTAATGCTTGTTTATAGTAGCCCAATCTTTCAAGTGCATTTGTGATTTTTGCTTTTAAATTATGCGGCATGTGCTAGTGAAAATTCTTTGCTAAGATTTAGAAGGATTTTTTTCCCCATCTATGGGAGATGCTTGTCTTTCCCTCTAGTTATTGACATTACATCAGTGTCCTTTCTCTGTTTGAAAGTTTCTCATTGCTAACCTATTCCTCTCCTTTTGTCCCATTCAATGACATTGTTATTTAGCAAATATAAAAAACAAACAAAGGACCAAGCTCTTTTCTTCATGCACTTGCTGATACTCCTGTCTCTTTGAAATAAAGTAAAAAAAAAAAAATCATATTTTACAAAGTGGCACATTTTCATTTCAGCATCAAGGAATGAAGGAGTTCGTGATTCCATTTCAGTTTCTAGAAAAGTTTGACTTCTCTTTCTCATGTACTTCTCAGGTTTTTACTGTGGGATGTGTGCAAAATGTCAAATGTCCCAGGAAAAATACTTTTCATAGACTCCAAGAAAGGTTGAAGAGTCATCGTTAATTGGCCATAATAAAAGAAATTATAGGCATTTATTCCACTGACATTATCTAATGTGAATGGTCCAAAGTATAAAAACCAAAACAACTGAAAGACAATTAATTAACCTTGCATTATTAGATGGAGAGGATCGAAGCATAATATTATCACATTTGTTCAGTTCTTAACTTTTTACTTTTTTTTTTTTTTTTTTTTTTTTTAGGAATTTTTATGGATTAGGATAGAATAATAAAATACTAGCCAATGTCTTTCCTGTTTTGCTTATCTGCTCATGAGTGCCAAACAGAAATGTTTCTTTTTGCTCCAGCCCAGAGAACATGGGACTTCTTGACCCTGCAACCAGCGATGGAAGAGTTATTTTCTTTTTGCCTTGGGAGAAGATGACAATTGCTGGCACTACTGATTCGCCAACAGACATCACAAGCCATCCTATTCCTTCAGAAGAAGACATCACCTTCATCCTGAATGAAGTGCGGAACTACTTGAGTTGTGATGTTGAAGGTAACGTAAACATTCCTGCAAAATTTCTACCGATGTTTCCAGCATGGTGCTGGATCTTTCTCATGTCTGGCCTGAAACATCGCCACAAATGCATACCGTAACCCTGATTGTCCAGCCCCTACACCACCCCCTCCCTGCTGTCTCTCTTATTGCTGTGGCAAACCTAGGGCCTTGAAAATACCAGGAAGTGCTCTCTCTCCTTCCTAATACCCTCCTCTCCCGGACTACTATAACCTTTTCTTTTTTGAGGAGGGTGGGGGGGGGAAGACAGGGTTCCGTGTATTTTTAGGATGGCTTTGAACTCTATGTAGTTGAGGATGGCCTTGAATTTTCGATCCTCTTGCCTTTACCTCCATAGTACTGGGTTATAGGTGGGTGTCATGTGTCCCATGTATGTCCTGCTGAGGACAAAATCCAAGGATTCATCACACTGCTCCAGGACTTTACAGCTGACCTTTATCCTCAGTACTGATGATAACTCTTATGAGATTTCTGGAAGGGCTATGAGGGTCAAATTACAGTGCTGTGGGAATAAATCACCTTTTCCTCTCTACTTTACTCAGCTTGATGGTTTCTAATGGGAAGACTTTGGGGTGCATTCAGTTCCCCAAATACTTTTGTAATTTGAAGCTTGAGAAGGTGTGGTTTCCAGACAGACACAGGATAGCCATAGCAAACAGAAGTAAACTGTTGAGAGGATTAAGGTATTTCTTTTTTACTTCTTCCTTTCTCTTTTCTCTTTCTTTTCTTTTTTCTTTTTTTCTTTTTTTGAGAAACGATCTTGCTGCATAGCCCAGGCTGAACTCATGCTTACTCTCTCAGCTTACCAAGTGCTGGGTTTACAGGCTTGTACCATAGATATATTAGCCTGTGTTGTTGTCTTTCTGTTGACCTGACAAAAATACTACGGAATTAAGTACTTTTAAGATGTTCAGTGAGCAAAGTACAGCAAAGCTAAGTTGACATCTTTGCAGTTCTTACCTGGGCGTTTTAACTCGGATGTCACGACATTTGCTCTCACAAAGTTTTATAACGGACTTTTTTATGCATAATAGTCTCAGGAGTTTCCTAGCTTTACCATTCTGGTTCCCAGCCTTCATTAGCTACCCACCCCATCTTCCAAGCTGGGAACAGCATTTGTGCTTTCTTTATATTCCTTACCTAGTGTCTCATTTAGGATTTCTATTGTTGGGATAAACCAGCATGACCAAAACAACTAGGAAGGAAAGAGTTTACTTGGCTCACATATCCTGATTCACAGTCCACTGAGGGAAGCCAAGGCAGGAACCTGGAGACAAGAGCTGAAGCAGAGGCAGGACGGGTACTCCTTCCTGGCTTGTTCCTCATGGCTTATTCATCCTGTTTTCTTATAGAACTCAAGACCACCAGCCCAGGGTGGCACCACCCACAATGTATTGGCCCTCCCACATCCATCAATAACTTAGAAAATATCATTCTGGCTTGGCTGCAGCAAGATCTTACGGAGGCATTTTTTTTTTTTTTTTTCATTTGAGGCTATCTCCTCTCAAATGACCCGTGTCAAGTTGACATAAAACTAGTTAACACACTTAGAACACCATGCATAACTCTTTCTATTTTATCTCTTTGGGTATTGCCCAGTTTCATACCTGTGCCTCCTCCCACCCCCCAAGCAGTTTTATTGTGTAGCCCAGCCTTGTCTCGAACTCATAGCAATCCTCCTGTCTCACTCTCTCAAATGGAATTATAAGAGTATGCCGTCATGCCTGCCTCAGCTGTGTCATTTGGGAGTGGCCCTTAAATGACCTCTTTATGTCTGGTTTTTCTCCTCAGCTAATCTGTTTTTATGTCAGAACTCAGTTAGTAGAACATACGGTGTGGTCATCTCTTTCCTGCAGACACACATACACAAATGTAACTTGGGAGTATCCACACTGACTTAAGGAAAATCTATAACCCTCTTACATGGCATAGAAAGTTTCTTACAATTTCCAGCATTTATACTGAAACCTTCCTTTCCATGTAGTCTGTGGTCTAATGGTTGTATTATTTATCCTTACCAAGTTAGGCCATATACATTTAAGTCCTTGTCACATTGTTTCAATGATGACTTCTTCTGGGCTGTTCTTTGTAACATCACCCCTCTTGGCATAATATCTATATTTCAGAAGTCACTGCCTTTTGTCATACTGCTAGCATAGCATGAGGGTTGTTCTAGCACCAATCTAAGAAGGGAGTCTTCATTTACAAAACTTGTTAGCTAACTGACATTTTTATTACTCATGACTGCTTTGAGCAAAAATAAGATAGTAAGGTATTGGTGGTTTCAGGGAACTAATTTTATGATTTAATAAGTAGTTCTCCTTGATTACAGATCCTACACCAATGGTGGGTTTCCTAACTGGTCTGTAGTCTTCTGTAATGATCAGTAGTTGTTTGCATTAAATAGTTGTCAAATCAAAGCAACTGTGTTCTATGTATCCACATTTCCAGGATTATTGGTGGACCAGTCATACTTTTCCCCCGAAACCTTCCCTCATTGTATGACAAGGGCTATCCTGGTCAGGTTCACTTCAATGGCTGTATCTGTGGTAAGGACACCCTGAGGTGTATTTGCTGGGCATGAGTGAGACTTTTTGACACTTAATATTGGTAGTCAACAGGTGTCTCTGAGCTCAGTATGCGTTGCATGGTCCATTTGAAACATATGCTTTTGACCCATATTTAGGTCATTTTTTTTTTTTTTGTAATACCCTTGCCAACAAAGCAGATTTTAATAACCACCCTCTTCTATGCCCCACTTTATCTATCTTGTTTGGTTTCTCCCCAGGACATGAGCAGAGGGACTTCTTATTTTCCTGCCTCTCTTTTTGCTTATGAGGAACCATGTTGGATTGGGCACACTGTTTATGGTAGAGCTTAGCCTTCAGAACAGAGGTTACCTCGGGCCTCCTTGGAATGAGCCTTTCCTTTTCTTTGTTTCTCTTTTCTCATGAATCCGGATTATCTCCATAGCATTTGCCATGTAATTCAATGTTCTCATTTTGTGGTATTGATAACCACATAGCCTCTGGCTGCAGCCTTCAGGCTGCAAAGAAGCTCTCAACACTTGGAGTCTCTGAGACCCACTCACTGATTGGCTGCACCCCAAATGAGGAAGCTCAGGGGATTTGGTAGGGACATTGCTTTTGCCATCTTTCTATGAGAAAGGAGACAGGTTAAGTGGTTTTAAAAAACAGTTCATCTATTTATATGAGCAGTCTTATAATGCTGGCTTCAGTGGAGGAAGTACAGATGTTTTTGTCTGGATGCAGCTCACTAGCCTTTACGAATCCTTTTTCCATTGTGCGATCATGTATTTTCCAACAAAACAAAGAGGTTTTAAAAACCTCAGGTTGCTGTCTTAGCTTGATCTGACTGTATTATTAGTTACTTCCAATGTAAAGAAATGGATGTGAATCTACTCTGAATATACTCTCTTTGAGTATCTGCTGAGAGGGTGGATGTGCTAGAGGGAGTGGTGGGCCCTGGAAAGCCATGATGTCTAGGATGAGCATGAAAATATGTTCCTGATAGTTTTGGCATTAAACAGAGGTAGTGGCATTTTTGCCCTGCCTATAAGTAGAGAGAAGACGTGGCCATTCCTGCATGGTCTCCAGAGGCCCCTTCAAACCCCCTACCTTTGGTTATCATGGAAGCGGAGAAACTAACCAAGACTACTTCTTAGTTCTAATGTTTACAAAAGCGATGGAACATTTTCTTTCGAGCAGGCTTTCCTCTCAGTGGCTTGGAGACTGTCTTGAGACTATGTGTCCATTAGGTATAATATCTAGGAAGTGACAGCTCTGTCAGCTGTATGCACCATTCTGCTTAAATTTATATTTAGAATTTTTAATTAAGAAAAATTCTTTTTTTTTTTCCCCATTCTAATTTCTAGTTGGCTGGACTCCCCGTGTTTGAGGAGGTGCACTTAGTCTTGATAAAAGGGAGCAGTTAACCAAAACTCACTGTATCTTACAATGGAGACTTTCAGAGTTGTGGGGTTTTTCCTAGGTATTTTGGAAGAGTCCAGAATCTTCTTATGTACTAATGGAAATGTGAGAGATTCAAAACTTCATTACTCTCCAGTCATTTCTTAAAATGTTCATCTCTTTGTGCTTTTTTTTTTCCGCAGCTCCACAGTCTGTGAATATTATATGTGTTAGATATACTGCTATGCAGGCATATATTCTCAGTGTCTCCCTCGTCCCTTCTAAGAGCCATGCACTTCCTGCAGTAGCTGAAGTTGAGGGATGGTGGCATTGTTTTCTGCTTGTACCTTGTAGTATTGGATCCATGATGACTCTTAAATAAGTCTGGCTCTGATATGACCACCTAACCGCTGTACAGTACTTTGGTTAGTACTTCTGAATTATGGGATGGGATATGGGTCCAGTACAGAATAGATTAAGTCTTTCTGTTCATTTCAAGGACTGAACCTTGAAATGAACATTTCAAGGTCAGATACCTTTAGGATAATGTGTGCCTGGATATGATGTGTGTGTGTGTGTGTGTGTGTGTGTGTGTGTGTGTGTGTGTGTGGTGGGTAGGTAGGCATGAATGTGGAGGGCAGAGGATCATTTCGTTAAGCTGGCTCTGTCTATCTCTCCCTTTATGTAGGTTGAGAGATTGAACTCAGATTCCCTGGCTTGCACAGCAATTTCCTTGACCCTCTTTGCCATCTTGCTAGCCTAAAGCTGCATTTCAACATGCTTTGCATTCATTGAGGTTGCTATAACCGCACAAAAGTGTATTAATAGATGGATAAGTAAGTTCTGACAGCAGTTTCTGAATCTCCTCTAATGACTCTATGTGTGTGTGTGTGTGTGTGTGTGTGTGTGAGAGAGAGAGAGAGAGAGAGAGAGAGAGAGAGAGAGGGAGAGAGAGAGGGAGAGAGGGAGAGAGAGAGAGAGAGAGAGGGAGAGAGGGAGAGAGGGAGAGAAGGAGAGAGGGGGTGGGGAGAGGAGAAAGAAAATATCAAATCCTAACGCTCTGTGCTGCTCACAGTAGCTGCTGCACTACTGCAGAATGCCTAGGAATGATTCTGAAAAGCATTTTGCCTGTTGGGAATAAGCCCATGTCTTCTTTTACAATTTAGAAAGCTTTCCATCCACAGGCTGAAATTTCTAGATTACTTGTTTGTTCTTTGCTGAGATGGGTAATTGATAGTTCTGCAGTTCATGTTGAGTTAGGAAGAAAAATGATCTCTTGAAAAATGTATCATTAAGTTACTGTGTAGAGGTTAATCAGAGGGATGCGTGGTGGGGTCTAAGCTGTAACTGCAGTGGATTGAGAGAGACAGAAGATTTGCTGGGTGCTTCGTCCAGGCGCACAGTATTCTGGGGGAGCTTCTCGAGGCAGCCTCTGCACTTGCACATGGACTTGCACATGTGCAATTAGTGGTGTTTATAGATTGCCTGTTATTCAATTAACAGCCGAGCTGGCCATATCAACTCACTGCAGACCTGCCTTTTCCCTGCCAGAGATTGTACTCGGGTTATCAACTTACACAGGCTTGGCTGTCTTCCAGCTGTTTAATTAGAGTGTCACGCGCCTTGCTTTTTCTAGTTTCATTAGTTTATAAATGTAATATGGTATCTTATTTCTGTGATTAACACTTCATTCCAGCAGGTTAAACACGCTGGTAGAGACGTATTGATTTCTGACACTGTTTCCCTGTATTCATGTAGATATTTTCACACGGCTCTTTTGGTGTTTTTTTGTTGTTGTTGTTTGCTTGTTTGTTTGTTTGTTTTTTGCTTTTGGTTTCATTTTGTTTTTAAGTGGCAAGTATGAGAAAGAACACTCTGAAATGCACACCTAAATAAGTGACACCAAGCAGAATCACATTTATGCTTAATTGTCACTTCTGTGGCCTTCAAAGTCGACACTTGTCTTGGCAAAGATATGAGAGAAAAAGCATTAATTATTATTTAAAACAGTCACACTGAGCTTCCCCCCCTCCCCCGCAAGGAACTGTGAAGAGTTCTGTTCACCTTTATAATTTCTATCTTACCCTTGAGAACACAGAGTAAACTGAATGAATGACTTATTAAGGACATAATGGAAATGTCTTTGGCAGGATCTCACTGTGTAGTGCTGGCTGTCCTGGAACTCTCTATGTAGACCATGCTGATCACCAATTCAGAGACCTGCCTGCTTCTGTCTCCTGAGTCCTTGGCTTAAAAGTGTATACCACTCTTTCCAAGTTTTACTTTTATTTTTTAGCCAGGGTCTCATTTTGTAGCCCAGGCTATTCTCGAGACAGTTCTCCTCTTTCAACCTCCCAAGTTCAGGGATTCCATGCTTGAGACACCAGCCATGGTGGGCTCAGAGAAGCACTCAATAGTTAGTAGTCCAATATAAAACTTACTGCTCACTGTATGTGATCTTTTACTTGGTACACTGTAGAAAACTGAGAGATCTTAGGATCTCTACTGCTAAAGACAAGTGACATAGCAAGAAAGAGAGGACAAAATAGTGACATCTTGATTGTGTGAGCTGTCTAAGTCTGGGTTCTAAGACGCAAAAGCCAGTTTTCCATGGTTTATGCAGATTTTTCTGTGGATTGTTCTGTAGTTTGTGTTCACTACCTACTCTTGGCTACAAAGGTATATGACAGGTGACAGGACCAGCTTCAGAATAGTAATCTGAAAGGAAGACTATTTAGTTGAAAATACATATTTATCAGCCTGCCTGGGTTTTAGTGAGCCTTTAGAGATGCGTATGATAGCTATTCAAGTTAAATGCAAGTTCACTTCCTTGGTTGCCTAAATCACATTTCCAGGGATTAGCTGCTGCTGCTATTGGCTAGTGAATTGGACAGTGCTTTGCCTGACCTTCCTGCTCATCAGAGCCTAGAGCATTTAAATGTTGTTAGAGAAGGAAATGCTCGGTTTAATGGAGTCACTGAGGTGAGGGAGGAGGTGACAAGCCACTGTCTAGTAAAGCAGGAGCTCCAGATGTAAGAAGGCAGAAGAGGTGGTTTGTTTAGTGACTGGGCGATGACTTAGGTAGATGTTAATTTTCTTTGCTCTTCCACCCCTAAGGACTCCTGCCCCACCCTCGGACTGTCCCTTTGGTGGGTACAGGGTAGGTACAAAAGCTCAGAGAAGACAGGACAACATGATGGTGCTTCCTTATTCTGAATATCCGTCTCCTTCTGAGTGTCCCTCTTGAGTGAACTGTCACTAGGGTTTGTTTCACAAGGACGCAAGGGTTGCATGTTTGTTAAATCAATTATCAAGGGAGAAGTCTGTCAGTAGCCATTTCTTGCCCTTGAAAGTTAGACTTGATGCTTCTACATGTAGCTATTGTGTTTTCCCTGAATAGAGCATACAGCTGAGGCCTTGAGCATGAGCTGACATTGCTCGTTTGTGTGGTGGTGGGCTACAGACTACAGACTCTAGTAGTTAATAACATTTTGAGTAACACATAAAAATCATCGTGTCAAGTTTGGGAGGGAGTGGGCAGATAGAGGATACGAAAGTGGATAGATAGATAGATAGATAGATAGATAGATAGATAGATAGAAAGAAAACAGATAGGTAGGTACATACATACATACATACATACATACATACATACATACATACATATATATCCTGACCTTACTCTGCCTTAGTAATATGAAAGTCCTATAGCCATACAGATATTTCATATTTTAAATAAATTTTATTATTCCTAAAATAGATTTTTCTGAACAATATGATTATAATATCCATCTAATAAATTTTCTGCTTTGCTTTTAATCTATATTATCTTTAAAAAAAAACTTAAATTGTATTTTAAGAGAATTTTATACATGGCTATAACGGGTGCATTATTTCCAAACCACCGCCTACGCCATCACCTTGCCCACTCCCTCCCTCTCAAGTTGATAATATCTTCATGCTAAAAATTTCAAGCTAAAAACCAAATGCCAAGATATGAAGTATAAAAAATTTTCCCAGATGTGAACTCTTTCTTCCTGGTGTCGAGTCTCAGGACCGGTTGTATTTGTAAGGATGGAGATGAGATGAGTCTGTTCCCTGTTTCGCTCCATGCTCATTCTTGAGTGAACTCCTGGAGTGTCTCAGGTCAACCCTCTGCTTCAGACAGTGCAGCTTTGGATGTGGGTTGTTTTGTGTCCATTACAATGGAAAAGGCAAGGCCTTGGCCAAATAGCTGCTTTGCACATGCTTCCCACTTACTCTGGAACTCTAGTTCTCCCTAAAATACTTCAGACATTAGTCATGGAGCATCAAGAGTTTAAACCAGATTCCTGATCAGTGTGGCTACCAAAGGAATTTCACAGGCATGGGAGGGACTGTTCACTGACCACAGTGACGTTGGAGGTAGGTTGGGCATTTTATTTTTGACTCTGAGGGCTGTGTAAACTCTAATGGAAAATAATAGTAATTTCCTACTTAGGTGTTTTATAAATACTAAAGCATTTTTTCACGATTTATATTGAGAGTTTTTAAGACTTGTAGAACTCTATGAAGCTGGGTTACCCCTAGGCCACAGAAGTCTCAAGATCACACCTAGGTAAGAGAATACAAGCACCAGAGGGCTAGATCTGGGGGCATAAGGTCTCGCATGGCCTCTAGTTGACCAAACCGGGAAGCCGTAGACTTCCTCAGCAGCTCATTATGGTCTTGCTTCCCTGTTACACCATAACTGTTGGATGTGTATCCCCTCTTTCAGACTGCAGCCATTTTAAGAGTGGCATTAAACTACTACTTCAAATAAATAAACTACATTAAAATATGCCAGATTTACTTCAATTGAATTTCAACCAGAAAGCTCATTTGCTTTTGAGACAGCATCTATGTAGCTGCTATTGGCCTGAAACTTAATATTATATGTAGTAGTCTAGGTTGGTCTCTAGCCTGTGCTAGTCTTCTTGTCTCAGCCCCCTGAGCAAGGACTGCAGTTGTTCCTGTCCTCATTGCAGAGACATTGATCTGTATCCTCTACCCATTGTTAGACATTGATCTGTATCCTCCACCCATTGTTAGACATTGATCTGTATCCTCCACCCATTGTTAGATTAGTAACAAACGCTTTTCAGCAGCCATCTGATTTCTTGGTATCAGTAATACTATTTTGCAAAAAATAAAACTATAAAACCTAAAGCTAAAAACAAAACAAAACAAAACAAAACAAAACAAAAAAAACCCTAAACCACTGTGGTGACAATGGCAGTGGATGAATCCTGGTGACTCCTTGTGTTATCTTGAATATTGAGAGAATTTTCATTTCTTACAAGTATTACATAGCTACCAGGAAGAACCAAAACGCCCATCTGTGGGTCAGTTACAGAGATTAGGGATGAGAAAAGAACAGAGAATAGAAACTGTCAACAGTTGAGGGACACTGCAGTTTGAGGGATAAAGCCAGAAAGAACCAAATTCTGTATTTGTCCACCATAAAAGGATATTTGCCTCTGAGAAGCTGACTCATGATAACTGGTTGAAGAGTTAATCTCCAATGCTTTGGAGGATCTGGGAGGTGAAATGAGTGGACTGGATTAACTAGCAACTGCCTTTTATAGAGTTGAGCCTGCTGCAGCTGCTGGTGGGTGAGCGGGTTGGACGGAGAGCACCTCTGGCTACAGGGTTTGTTAGTGAAGATCTTTGTCATTCCTCAGGAAGAGAGTCAAGTTTCCTTCTAGAAGGAAATGTAACAACTCAGAAAGGTTTTGTTTTTCTCTTGATGGTGAGATTTTTTTCCCCAGTGGGGTGGATGGCGCTGACTTCTGTGGCTTCCTCCTTGACACCTTTGCCCACGGTCTTCAGGTTCTTTCCTTTGTCAAGCAAATTCCTTTTGCCTCACAGAATTGCCACCCTCATAGTTGCTACATTTCTGTGCCTCTATCCTTCTACTGAATGCTTTCCTGAACATTCATTTTTTTTTTTTTTCCTATTAGTGAGAAGAGGGGATGTCCTGGCAGCATGGAGTGGTATTCGCCCCCTTGTTACTGATCCGAACTCTGCAGACACTCAGTCCATCTCCCGAAATCATGTCGTGGATGTCAGTGATAGTGGCCTCATCACAATAGCAGGTATGGGGTGTGTGTAACTCACCCTTTGGATTGTTTCTTTTCAGTCTAATGAACAGGCATTTTGTTTTATTCTGCCATATTTCTTGCCAAGAGGTCACTTTTGCTATTATTGGCAGATGGTTAATTATAAGGAAAAACTCAGAATGCCAACGTAATGGCTTAACAATTTCTTTGTAGGAGGGAAGTGGACCACGTATCGCTCTATGGCAGAAGACACTGTGAATGCAGCTATCAAGATTCACAACTTGAAAGCAGGACCAAGTAGAACAGTTGGGCTGTTCCTTCAAGGAGGCAAAGATTGGAGCCCCACACTCTACATCAGACTTGTCCAGGACTACGGCCTAGAGAGTGAGGTTCGTGTGCATTGGCACGCTGCTTTGCTTTGATGTTGCTGAGATCTCATTCACTGGCCATGGCCAGCATCCCTGATTTACAGTGACCCTTTGTTAGGCTTATTCCCTCTTGTCCACTGCAAAACAAACCCAGAAAAGATGATCCAACTGTATTATGGTTGCCTAAAATGTGGCGCACATTTAGTGTCTCGTTGAAGCCTACAGTTTATTATTTGGTTTGTTTCTCGGGTACAAATTTCCCCAACTTCTTTGCACCCTGAGTGTAAGGAAGAGTCGTCTTCAGAAGTAACCTCAAGAGTGAAACGAAGCCGAAGCTTCATCCGTCAGTGATCTGGTGCTGCATGATGCTGAGTCAGTGCTGGTCTAAGCATTCACAGCCCGAGTGGTTTCCTCCCACAAAGGCTGAACCTAATACTCCCTAAAGACTATTAGTCACAGGCTGTAGGAAAACTGACAGCAGGAGAATGGAGTGTTGTTTTGTTCCGTACCTAAAAGGAAGGATGCCCAGAGTGCCTTGCCTCTCTAAGGCAGTGTTATCATCTTATTTCCGTAGGTGGCACAGCATCTTGCTACCACCTATGGTGACAAGGCTTTCGAGGTGGCCAAAATGGCAAGCGTGACTGGAAAACGGTGGCCTGTCGTTGGAGTGCGTCTTGTGTCAGAATTTCCGTACATCGAAGCAGAGGTACGTGGTGGTCAACGGACTTCCTGTGCGCTGGTGCTCTGCCATTTGTCTGCTCATTCTATCTTTAACAGTTATGTAGTGCTAAGTTTCAAAGCACACATGGTGCACGCCTTTAATCCCAGCACTTGGGAGGGAGAAGCAGGCAGATCGCTATGAGTTCGAGGCCAGCCAAGGCTAACATAGAGAGACCCTTTCTCGAAAAAACAAAACAAAACAAAAAAACCCCAAACCAAACCAAACCAAACCAACAACAACAAGAAAACAATCAAAGCACACTTGTCAGCCAGAATCTGGAGTAAAGTTTCGGGCTTTCACAAATATTTAATTTTGAAGCGATGTTGATAGTGGTAACAGTATGAGGATTAATTTGGGAGTTTGTTCACAACTCTGAAAAATTGGTTTGTCTTATAATTTGTAGATCTTTAAGTTCATAACACTTCTGTCTTGACTGGTTCCACACCCTCTAGCTTTGATAGTTTCTCAGAGATTTGTCTTATTTCTCCACTTGTTTTCTGGTACTGTGAAATCAAAGGCCATGCTGTGGTTCCATTGTGCCTTAAACAAATAGTGTCCAGTAAGCTTCACTTGTTGGTGTCTAAGACAGAATACCTTTACAGCCTAAAGAGCTGAAGCCACAGTGTTTCGGTCCCCATCCTTTGCTTATTCAGCCATGTAAATAAATGTTTCCATTATGCATAAGCAAAGGGAAGTGATTCCTGTTGATGGTGAGAAATGATGCCGTTTGCATGTCTACGCCTCTGACTATTCAGAAAGATGGCATTCACTCTTACCCAACCCACTCCATTTTCCAACCTACTGTGGCAGGAGAGGGAGGGGCTTGTGCTGTGCCATGAGTGTGCCTCTGTCTGATAGAGAGCAAGGCAGGCTAGGAAAAACGTTACCTTTTCTCAAAGGTTTATTTTTTAAATGTGAAACTTTATTATTTTTTTTAAAAAGATTCAAACTAGCATATTTTCTTTAACTTAGGTGAAGTACGGGATTAAGGAATATGCCTGCACCGCCGTTGACATGATTTCGCGTCGCACCCGCCTGGCATTTCTCAATGTCCAGGCTGCAGAGGAAGCCCTGCCTAGGATTGTTGAATTAATGGGCAGAGAATTGAACTGGAGTGATTTGAAGAAACAGGTATTGTATAAAAGCCTTTACAAACACAGATCCCTTTACAAACGTATAACAGCTTGTTCTGTTTATGAAGGCTTGCATAACGTTTGATGGTGGTTTTAGGTTTCCTGCTAACTTCTACATTATACATATCTAATATTGCTAGGTCTTAAGAAAATGGAAAGAAAAAATAAAGAAAATGGAAAGATATTCTTTTGCCAGAATTTCACTGTTACAGAAATCTAGAGAATGGTTATAATTCCTGGGAAAGATACAAAAGATAGTTGGGAACAGTCTTTTCTAGGTCTCATTGAAAATAACTCCTAATTTCTATTCTTGATAATCATTTGCTAAAAATAGTGATTTCACTGCCTGACCACCAAGGCTTACTATTTTTATCACTTAATATTTTTAAAGAGACCTTCACAATGTGAAGAAAAGTATCATTTGATGTCTTATATTTATTACCACATTAAAAAAAGAAATTCTTTAGACAGTGGTGGCACACACTTTTAATTCCAGCACTCAGGAGGCAGAGGCAGGCAGAGCTCTGAGTTTGAGGCCAGCCTGGTCTACTGAATGAATTCCAGGACAGCCAGGGCTATACAGAGAGACCCTCTTTCAAGCCTCCCTGCCTCCAATTCCAGTGATGCTTGGATATGCATGAAGGCATAAACATATAAACATATACACCTATAACATATATACATAAACTCATCTACCCCTGCCCCAACCTCCACACATATACCTGGCATTGTGGTAATATACAGAAAATCTTTCTTTCTTTCTTTCTTTCTTTCTTTCTTTCTTTCTTTCTTTCTTTTTCTTTCTTTCTAATTAGCCCAAACTTTTGATGATCATAGGGATACACTGAAAAAATATCTTCTTCATTCACCAGGTCCTACTCCTTTTTAGACTGAATCCATACAACTTTTTGTTACACATCACTGACTGACTCCTGGGCAGACTCACCAAGGATATCCACACTGCATGGTAGTAGGTACTTGTCAACTCTCAGTGCTCACTTTATTGGGTATAGTTGATTCAACTCTCCCTCTTGAACTGTTTGTTGGGAGAGAGTTTGCAGTGTAGCCCAGGCTAGCTTGAACTCCTTTTTGACACTCAAAAGGAATCTTTCTTTTGAGTCATTTCACAACTCCTTCAAGTGCTGTCCCTTGAGCACTCTCCATGTCATAGCAACTCATTCCTCCTCAGGGCTCAGGACCCAACTTCACCATTGTCCTTTGTATATTTGTACATACTCTATCCAAAGCTTCTCAGAATCTTAACATACTCATCTTCAAATCATGGTTGAGTGTCACCCTTTCTTATCGCGCTCATCATTGTTACCTTGATGTAGGCTGCTGGTCTGTCTTTGTATGATTGTACTGGCTTCTCTCCAAGTAAGCCAGTATTCCCACCTTAACAACTTTGGGGATTTTATGAGAATATAATTTAGACCGTCAGTGGATATGTCTAGAGACCTTAGCTGAAGGTACATTTTTTTTTTAACTAGTGTTTGAGCCACCATCTTAGATATGATCATGGAAGGACTTAATGCTGCCAGGGGAGGAGAGTGGCCCTGAAATTATCCTAGGACATTTCAAAGTATAGAAACTCGATGAGGAAAAGGATATAGAAGAAACCGAAAAGAATAGCTGGTAATGTTAGGAGAGTTGTAAGATGATTAAGAGGGAGTTGTGCCTCGGAGTAACAGTACATGAGGGCTGCTATAGCAGAAATAGTGCCAGTGAGGTGCTTCAAATAGCAAACATTTATTTCTTCACTTTCTAATGTGAACTCCAAGGTCAAGGCACTGGCAGGTCTAACCACTTTTTATGTTTCCTGGCCAGATGGCTCGTTGGCATAGAGCCATGTGTGAATGAGCATTATTGAGCATCTTGCCATATGCTAACGATGCAGACGAGAAGTGGACATGTAGCCGCACCTTTAAGTGTTCGTATTCTGGTGTAGATTCCTAAAGGTGGAATTCCTGGGAGATGTGTGTGAAAGGGTAGGTTTATAGGCTTGACTTCACTACATTCTTCAAAGGCACAGTGGCCATGTGTCTTTAAAACTCTACCGAAGTAATTCTAATATCATGTTCCTCAGTGAAGTAACTGATGGTAGTAGGCTCTGGTTCTCATTGTGCCTGTGTGAACAGTAGCCCTGTCTTTGGACTGTCGATGCAGAGTTGCAGTGGATAGCCCAGGCTGGCTTGGAACTCATGATCCTACTGCATCAGTGTCTAAGAGCTGGGATGATAGGCTCACGCTGGTGCCCAGCTACAAAGGGATGGCTTTTTCCCAAATGTTAAAGCTGAGGAAACAGGTCCAGTTTCTACACACAGTAAGCTGTGGAGCTATGTTCAAAGCCTGTCAGTGGTAGAAGAATCAGGGTATATTCTTATAAAAAATTATACTTGGAATGATTAGACAGTAACCTATTTTGTGCTAGGAAGTAGGAAGAAGGAGAAAAGTTCTAAAAACCAGTTGTGCTTAGCATTTCCAGGTAAAGAGAGATTTAACTTTATTTTAAAAAAATTATGCAGATATACATTCTTAGAGATGCTCCTAACTTTTTTAAAGTAACAAAACTAAACTAAGGCTATTATTCAGTTTCTGAAAAACAGGGGCTTAATGAGAACAGTGAACAGTCTGGAGAGTACAAAAGAGAAGGAAAAAAGAATGAAAAGGTTAGAAAGTTGTACTTCTGAGAAAAGGTTAAAAGCATTGGGATTATTTAACCTGCAAAAGCGAAAGAGGGTGATAAATAACTCTGCATAGATGAATTGTGTTGTTTCTACGGTCAATACCCAATGAGTGACCCGTATACTGAACATGGTGTCAAATAGTGTAGGGAATAATAAATAGCTCAGAGTTTCAAGGACCTTTAACTCTAACTGGGTGGGTAGAACACATGCATATGTCAGAAAAAGCATGTGTGTCTTCAAAGCTTACAGATATATTTGGAGACATTGTTCTTTGAGATTGAAAGTCCACTAATACAGAAAAATAAAGTAGGCAGAGCAGCCCTGTCTCGTGGAGTTGGAGAGTGACCAAGGAACAGGAAAACATGAAAGAAAGTGGCATCACAAACTGTGTACACCAGGGTGTGAATTAATGTGTGTGTGCAAAGATAACAAGTGGGGTCAAATGGGAGATTTTGTAAATAAAAGTAAATAAAAGAAGCTTTAGTTCAGATGACTTGAAACTTTTGAAATGCTACATGTATTGTCAGTTTCACCAGAGAGATTTCCTTGGAGACCTCACACTAAACTTGTGTTTTGGGAGGGCTGAACAGGAGGGCATGAGCATCATTTAGAACATATTTAGGGAAATGCTGTTCAGAAGAGAGGAAGGGAGACTTTGTGATATTTGTATAAGATATATTTTTATTTTCTTTTTTTGTTGTTTTTTTTGTTGTTGTTGGTTTTTTTTTTTTTTTTTTTTAGGTTTTTTTGAGACAAGGTTTTTCTGTGTAGTCTTAGCTATCCTGGACTCACTTTGTAGACCAGGCTGGCCTTGAATTCACAGTGATCTGCCTGCCTCTGCCTCCCGAGTGCTGGGATTAAAGGCATGTGACACCACGCCCAGCTGTACATTTTTATTTTCATTATGAGACTTTAAATTTCAAATTTAAAACAGACAGGAGACATAGCCAGATAGGCGATGACTCTCCATAACTTTTATTTCAGTCAGGGAGTTTGCTATTGGGATCCTTTCACTACTATTGATCCTTAAAATATTCTAATACAAAGAGACCATAAGACAGAAGGTGGCAAATGCAACACCAATTTCAAAACCAGAAAGCAAAGTATGCCTTTGTGACTTAGGAACAGTCTTCATATTCTGGCTATTTTTCCAAATTATGTTCACAAAATTAATATGTTTACTATGAATATTATTATTTCGCATGAAGAGTAGACTATGAGAGGCTGATAAAAGGTCACTAAGTAAGAAATGTTTTATATAGGTCTTTTTTCATATTAGAGTAGGGATCAGGAGAATGTTACAGAAGTGATATATAGGGACTCAATAAAGTATTTCATACAGCCTCATGAATCTTTGCAAAAGTAGCAGTTTTTCCTTTTCCAGTTTCACCAATTTCCAAATCACCAATTTCAGCTTCTGAAGAGATCTATGATAGCAGATTGCAAGCACTCTGTCCCCTTGGTCTAGTCTAGTTTAGTCCAAATGTTTACAGTGCAGTGTTGATACTGTGCTTTTTTTTTTTTTTTTTTTTTTTTTTTTTTTGGCGTACCAATAAGCAGAGGGGTTAGTGGATATCTGATAATAAATGGAAACAGTGGCCAAAGTGTACTAAGGGTGTTTCTATAAGAAACAAGTGATAAACCTTGTATGAATGTAGACTAACTTCATTTATTCAAACCAGGTCTGACAGGGCTTATCCATATAGCATGTACAATAAAGAGGAGAGGCTTTAGTTGACTGTGACTGCTAATCAACAGTGGACCGTGATTGTCCCTTACTCCAGTGTATTCTTTACTTATGTTAATATAGCTCATATATCTAGAGAGATGGACTTGAGTGTTACTCCTCTGTAGGTACTTGCCTCATCTCTGTAGAAGCATGTTTTGTTCTGACAGTTAGGTTCCATGACAGAATTTGTGGTCTGGAAGAATACTCCAACATGGCATAGGGCTTCACACTTCTCCTGACTAACGAATCCCTAAGGAGTAAAGTACTTGATGCTGCTCTTATTATGTAACCTATGATACAGAAACATAGGAGGATGGTTCTACTGTAGCAAAGTCTTGGTCTTCCCAAGCAAATTGTAAGAGTTGGAAGGTGCTATGTTTAATCTCAGCATACAGTGTTTTAATAGGCACACCAACTTTTCTTGTTCCACTTTGAGTAAAGTTATATTGCAAGTAGTAATGTGATTTAGACAGACATACAGACAGACACCTTAGGCTCCTGTGTATGCAATCTATAATGGAAACACAGGGATCTACGGTGTGGCCTGGATGGACAGATTTCTCCCTTTTCTGAAATATCACGATTATTTTATGGAGCGTGGATGAACTTCACACACAGGCTAGGTTTGTGAATTGAATAAGATCTTGTAATTGGTGGAAAGGCTCTGAAGCTGCATGTGCACGGACATGAATTTTAGAGTTTATATAAAATGGCTTGAAAGGATTCCTTGAACAACAAAGTCCGTTTTAAAACCATGACTGATGGATTTTCTTATGTGAAGAGTGAAGCCTGCCAGTGAAGAATGCCACTGGAGACAGAGACGTCACGTTTTATTTAACCTCACAGATTAAAAAAAAAATTTTTTTTTTTAAATTCAGCATTAACGATGTTTTAGTTCCTTTGTTGCATTTGCTTCTGGAGAGAAAGGTGGTGGGGAAGGGACAATCTCAAAAAGCAAGTTTGTCTTCCTAAGGATGCAAAGCCTAAGGAGGCACCAGGCCTCATCACAGCCAATGTCCCCACAGTGCCATGCCCCACTTCATGGTTGTTTCACTTTCACAGTCAGTATTTGGGGCCTGCTGAATTTGGGACATTATTTGGTGTGAAGATGCAAATTTAAGATACACATTGGCTTTTGCTAGGTGATAGTGTATGATAGACAACATTTTAGAGGCTTAAGCTGTAGACAAGACTTAGCCATTAAGACGACTTGCAGCTCTTGCAGAACACTCTCACACCCACACTGCGCAACTCAAAACTTGTGTGCTCCAGCACCAAGGAATCTGATGCTCTCTTCTGGACACGTGGATACCCCACATGTGCACATAAACCCCCACCACCCCCGTGTGTGTGTGTGTGGGGGGGGTGTGTGTATGCGCGCCCTCACACATATATAAGCATAATTATAATAAAAGTAAATCTTAAAAACCAATTTCAGTGGCTTAACACATCTAGCAATTTTTGTTTCTTTTTGTTTTTGAGACATGTTCTCTCTATGCCTCCCTAGAACTCCAAACTCACAGAGATGTGCCTGCCTCTGCTTGCCTGCTCCCCCAACACTAGTATTAAAGGTGTGCACCACCATAGGCAGCTTAGCCATCATTTGATGTCTCTCCCTCATGTCTGTCTAAGCCATGAAAAGAGTCAGAGAAAATTAGGAAGTCTCTTTAAGCCATCATATTCCAAAAATGAAATATCTTATATCCCTTCATGTTGTAGGCCAAAGTCAGTCAGATGGACAAAGCTCACAAAAATGGGATTAAGAAATATGTGTATAAGGGAGAGGCATACATACATACATGAGAAGGCATGAGAGCAAGAGAGAGACAGAGATGGATTATGTGTGTGCGTTGATACAGGTGAGGAAAGAGATTTGCAAACAATATACACTAATATAGTCACTTGAGGTAGTTAGGCAAGAGAGTGACGTAACGGAAGTTAAGGGCAGTGTTTGTTGCAGTAGCTGACTTGGGATACTGAAAACAGTGACTGTGGAGGATGCTGACTCTCTGGCAGTCAGAACCCCATGCAGAACTTCTGCAGAACCGACCACAGGCACCACAAGCTGTGCTACACTAGATGTTCAAGTTCTTTGTTTCACTTGTCTTTGCTTTGCTTGTCATCAAGCTTTAGGAATTTGTTCTTGTGGAATTTGACAGTCAATAGCATACAGGAGCACACTACAGTAAAAAGAAACAGCAATGCTGCAACACGTAGAACAAGCATTCTTATATCGTGGGGAAACAGTCAAACACAGGTAATGGCATGCTCTACGAAACTTAAGAAAAGGTGAGCTGAGCCCAAGGCCCACCTGAAGGTGGCTGGAACCAGAGCTCAGGGGAGAATCAGGCAGCAGGTGCAGGTGGCCATCCCAGGTGTGCAACGTTCCAGCATGCTCTGGGTCTGCGCTTATTAGAGTGTGTTGTGAGTTGCCCAACTAGAGGGAGTGGTAATAAATCCTTGACGAAAACTGGATGTTGGTTCAACGAGAATCAGTTTCTGGTGATAAAAGAGATAGATGGAACAATCAATAGCTCCTATAAATCTGTGGACTTTTTGTCTGTCTCTTCTTTCGTAGGAAGAACTTGAAATGGCCACGAAGTTTCTGTACTATGAGATGGGCTATAAGTCTCGAACAGAACAACTCACAGATCGTTCTGAAATTAGCCTGAGTCCTTCAGATATTGATAGGTACTGCTAATAGCTCTTCCTGCTCCTTCCGCTCCTCCTCTTCCATGTTTTCCTCCTCCTGTCTCTTTCATGTGAGACTTTTTGCATATTCAATTTTGTGTTGTAGGTACAAGAAGAGATTTCATAAGTTTGATGCAGACGAAAAAGGCTTTATTACCATTGTTGATGTTCAGCGGGTACTAGAGGTAAATATATATATATATATATATATATATATATATATATATAGATATAGATATATTTTTTTTCTTCATTATCAGTCTTTGGTTATAGAAGGATATATAAATAATATTGGTTAGCTGCTATTATTATTATTATTATTATTATTATTATTATTATTATTATGTGCTTTCTGTGTAGCCCTGGCTGTCCTGGACTCACTTTGTAGATCAAACTGGCCTTGAACTCACAGAAATACACCTGCCTCTGCTTTCTGAGTGCTGGGATTAAAGGCATGCGCCACAACGCCCAGCCTGGTTAGCCGTTTTTACAAATCATATTTTTAAGGTTTTGGACAGTCATCATATTAGAAGAAGGCTATACTTCGCTAGTTAAAAACTTAATTTCTCTATGCTTTTCTATCTAGAGTATCAACATTCAGATGGATGAAAACACACTTCATGAAATTCTTAATGAAGTAGATTTGAACAAAAATGGGCAGGTTGAGCTCAATGAATTTTTGCAGGTGAGTGGTGCCAAGACAGATATGTTTGTGTCTTTGCTTTTGCTTGCCATTCTCTGAAGAATGGATCCTTAGGACTACCCATTCATTACTCACTTCATCCTGAAAACATAGCCGGATCCAGCAGCAGCTGATCTGTCTGCCCTTGAGGATGAGCTCTGTTTGTGCCTGTTCATTTTTCCTTCACTTTATAAGAGGCGTCTTTTTTATTGGTTAATTGAGATTAACTCCAAGTTAGTTATGGCTTACAGAACTGCATAAGAAGTATGCTTTGGAGTGTGATTGCTGGACCACTGCCTGTGATGAGAGGCAATACAATATTTCTAGTATGGAAAGTCATTGTTTCTTTTTCTTTTTTAATGGGAGAAATTATAATTTTTAGTTTTATTCATTGAATTAATCACATTGACTTAAGATTATGGTTATTCAATTCTTACGTTTTGAAGAACCATAAAAGCAAATGAGAAGAAACTTAAGCTCTGGGATCAAGACCACAGATTTAAACATTTTCATGTCTGATGTTCAGCTAACCAAAGTTTCAGTTGTTCAATCACTGTAACCATGAAAGGAATCTATTTTGTTACTGTGGCCTCACACTAGATGCTTTATATTACCCGCTTGATAATCCTGTAAAGGAAAGAAATTCAACAGCGCAGCCCTAGCTGTCCACTGGACTCTGATCATTGGAAGAATGCATTGGTTTCTGGGCAGCCAGATTTTTTTTTTTCCCTTCTGTAGTGTTTCTTGGTCAGGTATTTCAAATGAATGCCAAGTCTTGCTTGCACCATGGCAATGATGAATGCTGAACATGAAATAAATTAATGCTGGGATTTTGGTCAATGTCAGCCCTTTCTTCACTGTGTCAAGTTAAACAAACAAGATCAAGGCAAAGGAAATGGTAATTGTCTCTCTGGAGATGAGCTGCAGATAAGAGCATTGTTGAATCTAAATGCAGGAAAATTTCGCAGGTTGTGTCCAGCATTACAAAAAAGAATGTTGAGTTATTTAACTAACTGTTTAACTCAATGTGAATTTTAAATTGAATTTGAGATTTATGGTTAGAACTTAGAAAACACGTAATGCCTCATTTTGTATGTTTTTTTAAGGAGAACATTTTATTGTCTCAGAATTTAAAAAAAAAAATCTCTTCGTTAAATGAATAGCTTATGCTTCGTTTTCTGTGCTTTGCAAATAAACAACAGCATTTAGACCTGAAAAACCCAGGGTTTTTAGAAACAGTAAGAATCTAATTTAATGGATATGCTGTGTGGCTTGGGTTTTAAGTAATTTTCTTGAATGTAGTAGAGTTAAACACATAGAAAACAATTTAAACCACCTGCAGGTTTTCTTGTAGAGTTTTAAAATAATTGGGTATTTCCTTCTCATTCTAAATGAAAGTGACTATTCATGCTTTCAATAAATACACAGCATAATTTCCAAGATATAAAACACTGGCCCATTTTCTTGTGAAATCTATTCACACCTAGATATATTTTTTTTTCTTGCAATGTAGTTTTTAGATACACACAATGCTTAGTGGAAAAGTTTTAGTTTGCTGGAGGTTGACACAGGAATCTCTATCGGTGGCTGAAATCAGAAGCCATGCTCTGACAGCTCTTACCTCCAATGAATTCCAAAGTCCTCCCAGATCCAGACAGAAAAACAATAAATAGAAAATTGTTCTGTCTTTACATGTCAGCATTCCTTAGGTAAAATATCTTTCAGATATAAAGTGTGTTTCCACATTTGATAGTATAATGAAGTATTTTTGTTTTTTGATGACTCAGAGCCCACATTTATCCTTTTAATGATGTGTTGTTGGATATGGGTGTTCATTTTCAGTCCTCATGATGGGAGGATCACCAATCACTATAGAGACTGCTGGGTATAGGACTTTGTTTCCGGGTCTGGCCTTAATGACACTTGTGTTTGTAGGAGTTGATCTCTCATAAGTAGTTGCTTGGGGAGCAGCTTTCAATAAGGTCAGGAGATTCAGCTCCAGATGTCAGGCAGATGCCCAGGAAGGACTCCCAGGTGGAGCATGCTTTTGTGAAATGTATCTCCATAGGCTGAAACCCTAACTCTGAAATATTTTAAATATTTTCACATATATTAAAAAACATGACTAACTCTATTTAGTACATTGTTTAAAACAGAAGAAATTAGTTTTTTGTTTGTTTGCTTGTTCGTTTGTTTGTTTTTTAAGCCACTAGTTAGTTCCACACTGATGTGAAAGAGGAGGTGTCCTCATACTCAGATTGCAAGGTGCTGGACTGATGGCTTCTACCTGCCATCTGTGAGCAATTTTCGAGCTAATTCTGATCATATTCATTGGATAGAAACGAGTTAGGTAATCTGAGGGCTGAGTACTTTTGTTCTTACAGCAGATCTCTCAGACCATTTTCAATTACTCATATATAAATTTGTTTAGAAAGAACTAAAGGAATTTGGATTTAGAGGACTTAAATTGTCAGGTACAGTAACTCCGAAAAATAATCATTAAATGTAGGCAGTCACAGTTTGTCTTTACTCTATCCCTTAGATTCCATCTCAGGATTTCAAAGTAGAATTAAATATCCAGTATTTGAAGGTAACTTTTCAGAAAAAAAAAAAAAAAGATCCAAATTGTATATGGAGGGCAAAGGTGTTCATTGAGTTTGCTTTTGGGGTTAGCCTGATCTCCTGAGCAAGTGCCATTTTTGTCAGCTATACGAAACATGTCTCCCTTCACCGCCCCTTGAACTATCCAAAACGTTGAGTGTGTGCTCTGGAGCCAGTTTACTTTTCCTCTGCCTGGCATGGGGAGGGGCTGAGAAGAAGAGTAAAGGAAGCTGGTCTGGCTGCTCAGTGTGTTCCGTCTTCTCTCTTAAAGCTCATGAGTGCAATTCAGAAAGGAAGGGTGTCTGGGAGCCGCCTCGCCATCCTGATGAAAACTGCCGAGGAGAACTTGGACCGCAGAGTTCTGATTCCTGTGGATCGGAGCTGTGGAGGATTGTGAGTCTTCCCACTATCCACAGCCAGCACTATGTACCGACCAGAGACGACTCAAACCACTCTAAAATAGTGCCTATGGTAGCTGCATTTTTAAAAACAACAACAACACAACAACAAAACCTAAAAAACACTGGAAAACATTCCGAAACTTTGAAGATGTTGGTGTATTGGCCAATCCTTTATTTTACTTGCCATTCATTCTAGCTTCTGAAGTGCTATTCTCCTTTTTAGTGCACATTGATCTAGTGTTTCATATCCATTTGGCAACCTGTCAGACTTGAAACTGCCTTTCCGCTCATTCATTCACATGAGTTTTAGGAGGTGGACCCCGCACATACTGGAAGGAAGCTAGAGAGATTTTTTTTTGTGATCACCCAGAGTTCTGAAGCTCCAGCTTGTAGATAATACCTCCCCTCCCCACCAGAAAAGCATTTGACCTATTGACGTGATATGGAGAAGTCAGGAGACTTCCCATCACTTCCTTCCTTCCCACCTCCTACCTAATAACACTGCCCGCTTTTCTGTCTAGCATAAGTTTGGTTGATCTGGAGAGGGAAGACAAAAATTTAGATCTGGTTGAGATTTGGTTACGTTTTTAAAAGAAACTGAAAGCTTCCAGACTCGCAGGCGTAAGATAAAGACAGCACTGACATTTGCCGGGAGGTACAGTGATAGTTCCTTCTCAGCAGTTCATTTTTTTTTTTTCCCCAGACACTGCTGGCTTTCTTTGAATATTATAGTTGCCAGAAAAAAAAAAAAAATCCTTGTTTTTTTTTTTTTTTTTTTTTTTTTTTAACTTTAAAACCAGCATTTGAGTGGCAAGATGGATATAATGGGATGAGACCAAATCTTTCCATTCCTCATGGGAGAAATATTATAACACAATTCTCAATCCCACAAGTCCTGTATCTTGCAGTGTGTGGCATTGTTAGGCCTGCTCTTGTTGGGGTGGGCACTAGTGATGGTTTTTGCAAAGAGATAATCAAAAAATAAAAATTGGGCAGACTTTTGTTAACTTTAATTACAAAATTAAAATTAGGCATATCACTTTAATATTCAAGGTCAGTTTTTTGTTTTTTTGTTTGTTTTTTTTGTTTTGTTTTTGCCAAAAGCCTTTCTCTTTGTGTACTAAATGGAAAAATTCTCATTCTACCAAAAATAAAATAAAGTAAAAATAAATCAGAGAAAGACACCAGACATATAAATTGAACATATATTAAAGTGTGCATTGAACTCAGCAAATAGTGCATGGAATAGAGATGCCATTTGGAAGATGCTTTCCTTATATTCTGTTGGTATTGTAACTAGTAATCTTAATATTTATTACTTGTGCTCCCTTTTCTGAAAGTACCAATGATTAGCTTCCTGTGCATAAGAGGAAGTATAGCCCATCATTCACACTTCTCTCCTGGCAGGCTTTGTTGCACAGGCTTTGTCTTAGCCTTGTGAACTGGTACATAAAACACCTTTGTGTTACTATTTCTGCTTAGGCAAACATGGAGCCTTTCTTCCTCATTTATTACGGGTTATGAGTCTGCATATCAAAATGTAAACTGGGCGGGTCTCTTACCTAAGCCCTCACCCACCAGCCCCCCTACCCCTGAAATATGCAGAAACTGCAGGGAGAGACAACTGAACTCATTATTAAATGAAGTTTAAATACTTCCTCTTCTATATCAGGGAAACCTGACAGAGAGCAAGTGACGTCACAGCAGGTGTCACTGTGAATTTTTCTTTCAATGTGTGAATTTTTTACACTGGTTTTTGTTTTTTATTGTTAGTTTTAAATAAATGGAAGCACGTGGCTTTGCAACTTAGTGTTTTTCTATCATGACAATAAAATTCACTTTATACCTAGTGACAGTTAAGTCGGCAGAAAATCTGTCCTTTAAAACATCCCAGATGACACATCACAACAACATTCTACATTTGTACTCCTCTCTCTCTCTCTCTCTCTCTCTCTCTCTCTCTCTCTCTCTCTCTC
>OU015750.1:31487776-31523841 GCA_907169655.1 Acomys percivali
ACACACACACACACACACACACACACACACACACACACACACACAAATATAGCTGTCTAGAATGTTTCCTCTTAACACATCCTCATTTCCAAGAAGTTTGGGCATAATTTCATGGAGTCAGGCTTCCTGTGATAAATGTTACTCAATGGCTGATTATTTATTGCTGCCATGTGGATGCTTCTATTAATATATATTAACCCTAAGTAAAATAAAACACATAATCTGTATACCTTAGATCTTTTGCTGATACATTGGTAATTAATTTGCATTATTGCTTAGGTTTTTTTTTTCCTTTTTATTTAAAAGCAGACCAAAATATGATGGCTCTAGGCTGTTGAAGGAAAATGAAAGATCAGGAATAAAGAGGTTCACTCCTGTACTATGCTCTTTCTTGCTACTATTGGTTTTATATCTGGGCAGAAATAAGAATTGAGATGTAGTAGCTTATGTCTTGGGCTGGTCTTGCAGTGAGAAATAATCATAAAAGGTCAGAAATGACTAATTTGCTGCAGTTAGGGCATTTAAAGTAAACAATCAATATCATACTTTTAATGCACATTATTATCCAAATAAAAATGACATTTTGATTCTATTTAACTATTTTTATATAGCCCTGTAATGTCACTTGTTACAGTTGCTCTGATACTTAAATGTTTTGTGGATGAGGCAGAAGATAATAAATAAGGGCTTGTTCTTAAATAATCCGAGTGGGAAGAGTTCTGCTCAGAGGAAAAACAACCCAGAGAAACCTCAGCTGCTGTTAGCATAGTCCACTTTGATTCCTAAACTGGAGAATTTATTTTTTTATTACCCATTGACTACTTAATAGTACAGGTGTTGAGACACGAATTTTACTGAAGCTTTAAGAAAGAAATTTGGGTAGATAGAGACAGTGTATGATTGAGGAAAGTACCCAGCAAAACATATGTATATAAACACCGACATACATATATGCTTTTATTTTATTTTTTTTTGTACTGTGCAATTGGGCATGTGGCTTTAATCCAACAAATTGTTATTCAGAATACACTAACTGCAAAATGCATCAACCAAAATGAAGTAGAGGGAGGGAGTGACTTCCCTAAGGGTGTACAATAATATTAGCAGGATTACAGACCTTTAATTTTTTTCAGTCTAATTGAATCCAATAGAATTACTGTAGGTTCTTAAGAGTCACTGTATCCTGCTGGGCTACTCTCATCTAAATATTGCTAGTTAACCTTGTTTTTCAAAAATACATTGGAGAAGCTAAATGGAGCCTCTTTCTATAATCAGTTTACATTATGTTGCACGCTAACTGTTGATTACAGTTCCCAGAGAGGGGCTCTTTCCCTTGTGCCACCTGAAATGACTTTTTTTCTGACAGGAGTGCTAGACTGGCTTAAATAAAATAATTTTGGTTTGCGGCAGGATTTCAAAACATTTAACTCATCGGTGAACACATATGAATATAAAGAAAAAAAATCACCCTAGAATAAATATTGAGGTACCCTCTGGTAGACTGTTGTTTATAAATCAAAACAAATAATTGGCTATATATGTATATAACTGCAGAAAAATGAGACATTTGAAAGATTGAGCAAAATGCAGTATTCATACTATTATTGAAACTCATGGAATAAAACAGATAAAAATGTGTTTCACATTGTGCTTTTAGGAACACACTGATTTATAAAACTCTGATAGATTGCATGCGGAAAAAATATTTTGTGATTTTAATATTGTTTTATAAAAGCTTCTCACGTGCCCATTGAATTCCATGCATTTGTGTTCAACACAGTAACTTCAGGGGTTTGTTGTTGCTGTTGGGCATATCAAAAATGTCACAGCAATCTTTGCTGATCTGTTTCGAGGTGGTTTTTTTTTTGGGGGGAGGGGGTATCAATTACAGCTTTCCCCTCATAGCATGACCGGTTTTTTTTTTTTTTTTTTTTAATGACTCTAAGCTGTATGAAAATAAGATCTCCTCCCATACTCTAACTCCCGCCTGCCCGCCCCCCCCCATCATTGCTGTTGCTTCCTTCATCTTAAAACAATTTTAGGCAGCAAGAGTAGTATGTTGCTTAGGCTAAGGCTGGGCTGTTAGCTAAATTAAGCCATTGTGACTCAAAATCCTCCTTTAATAAGGTTCATGCTGTCTACAACTTCATCATTTTCTGCTGAATGATAATTACTTTATTCAATCATGTTCAAGGTTTTAGTGAAAGCTAGCATTGATTGATTAACTTCAATTACCATGCTTACATTTGCATAGATAAAAACTGCTTTTCAATTTGTGAGTGGCACGCCAGTGGAAACCCTGCGCTGATATTTGCATTTCAATGTGAACAGTGAAGACGGAAGGTGGAAGAGAGGTCTGATCAGTGCTAAGCCCTTTCCGCTTCAGTGCTTAAGCATTTCTCCATAAACACTCTTGTTATGATGTTAGTTTGTTCAAACCACTCTGAGGTAACTGATGGAGGCGCCTGTTTACAAGCTTTCCTGACAATTGAGCAGTATGGATTAAGGGGGAAAGGACTCCCGTAGTAGCTTGCAGGCCAGCCGCCAAGTTAAAGAAGGTATTTTCCTGCAGCCCAGGACCACAGCTCTCAAATGCCAGTGGTGTGTACCAGTGGCTGGCCCTGCCTGGTCCGGCCTTACAAAGGCTGCTGCCTTTCACCTTGATGATCTGTTTGCTGGGACTCAGGTAGTGAGCTGTCACCTGCCTCTTAGGATTAAACCCAAGGAGAGTGCAAAGTATTAATGAGAGACTCTTTATTTTGTTTTCCAAGTAGTCTGTAGCAAATGCACACACTTGGCACATCAGAGATGGGCAGCTATCTGTTGAGCAGGCTGACTTGTAGTATTTGTGTAAGACCAAGTCCATCTTGTCCTCCTTACCCAGGCGTGTTTCAGAAATGCAGAGATGTGATAGGGAATTCATGCCTCTCCTGCACCTTCTAGGTAAATCAGGATCAAATTAGTCTTGATTAAAGCCTGGAAATTTCTGTCTCTATAAAACTACAAGGAAGGATAGCAGGCTACCAAGAAGAGACTTGATACCCTATGAGCATATACAGGGGGACAGTCACAGTCATAGGGGAGGGGAGTAAGGGGAAAATGGGAGGGAGGAAGGAATGGGAGGATACAAGGGATGGGATAACAATTGAGATGTAATATGAATAAATTAATAAAATATTAAAACAAAACCTACAACCAGAGAGGTAATCCCCAAATTCATTCAAGACTACTTTTTGTCTTTTTTCAAGCCAGATAGCTAGGTTGAAGACCTCGTCAGTATAAAATTCACTCCTATCTTTTGACGCAGATAGTTCTCTTTTGATGTCTTAGATAACAGTTTACAGAATGTTCTCACTTAGGAACCAGTGACTCTAAGCTTTTGATCTTTAAGAGATAAATGGAGCTATTGAAAATGTTTCACTGAGCTGAAAGGTATACATAGACCTCAAACTTTTTTTTTTTTTTTTTTTTTTTTTTTTTGAGGAATTTCTAAGATACACAAGTAAAACACAGGAGTGGAAGATGGCTTTGAGCTTAGGAACCCTGGCTGCTCTTGAAGAGAAATCAAGTTTGGTTCCCAGCACCTAAGTGGTACAGTTCCAGGCTTCCAGCACTCTCTTCTGGCCTCTGTGAACACCCGTTGTTCACATACATACGTGTAGGCAAAACATGAAGGCAACTGAAAATATAATCACTGCAATCCATGCATTGTTTCTGCAACAAAGGTCAAAATCACTTGAGACCAAATTACATGTAATCTTATTTTTTTTTTAAATGTCTTCTTTGTTGGGCTAGCGAGATGGCACAGCTGTTAACATCACTGCTTATGCTCTTCCAGAGAACCTGAGTTCTATTTTCAGCATCCATGTGTGGCTCACAACAGTCAGTAACTAGTTCCAGGGGATCTGGCACCTTCTTCTGGTCTCTGTGGGTACCAGGCATGGACAATGACATGCAGCCAAACACTCATACACATAAAGTTAAAAAAAAACTTCTTTGTAAAATTAAAAAATAATTATTGATACTTCAGAAAACTTGTAAAGAATACTTATAACGATATATCATATTTCCACCAAAATATTATTTATTATGTTTCAGTACAGCAGAAATTTTATGGTAAGTAGTTTTTAATGAAATTAGGATGTGCTTTACAATACTGTGTCACTTTACCTCTCATGCTCAAAGTACTAAAAAATGTTACTGTATGCTGCATGCTTGAAGATTGGGCCTGCCCACAGGGGCTCCTAGTCTCAACCTGAAGTTTAACACTGGAGAAATGAATCCACAAACCACCGTTGAATAGGTAAGTTCAGTTGGTAAGAGCTGTGCATGAGTGTGTGTATCCCTGGCTGGCCTTGAACTCACAGAGATCCTCCTGCCTCTACCTCCAATGTGTTGGGATTAAAGGGGTAGGCCACCATGCCTGGTCTTAATAAAATTTTGAAATACGAAAAATATTACTAAGCATTTTCAGAATTCAAGGAGAATTAGAGATTAAGTATATAGCATTCGGGGGCCTGGAGAGATGGCTCAGAGGTTAAGAGCACTGTCTGCTCTATTCCAAAGGTCCTGAGTTCAATACCAGCAACCACATGGTGACTCACCAACCATCTTTAATGTGATATGATGCTCTCCTCCTAGCCTACAGATGTACATGCAGGCAGAGCACTATATACATAATAAATAAGTAAATAAATCTTTTAAAAAAGAATGTAGCATTTGGACAAGAATCTATAATGAGGATTTTGTATTTGAGCTGAACTTGCTTTGTCCTGTTTCTTGGTGGCCAAAGGTAGACATGGTGGTAGACGAATAAAATACTCAGCAGAGAAAAACACCTTATGTTAAGAAAACAAATTGAAGCGGGCGAAATCAAGATTCCTAAATATAATGGTGAAGATGTCCTATCGGTTTAGACAGTTTGGTCTGAAATACCCACCGAAATGTATAGAAATTTCTTTGTAGTTAGCATTGTAGCTAGCATGTAAAAGAATGTTGTTTTGAAAAGTTAATTTTAGTTAGATTGGATAATTAAGTGTAGAAAATGAAGCAGCTTTGGAAGTTAGGGAACTGTTTTGTTAAATTGACGCATGATATATCCTGGCACAATAGAAGGCATGACAATTCCTGTAAGGACTGAAACGCTTCAAATGAGTCAGTAGTGACAGGTTTTTAAATGCTTAAACCTCCCACCTCAGTAGACGGTGTAAGCAAACCGTAGCTTTCCAGTCTCGGCAGGTGAAATGCATGAGAAAACTGGATTGTGTAAATGAATTTGAGGTGTGTCCAAATGAAGTGAACGCACTAGCATGGATTGTGTGCTTTATGCCCTCAAGTCAGTGTACTCAATAATTTATTCCACAAGGAACTGATTGTTTGCAGTTTTCAACTTATTTGTTGTGTGTAACACAACTCATTTGTTTTCGTGCAAGCACGCGCACATCCCACAAGTCACATGTGGAGGTCAGAGGACAGCTTGTGGAAATCAGTTCTCTTCTTGTACCATGTGGGCTCTGGAGTCAAACTCAGGTTGTCAAGATTGGCCATAAGCCCCTAGACCTTCTGAGCCATCTCATTTGCCTACTTTGCATAAACTGTTGATCTCTCAGCAGTCGATATTTGGAAGCACGCAATTTAAAATTGAGTGTATCTTAGTTCTCTCTCGGGGGAGTATGGCTGGCTGTCTCATCTAGCCCTGTGATGCTCTTCACCTTTTGTCCATGGTCCTTCATTAGTGCCTCCGGAACCCAAAGTCTGGTCTCCTAAACACTCATAGTGGGTAATGCAGCTCTGGGCTTACTGTAGGACTCTCACTGTTGAAGGAAGCACAAATTTCAGTTCCCTATATATCCATCATCTGAATTTTCCCAGCTCCTTGGACCTTCGAGCCTCAGGTTCACCATCCTTGTTCTTACTCAGTTGCTTAGACTCATGGCTCCACCATCCACCCACTGTTTCTATCACTGGTATCTTTCTTTTCAGGAAGTCACTCCTCTGCATCTGGGCTGTGCTGGTGTACATCAGCATTTCTTTCCATTCAGTGCTATGTTTGTTTACTTTGGAGCTAGTATACCACTGAGCAGCCCCTCGTGTCCTAAAGCACCTCAGGATTCTCCTGCAACAGTCTCCTGAGTATGCGTGGCCACACCTGGCTATGTCACAAGGTTTTTTTTTGTTTTGTTTTGTTTTTGAAGTTTATCAAGACTAGATGTTTCCAGTTTTTTTCCCCAAGTACTTTAATTTTATATCACTATTTAAAGATCGAGAAACCACATTTAGAGATTAAATTTCAATGATCGTAGAGAAACTTCTCAGACATCACAAAATCTTAAACACTCTGGGTAATCCACCTTAAAGTATGTGGGTGCATGCGCTGTAGCTAGAATTGAAGTCACCCTGCAAAGTGTCTCTGGACTCAATGTCCAGTGACATGGGAGCTTCATAAAAATGGTTAATGTTTATTCACACTTACTCGAATTCAATGAAAGAGTCAAATAGACGAAGACACCTCAGACGTGGCTTCAGAAAGGACCGTTAAAAGTTATTCCAAGCCAGCTCTGAGCCTCTGGAAGTTGAAGCTAGAGAATTGTCATGAGTTCAATGCCAGATTTTAGCAGAACAGCCAAGTGCTCCTAATGTCCCCCTAGCCCTTCTATTAATTTCTTGATTTCTCCTTTTTTAGGCAAGCCTTTGCAAGAGCTGAAGTCAGCTGGTAGCTAAAGTGAGTTGCTCAGAAGTAAGGAAAGAGGGTTAGAATGGGCAGTTCAGAAGGGGCTTGCTTCTTCCATAATCCTGCCCATCAAAGATTAAGTTCTGTTTAGTTGGCATTGGCCTGCTAACACAATCCCTAATAATGCTAAAAAGTAATAACTGTAGTTACCTTGTTCCTGGTAGCTCTGTTGGGTCATCAAGTTGAACAATTACTGGTTTCTTCATGAGCAACCGAGACAGGTCAATTTCTGGATTTGTCACGTGCTCCTCAGGGTCACTATTATGATGACCCGCTATCTTAAGTCAATTCTTCCTGTATATAAAGCAAGAGACTTTTGTTGTTGTTTTTGTTGTTTACTACCCAGTATCATGATAATTATTTCCCTTTATCCTTGGAAACTATAAGCTTTTGAGAAAGAAATCCAAAAACCACAGGATAGTCAAATGAAGGAATTTTCATGGCAGTGCCAGGGAAAAAAAAATTCCTCCTTCTGTCCATATACCAGATCATTTTTAAAAAATGACATTCAAATGACAATCACATGGCACTGTCTTTGCTTGAGTTGCTATGCACGATGGTGCACAGCTCTGTATTATAATATATGGTACAGATGGCACCTACAGTGCATTCATGTAGAGATTTTGTCCACCCCTCCAAAAAGATATATTTGCTTACAATGACTCAAAACAGATGGATAGACAAATCTGTCTTCGATATTTAATACTAATATATTAATGTGCAAGTGACTTGTAACAATAGGTTTGTTTTCTAGAGCCAAATGCAGTGGTTGCCATAAGAACACAAATTATGTGTACATTTTAATGCATCTATGCTTCATAATTATGCATGGTTGTGTGCTGTTATAATTGACATAAAATATAAAACAGGTCAAAGAGCAGCTATTAAAACTATTTTTCATTTTGCCTCTTGACAGCCGGCAACATTGGCGCCTGGTACATTTAATAGGGCCATACACAGAATGCACAGACAGTCACAAAGCTGCAGCCACATTAAAGGGCTCCAGAATTTGTAGCCTAATTATTTCAAACATTTTTTTAAGGCTGATGATTTTCTCTTTTTTGGGAGGTGGGTCCTATTTTGAGACCAAATACACAAAATATTTTAAAATACAGATGAATGAGAAGAGTGTGTGTGTGTGTGTGTGTGTGTGTGTGTGTGTGTGTGTATGAGAGAGAGAGAGAGAGAGGCATTATCAATATACAAGTAGGTGTGTGTGTGTGTGTGTGTGAGAGAGAGAGAGAGGGGGGGGGAAGAGGAGGGAAGGGATGGAGAGTGGAGAGAGGAGAGAGGAGAGGAATTTGTTTTAAAAATACTGTTTTAGAAATTTTTCTTTTTTTCCTGCTTGGGTAAAAAAAAATAATTTCCACTATTTTTATACCCTAGGCAGTTTCGATTCTGTTTACCTCTCATTTCTTTTGGTTTTGCTTTTCAGCACACTTAAGAACCACTTCTTGTTTCTTAAAGGGTTACATTGGAAGAAACTAGTGTGCTGATTTCTTAATGAACTCACCTCCCCAGTGAGGCCTGAGCCCTGAAATTGTCACACTGTGCACATGGAGGTGGGGGATGGGGATGAGGTCAAGAACTTGCTCAGAGTCACTAAGCAAGTGGAACCAAAGCCAGGGCTAGACCCGGAGCTTTGGGCCTTAGTCATGACCTCAGGGTCTGCTCTAGCTGCCCAAGGTTCCTCAGAAGGACTGAAGGATAGTTGTTTTCCCATCATGAAACTGCATGGAATTTAGAATGAAACAACACATACATAATCAACCAATCGAGGCGAGAGAACTTATAAAAATTTACTTGTAGTACTTTTCAGATACATAGATTTTTGTAACTGTAAAACAAAAATGTGAAATTCATACTCAAAAGATTCCTTACTGCATTGTGATATGTCAACACAGCTGGCATAATTTTCTCTTGTTTCAGAATTTTTATTTTAGCCCACAAAGATAATTCTTTTTAAACAGTTAGGGAAGGACCCTTTTTTTCTCTCTCTCTCTCACACATAAACCAAAATCTCATACCCTCTAATGTGCTTTCAAGAAGTGTCCTCTGTATAAACATTTTGAATAATTATACTGTTACAAAATGAAATTAAAAGAAGTTGAGGGAAACTAAATTGAGCCAAGGCATGGACTGTTTTACCATGGCTTCTGTAATGACGTGTTTTCTGTCTTCAAAGAGGGTGGGACCAAGCCCCATGGGGACAGAAACCATGCACCAAGGATTAGAATGAAAAACATGCAGGGGAAGCTGGGGCTAGAGGCGTTGCTCAGCGCTTCCTAGTGTACAGTGCTCATGTAGAGCACCCACACAGGGCACCTCACACTGCCTGATCCAGACATCTGAGGGATCTGACATCCTTTTCTGGCCTCTACGATGTGTGCTCTCATGCGCACATCCTCACAAAGTGCACATCATATATAATTAAACATAAAATATCTTTTTAAAAGAAATAAAAAACCCAAAATCATAAACAAATAAGCAAAAACCTATGCCAGGACAGTGGTAGGATTGTTGACTAGCAAGCATGGGGTCCTGGGTTCAATCCTAAGTAGTGTATGTGTTGGAGTAGGCTTAGTATTTCCTCCTCCTCCACCTCCTCTTCTTCTCTAATATCTACTGCTAATGGTTTATTCTTCAGCTATATCAACTCCACAAAGTCCTGCTGGACACTAGGAAGCAACTGGTCAAGAAGTTTAAAATGGAGTCCGTTGCTATACCTGACATCATTCACCTCAGGGCTTGTCTAAGGGTATGCATATATTGGCTCATTGACTCTGTGTGCCTATCACTAGCCCTGTTTAGATGTGAATACCATGAGGTGCAAGGAGATTGAGTGATGCTGACCATAAATGTGCCCAGTGGCAAAGCAAGGCTTACTGTGGTCTCCTTTGTTCTTCCTAAGGTAGGGAGGCGATACTGAGGGTTGGAGGCCCTGAGCCTAGCTCATCACAGGCATGACAGCATAGTCTATGGTACCTTTACAGCAGTGAAAATGGAAGCATCAAATTGTCAGGTAGAAATGAAAAAAGAAGACAGTGTTGTGACTTTAATACCAAAAACCATATACCTCTTTTAAAAGAATATGCTTGGTTGTAGCAGAAACATGATGGCTATAACCCAATTTTACCATCTTTTAGGAATATCTAAGTTATCATCATCATCATTATTACTATTATTTTTTTTTTCATTGAGACAGGGTTTCTATATGTAACAGCCCTGACTGTCCTGAAACTTCCTTTTTAGACCAGGCTGGCCTTGAACTCACAGAGATCCTCTTGCCTCTGCCTCCTGACTGCTGGGATTAAAGGCATGTACCATTACTGCCCAGCTAGAGGCCAGTATTTTAAACTGTACATAATTTCACCTTGATGCCTCTTGACCAGAAACATATAAAGGAATCAAGGGGCAAAGTATATTTTTGTCTGGTCTGGCTACTAGGCTTGTTACCTTCTCAACACAGTGCTTTTTGTTACATGAAAGATCTCGGTTGCCAAAACTCTGCTTATTCTGGTGTCACTGTCCTGCTTCCTCACCCTGTCTTAGTTTGCTTTCTGGTGTAATAAACCCTATGACCAAAAGCAATCCAGGGAGAAAATGGCCTATTTTCCACATCCCAATTGTAGCCCATCAAGAAGTCAAGGCAGAAACCTGGAGGCAGGAAGTGCAGCAGAGAGCATGGAGGAATGATGCTTACTGTCTTGCTGTCCCTGGCTCTCTCAGTTTGCTTTGTTATACTACCCAGGACCACCCTTCCTGGTGTGGCACCGCCTACAGTGGGCTGGATCTTCCCACATCAATCATTGTCTTTGTCACTCTTATGTTGTTGTGAAGAGACACCCTGACCAAGGTAACTCTTATAAGAGAAAATACTTCATTGTAGTCTTGCTTACAGTCACTGAGGTTTAGTCCATGGTGAGGTACATGGCATGGTGCATAGATGAGAGCAACATGCTGATCTGTAGGCTGAGAGAGTAATACTAGGCATGGTATTACTAGGCCCTTTGAAACATCAAAGCCCACCCTCAGGGGCATACTTCCTCCAACAATGTCACACCTCTCAATCCTTCTAATCTGTCTCAAATGGTGCCACTTCCTGATTACTAAGTAGTCAAATATATGGGTTTATGGGGGCCATTTTTCAACCCCCCACAATCATTAAGAAAATGCCTCCTGGGATAATGGAGGCCCCAGGAAGTCAATGGAGGTCACCCTAGCTGAGTCTCTTAGCAGCAGGGGATATGGAACCTGAAGTGGCCACCTGCTGTAGCCAGGCAGGACTTCCAGAGAAGGGATAAGGATACCAACCTACCCTGCCTCCAAGATGTGCAGGTACAAAGATAGACTAAAGATTGAGAGAATGGCAAACCAAAGACTGGCCATAGTTGAGACCCATCCCTATGGGAGAGAACCAATCCCTGACACTATTACTGTTACTCTGCTATGCTTGTATACAGGAGCCTAGCATAACTGTCCTCTGAGAGGCTTCACCCAACAGCTGATGGACATAGATGCATAGACCCATAGCCAAATGATAGGTACAGCTTGAGGAGTCCTATGGAAGTGTCTGAGGGGGAGAGGATGATTGAAGGAGCCAGAGGGGTCAAGGACCCCACAAGAAGACATACAAAGTCAACCAGCCTGGGCCCATGGGGGCTTATGGAGACTGAACTACCAACCAAAGAATATGCATGGATTGGTCCTAGGCCTCCTGCACATTTGTAGCAGATGCACAGCTTGGTCTTCATGTGGGTCCTCCAACAATTGGAACAGTGTCCCTCTCTGACTTTGGTGCCTGGCTTTGGATCCTGTTCCCCTAACTGGGGTTCTTGTCTGGCCTCAATGGGAGAGGATACACCTAGTCCTACAGCAACTTAATGTGCCATGATGGATTGATACTCACGGGAGACCTTCTCTGAGAAGGAGCAGGAAGAATGGGGAGGGTTTGGGAGGGAACTGGGAGGAGAGAAGGGGCTGCAATCAGGATGTAAAGTGAATAAATAAATAATAAATAAACAAGTTTCTAAAAGAAAGAAAGGAAAAAAGAAAAACAAAAAAGGAAAAGGAAAACACCCCATAGACCAATCTAATGAAGGCATTTTCTCAATGGAGGTTCCCTCTTCCCTGATGACCCTAGTTTTTGTTAAGTTAACAAAACAAGGAACAAACAACAGCAACATTGAAAGAAAGAAAGAAAGAAAGAAAGAAAGAAAGAAAGAAAGAAAGAAAGAAAGAAACCTAACCAGCATACCACCTACTGTATTTATTTTGAAATTTGATGATCATGGTGTCATTTCTGCATGGGGCATTTCAGCTCCAACACAGTCCCTTTAGTGGTCCTAAAGACAGATAGCGGCACATGGAGCTATCTCACTGAACAGCAGTACAGTTTTGCAAACTGAACATTCCCTTTTCACTTGGGGTACAACATCACAGGAAATACATTATTTACAAATACCCCCAAATTATACATATTACCACATCAACTAAAGAGTAGATAAAAACAGATCAAATCCTCCATATTATTCGCTCTCTAATAGTCTCCCCGATCTCCAAGACAGATGCAACATAAACTGTATTGTGTCATAAGCCAAAGAAATCTTTGCAGTATTTTTCAAACTCTGCCAATTCAGTAAAAGGAATACAGCTGCTTTCTAATCCCACCCTTTTGGAACCCCTGTAATTAGTCTGTTGGTGTGTTAAACTCATTCTTTCTGTAAATATTTCCCCTGGCTGTTCCTTTGTTTGAAACCAGGGCTTATCTGGGCTTCAGTTCTCCCTACCTGATAGAAACCTGTTGTCCCTATAACTATTTTTATAACACTTTTAAGTCTACTAGGACCTCACCACAATGGCTGTTCGGGCTAGCCTCCTTCAGAATGGCTATTCCTCTATTTTTAACTAATCATTTACATCTCATATATCCTCAGAAGCCCGAAGCCCTTTCTTAACAAGATGAGGAAGGAGATAGCTTGCAGTCTGCTGTCTGACTCTGAGTCCAGGCGTCCTCAATTGCCCTTTACCACAGTGCCACAGAATCACCACGGAGCCAGGCCACACAACTTCCTGCTTTCTCTTTGCACATTGTTCTTGCAGATTAAGCAGTTCCTTTTGTCTATATCATATAAAGTTGTATATTTTAAGTCTCATCTCAAATGTTAACCCTTACTCCAAAGTCTCTCCTAACTACTAAATTGTCCTTTCCTATAACCAATCAAAGAATAATTTTGAAAACAAACAAACAAACCAACCCACACATTGATTTTGCTTCTATTGTAGTAATTATCAGGTCTGGTTATATCCTATCCTGATAGGAAACCATGTTTTCTTCGTCAGGGATTATCCAGCTATCCCCAGCCAAGAGCCTCAGTGAGGAGTTGCTCAGGAAATGTACATTAAACTTAGACAAACTTGGGTTAGACTCTAGAGCAGCAGGTGCCTGCGCAGCAGTTTTCCCAAGTACAATCTTGTCTGCTATGTGCACGGGGCTTTTTTTTTTTTTTTTTTTTTTTTTTTTTTTTCCAGTAATGGGAAGAAAGGCCCTGGGGTCACATTCTGGGTATAGTGAAAGGTATCCATGGAGACAGGGATCTGCCCTGGGAACACGTTCCTAAGGAAAGAGCTTGCTTCTAAGCCTCTACATTCCTTCGGAGTTTGCACACAGGAGATTTCTGCGGGCTCTGTGTAGCGTTTCTGTTTCCTAGCTCCCCATGATGAGGAGACTGCGGGGGCTAGGCTGGGAAGAAGGCAGGCATTCCCTCCTTGCATAAGCATATGCTGGGAAGCCTCCCGGCCTCTAGGCAAGGGAAAGAGCCAGCCTCTATGTGTGATGCTAAAAGATTCAAAGGAAAAGAAAAAAAATAGACGGCATGATTTATAAAACTGAAACTCGTAGGAGGTCTAGGAATTCAAAACACTTTTATTGCCTTAAAAAAACGTAATGACAGTGGCTCTATGTCTGACTTTTCCCCCTGGTAATGTAAATGGGAATAAAGGGCACTTCTTGTCTCTCGGCGCTGTGCATCCCACTTGTTATTAGCAACACAGGCTTATATTGTAGCCCACATTGTGCCTAATTACAGCTATTCTCTATAAGCCACTAAGCAAGCTGGGTAGATAGTGTCAATTCAGATTTTGACTTGCAGATGGTCACGGGGTAAGGAGCAGAGCTATCACCTTAAGACTCAAGGAGGATAACTCTTCCATAAAATAGTAACCCCCCCCCCCCGCGCATTCTGTTGTGTCGTCTTGAACTCAGTGGTAGGAAGGGAAGACAAGAGACTGTCAAGACCAGAATGGTCTCTAAAAATGGAGAGAGAAGAGCAAAAGTCACTGTAGGCTTTTGTTCGCCAAATGTCAAAGGTTGCTGAAATATTCTAAAATACTAATGAGAAAAGATGAAGTGGAAACTTGCAGAGTATAGCATTATGTCATTTTATCTGAATCTCACCCAGTGATGAGGAACTGCCCTCTTTCTTCTTTGGACATACTTGTTATTTCTAAGCCCCAACTCTTCCCTCAATCCCACCCCCATGAAAATAAAACAAATCAGAATTACAAATGAATGTAGGGAGAAAAAACTGAAGGAATAGTTTATCTGGATTTAAAATTTAATATAATTCATTTGTTGCATTGTTAATTTATGTACTATTACAAAGTGTCCTAAAATTTAAAGAAAACCAACTAAGAATAAGCAAAACTTTGCTGAAATCCCATTGTCTGAAGATAAACACAATAATCTAGTGACCATCTTTTCAACAGATCGTTTTTCCATCATATATTTATTACTGACTTATGTATTATATACAGTATCCTTATCATGAGCACACATGTTTTATATTTTTACTAACTCTGCCCTTACATATCTAGTGCATCTATGATGCTACCTATTACAATATATTTATTTCTTGAGACATTTCTTATGCTATGTAATATTAGCCAAATAGTAGCTGATTTGGCCCTTTTAGCTTGACTGCTAAGGCAGATTTTTATATAACCATTGGCCGTTTAGATTAATTCAGCATGAATAGCCTTTCTTTGTTTTCTTACCACATGTGGGTATGTTTGTGTTTTGTGGTGTGTGTGTGTGTGTGTGTGTGTGTGTGTGTGTGTGTGTGTGTTGAGACAGATTCTCACTATACAGCCTTGGCTGTCCTCGAACTCATTATGTAGATCAGGCTGACCTTGAAGTCACAGAATCCATCTGACTGTCTCCCAAGTGCTGAGTTTAAAGTTATGAACTACTACACTTGGAATTCTTTATTATTCATCCTCCTTTTTTGTTGAGAATTTCTGGTTCTTTAAAACAATAATTTATGACATATTTTCTTCTAAACTCATTCAAATGTTGCCTTTTGGGTTTATTAATGTCATTTTATAATATAAAATACTCCAGTTTGTTATCAGCTTTTTTTTCATTTCTAAGATTTTTTTGCTCTTTTTTTCTTTTATTTTTATAATTTATTCAGACTATCCCTCACTTGTATCTTCCTGTTCTCCTGTCTCTCCCCTCTTTTACCCTATTCCCCATGCCTAGACTTCTGACAGAAGGGGACCTCCTCCCCCACCATGTGACCACTGCCTTCAAGTCTCAACCAGATAGCCTGCTTTCTCTTCCTCTGAGCGCCACTGGACCTTCCCACCAAGGGGAAGTGGTCAAATTGGGGAACATCAGAATTCATGTCAGAGGCAATCCCTGCTCTCCCCACAACCGTGGAGAATGAGCTGTCCACTCGCTATATCTGAACAGGGGGTCTAGGTTTACTGCATGCATTGCCCTTGGTTGGGCAGTTTGTGCATCCCCTACTCTGGTCCAGATCTGCCAGCTTTAATAGTCTTCTTGCGGGGGCTCCTGGACCCTCTGGGTCCTTCTATCCTCCATTCTTCCATGTCACTCTCACCTGGAGTCCAGCATCTGTCCCAACCCACCGCTGAGTGGATTAATAAATGGTTTAATATCCATGTGTAAGTGAGTATATCTCATGTGTATCTTTCTGGGTCTGGGTTATCTCATTCAGGATGATCATTTTTAGTTCCATCCATTTGCCTGCAAATTTCAAGATTTCCTCATTTTTGATAGCTGTATAGTATTCCATTGTGTAAATGTACCACAATTTCATTATCCATTTTTCAGTTGAGGGACATCTAGATTGTGTCTAGATTCTGGCACTTACAAATAAAGCTGCTGAACAGAGTTGAGCAAATGTCCTTGTTGTGTGGTGGAGTATCTTTCGGGTATATGAACCAGAGTTATGTAGCTGGGTCCTGAGGTAGCACTAGTCCCAATTTTCTAAGAAAGCACCAGATAGATTTCCAAAGTGGTTGTACAAGTTTGCACTCCCACCAGCAATGGAGGAGTGTTCCTCTTTCTTCATATCCTCGCCAGCATGTGCTGTCACTTGAGTTTTTGATCTTAGTGATTCTGATGGGTGTAAGATGGGATCTCGGAGTCATTTTGATTTGCTTTTCCCTGATGACTACAGATGTTGACCATTTAAGTGTTTCTGAGCCATTTGATATTCCTCTCTTGAGAATTCTCTGTTTATCTATGAGCCCCATTACTTAGTTGGGTTATTTGCTTTGGTGGTGTTCTTTAAATAAAATATTTTTATGAATTCTTTGAGAATTTCATATTTTATTTTATGGTGGTTTGAATAAGAATGCTCCCATAGGCTCATATATTTGAATGTGCAGTCATCAAGGAGTTATACTATTTGAGAAGGATTAGGAGGATTGAGAAGTATGGTCTTGTTGGAGGAAGTGTGTCACTAGGGGTGGGCTTTAAGATTTCAAAAGCACAAGCCATACCCAATGGCTCTTACTCTTCCTGCTTCCTTGGGATCTGGATATTGAATTCTCAGCTACTTCTCTCTCCATCACCGTGTTTGGCTGCCAACATGTTCTCTGGCATGATGAGAATGGATTAAGCCTCGGAAACTGTAAGTAAGTCTCATTGCCTCATTCAAATGCTTTGGCCATGGTGTCTCTTCACAGCAGTAGAACAGTAACTAAGACAGTGTTTTGATCACACCCATCCTGCATGCCTTCTAACTCCTCCTAGGTCAATCCTGCCATTTCTCCACCCCTTCCCAACCTCATGATCTCCTTAGTTTAGTTAGTTTGTTTGTTTGTTGTTTTATTTTCAAGACAGGATTCTCTGCATAGCCCTGGAACCCTCTCTGTAGACCAGGCTGGCCTCGAAATGAGAGATTCCCCTGCCTCTGCCTCCTAAGTGCTGTGAGTAAGGTGTGGGCAACACCACCTGGTTGACCTTTTTGCTTTTTAAAATAACCTACTGTCCTAGTTTTCTTTCCACTGCTGTGATAAACACCATGCCTCAAGACAACTTGGAAGCAAATGGTTTATTTTATTATTTTATAGGTTACTATATATTGTAGAGGGAAACCAATGCAGGAATTCAAAGAATTACTTGAAGTAGAAATCACGGAGGAACACTGGATACTGGGTTACTTGGGGCTCACTTTCAGCTATCTATGTTATACAGCCCGGGTCCAGCTGCCTAGGAATTATATCAACTACAGTGGGCTGGAGCCTCCTACATGAACCAGCAATCAAGAAAATGCCCAAACAGACATGGACATAGACTATCTAATAGAGGCAAATTTGAGATTCCATCTCCCCAGGTGTATCAATTTGACAATGAAAACTATGTATGAGACCCACCAAATTCAATTAGTGCTACCCATATGCTCATTCGTGGTGGGGGGGCATCCACTAGAGAAATATAGCATATTTTAATTTTATGCAGTTAGAGCTTTAAAAGTTCAAAGACTTCTCATTCAACACTTAGTTAATACATATATACTAACTTTATTGAAACTTGCTAAATATTTTTGCTCTTCATTTAAGTGTTCAGTCCATCTGGAGCTTATTTTTGTGCATGTGGTGAGGTAGGGATCCAACTTTATTTATTTATTTTTTACAGGTGAAAAGCCAGTTGTGATAGTACCATTTATTAACACATAACACATTTTTTCATATTAAAATGAAATACAAATGAAGTATATTTGAATTTCTTTCTTCACCCTTGTATTCCAGGCATGCATTATTCACTCCCAGGCCAAGAAAATACAAATGAAGCACCCTTGGCAGCAACACAAGAGTAGCATCATTTGATAACCATTAGTCAAGACCTTTGTCAAATTACCATTCCAGGCTTGAAAGCACCTTCAAGCACCTGTGGAAGGATTTCAGCTCCCTTGAAGGTCATTTCTTGCACCCTCTCAGGGGGCTGGAGAGATGGCTCAGAGGTTAAGGGCATTGACTGTTCCTCCCGAGGTCCTGAGTTCAATTCCCAGCAACCACATGGTGGCTCATAACCATCTATAGTGTGATGCTCTGATGCTCTGAAAGCCTGGAGGTCTACATGCAGGCAGAGCACTGTATACATAATAAATAAATAAATCTTGCACCCTCTCTGTCAGTTCCTACCACTCAGACCAACCACTTTGACTTTTGTCATTGAAGATTAGATTTACTTGTTTTGAAATTCATACAAGGAGAAGCCCGAGTTCCTACTTTTTGTGTATGGCTCCTTTTACTTAACCCAACATTTGTGAGATTTATCCTCAAAGGGGCCAGGGAGGACAGCTTCCTCTTTGTTTGCTAATGGTACCCTGGGACTACTTTGCATCCATTCCTAAGTAGAGCTATTGCACTTGAAGCTTCTTTCAAGCCTAGAGTGGTGATTTGGCAGAGGGGTCTTGTTTAATAGTTTTCAAATGACACCACTCTTGTGGAATGTATCAGGGTAGCGTTGAGCTAGGTAATTTCCGTACTCCAACTGAAATAGTTGAGCACAGTGTACACCGCGTGATCATCTTGAGTCAGACTCAAGCATGCAGTGAACCTGAACGAAATGATCTCAGTCACAGAGGGGCTAGACTTCTTAATTAGTTCTCACCAGCAAGGACATTTTATGTTTCCAAAAAGCCAAGTACGAATTCTTCAAGTGACACAATTCAGGAAGACTTCATAAGAGTGAATTAAACCCAGTCTCCCACTGTCATCAATAGCATCTGAAGCCATGTTCATTTATTTCTCACTGTTAGTGTCCTTAGAAAGGACCAATATGCTATAATAAAAAAGTAGTGGTGAACTTTAGTGAGGAGTCATTGAAAAAAGTTATTGAGAGCAGCCCTTCTTATTGACCTTTGGCAGGTGGGGGGCACTCCTTTTTTTTTTTTGTTTCCCTTTCCCCCCCCAGTTCATTTAGAAGTGAATGAAATGCATAAATCCACTAATGCTTTCTATTCAGTCAACCCATTCATACTCATGTGCTCTTTAAAAGTAGAAGGAATTTTGAAAGTCAAGAAATGAACTATAAATATCTTTTGTTTTTATTTGTTTTGTTAAGCTTCATTCAAAGTGGGGTAAATTATTTGTAATTTCGAGACTGTGTTTATAAATGTTAGGAACAGAATGTGGTGATACAGCGTGCTGACACTTTAAAAACGATTTGCTATTGCTATTAATAATGAATGCAAGCCTTCTTTCCAAGTCTCAAACACACACCTCCAGAGGCAGCTAGGCCAGTGCTTCCCGGGACGACTCCCTTCCAACGTCAAGTATACCTGCGCCAGTCTTCCTTCCTGTTAGGCTGACTTTGTCTCAATCTTATGCAAGTTCATTGAAGCTCTACCAATCAAATGATTCTAATGATTCTACCAATTAAGTGTTGTACTTAGTTGATAGCACAAGGGCATCATCTCATGAACAAACAATCAAAGCAAATTTAATAAGCATTAGCAACTGTTCCTAGTTTCCCTTTAAGGCTTAGAATGTTTAAGTGCTTAGTTTAAAGATTATTGGAATTTACTTGTCAATTTTTAGTCGTGGAATTTATTTGGATTGTGCAGACAGTTTGCATTTGTTGGCACTGAAAATATCCATTTCTTTACTACTGACAGGTAAAATGACCTAGTAGTTTGATTTCTTCTGGACCACATACTGAAAACCAGTCACTGTGGTAGAGGACTTGAAAGCAAACATATGTAAATTCCTTAATGAAGAGAGAAAAATAGTGTATATTTGTTTCACTTAGAGGTAGACTGAGAATGGGGGATATTTACCATTATTTTGAGCCGTATTTCTATTGCAAATCACTTTGCTTTATAAAACTGTAAAGCTGAGAGTGTTTATAGTTTTTTCTTTCTCCAGGTAGAAACAGGCATAAAGAGCTGAGCTCAAGGCAGCTCTTTGCAAATCAATGGGTAGCAGAACAGAATAATTATAGGTAGCCATTAAAAAATCATTCTTTGTATCTAAAAATGACAGCGGCATGTCAAAATAAAGCTTCATATTTCCTTCTGGTTTCATCTCAGCTTTCTCTCCTTGCCATCTGTTTGGTAAATGTGACTGTGTTTGATATCACTCCACCTGTAAGACTTTACCACATGCCTCTTCCTCTTCACTGTGACTGTGGCCCTCCCTGGCATATCATGCCTTCTACTCCATCAAAAGCAGACAAGCAAGGTTAAAAAAAAATGAGTGGGCCATTGTTGTTTAATTGAACAATTGTAGCACTAAAGTAATAATAACTGTGACTGATTTGGGCAATTTCGTATTTTAAAATCTGTGCGCTTACAATGATGCTTAACGAAAAGCAAATGATTGCAATATTCTCCTTACAGCTACTGCAGATGAGAGCTAACACCAAATCCTCACTTCTTTCTTTCTTCTGATTCCTTTTGTTTTGTTTCGAAACAGAGTTTCATATAATCACAGCCTCTGAACCACTGTATAGCCGGGGATGGCTTGAAAGTTTCATATAATCACAGCCTCTGAACCACTGTATAGCCGGGGATGGCTTGAAAGCATGGTCCTCCCAACTGTTGGGATTACTTGTGCTGCCATCATGGCTAGTATGCTAATTCCTGACTTTGAAACTTTTTAGTGATCTTAAAAAGTTGGGGTATGCTTGTTGTTGGGTCTTGCTGTATATCTCAAGCTGATCTTCACCAAGTGACCCTCCTGCCTCAGCATCATGAATACTGGGATGTGCCATATGTCTAACTAAAATATAGTAATTTAACAGAAAGTCTCAAATACAACTTCTCCGGTAAAAACTACCTCCTGTAGCCCAGTTTGTGAACTATACTAGTTCAGAAGGGGCAGTATAAAATATGTCAGTGGAAAAGCAGACTGGGTGCTGGAGAGATGGCTCAGGGGTTAAGAATGCTGGTGTTCTTGCAGAGGACCTGAGTTCAATTCCCAGCACCCATGTTGTAGCCCACAACCATCTATAACTTCAGTTTCAGGACATTCAACACATTCTTCTGACTTCCACGGACACATAGAACACAAAGATTCATACACATGAAAGAAAATAAATATATAAAAGAGAAGCAGACTCCTAATTTTAAAATCTACAATGAATTACATTATGGATGTATGCATGTTCATTATACGATTCTCTCATCATTTCCATATGTTTGAATTTTTCATAATAAAAAATTACCATCATGCCAATAAGCAGAAAATAAAATTTATAAAGATGGTAAGTTGAGTTGAAGAAATATATTTATAACATATGCTCTCTATGTTCAGGAACCAAGATTAACATTACCAGCTTAATTTAGGGGAGTTTCTGTGGGGGATGTGAGAGGCATGAAAGTTCAGCTAAAATAAGTCCTTCTCCAATACGACAAATCAAAGTAACATTTATTCCCGATGGCAATTACTTTGAAAAACTACTTCAGCAGGGAAGGGAGACTATTGATGCACCTCAACTTCTGCTGTGGTTACATGTTCATCAGAAACTGAGGCTGCATCTAGTCACCTTAACCTTACCAAGTAACTGTTGTGTGTTGTTAACTGGGAGACATGAAACAATGTCCAATCATTCCATATACAGCACCCATAATAGACTAAAGGAGCAATTCCACCTATGGCAGGCTTGGTAAACCTGTGAGTTTATTGGAATTGCTTCTAAGAGAATGAGTCGGGGGTGATGGTGGTTACTAGCTGGAAAGTAGATGACTTGAAAATAGCTGCATGACTTTAGAAGCAAACCAAGCGTGGGTGACAACTCCAAAAGCTTCCTCCTTGGCCTCTGCACAATTTGTAGACAGCTGGGCCCGTTGAGAAGTTTCTAGTCCCTAACAGTTGTTCCTGCTTATGTAACCTTGCATTGGAACCTTCTGAATATTCTACATTTTGGGAACTTCCTGGCACTTGTGAACTGATTTCTTCCGGAGTCTTGGCAATGCCATTTACTTCTTTAATTTTATTTATTTATTTTAATTAATTAATTTTTATGTGCATTGGTGTTTCGTTTGCATGTATGTCTATGAGAGGGTGTCAGTTCTTGGAGTTAGAGACAGTTGTGAGCCGTCATGTGGGTGCTGGGGAATTGAACCTGGGTCCTTTGGAAGAGCAGCAGCCAGTGCTCTTGACCGCTGAGCCATCTCTCCAGGCCGCCATTTACTTCTTGAATCTAAAGGAGCTTCCCTCTAGGATACAGTTTCAATTTAGAAGAAATTGCTACACAACAGTAACACTGTGAACCACTCAACTGAGTGGGAGTTGGAGAGGCCAGCACACCCAAGGAGGTATCAAGATTTGGGAACTAAAATGTATATAGAATACATACTATTTTGGCACTGTGGTGGTTTGAGTGAGAACGACCCTCCATAAACCCATGTATTTGTATGCTTGATCCTCAGTGTGGTGGAACTGTTTGACAAGATTAGGAGATGTGGCCTTATTGGAGAAGATATGTCAAGGGGACAGGCTTTGAGGTTTTAAAAGCCCACAACATTTCCAGTTATCTCTCTCTGCCTTGCGGTTGTGTCTTAAAATGTGAGCTGTCAGCTACTGCTCCAGTGCTGTGCCTGCCTATGTGCCTGCTGCCTTTCTTCATACAGTGATGGGCATGGGCTCACCCTCTTTAAGCTGTAAGCCCTCAATTAAATGCTTTCTTTTATGAGTTGCCTTGTCATGGTGTCTTATCACAGCAATAGAAAAGATAGACACCACACATCCTGAAACAAAGCAATCATATATCAAGCCGTTATAAGCCCAGAGCTGTCAGTATATTTTTTACAGAGATAATGCTCCTGCCCAAAGCTTGGTGTTTTATAAAGGCTTTGTGCCTTTCTAATAAGTGTAAGCTGAGTACCCATAGCCTAGGCCCGCTTGTCTGTGGCTGTAGCAGGGAAAACAACTGCCTCCGGGAGGCTAAGGACCTACAAAGAGGGTGGTTAGCAGTACTGCTAACGTCCCAACTCACCCCTCCCCCGCCATCAGAAAGCAATGAACATGACCTCTCTCTGAGAAGATGCGAGAGGCAATGGGCATATGCATTCTGGCACAAGAGAAAGATCGTTTTCAATATGCTAAAATCATTCCTCCTTAATTCTTATAAAACCTGTCCACATTATTTAGCGAGTCCAAGATTTATGGATATGATATATATTAGATATACCAGTGATAGTTTAGTTATAAAGGAAGAAGAACTAGATTCTTCAGTTAAAAGTATAATCATTGCTGTTATGTAAAATATGGTTTTGATGGTGCTTTAGAGCCATTATCCTAATGCCACCTGAGTTTTTTGACCTAGCTGTATTTTCATTAAAACAGTAGTTCAGTTAAGGTCATTTCTCACAAATATTCTTTTTTTTTGTTTCCCCCCTGTATCTCTTAGTGAGTACTTTTGGCCTCTCATGCACTTCTTTTATGTGAAGCTAGTAAACACCAGTGACTGCCCTCTTATTGTCTCTGTCCACTGACCTTTCTCATTAGTGTGGCAAGTCTTTAAGCTTTATAATAATTAAACATTTGACAATGCAAGTAGACTGTTTTCCTATATTCACTTAGTAAAACTTTACTGTTTTGATGATTTCCTTCAAATATCATGTCAGGCTTTTAAAATTTAGTTTGACTTATATTAACTAATCTTCAGTGTGACACATATAAATTGCACCTTTATCTGTATTTCAAATAGAGTGTCCATGTGCATTTATTTAAATATATGTGCATCTATTGATATAGACTTATGTAACAGTGCCTGTGAACAGGCTTAGGTGCTACAGTCTATGCTCACAGGCATTTATCAAGGCTAACCTCCTAGGTGTCTATGAATGTAGGAAATCGTAGAATGCCGTTTGCTGGTATGGCTTATATGTGTTCGTTCAATGAGAAACTTGTACCTTTCCTTGCATTCCTAAGGCACGTTTGGATTCCCTGACTCTTGTGGTGTTGGTTGCTTTAGATGGAAAGAAAGCCAAGTTTCAAGTTTTGCCTCCTCTGCTTCATAGCCTCACAGCTATTTAATGAACACACTTTAAGTAACATCTTTATAAATTCATTCAATGTGTGTCTGTGCGTAGGGGCATACATGTGTATATGTCATGTGTGTGGAGGTCAGGACAATTTTTTCTTTTTAAAAATATATATATATATTATTTTGTAAAATATATTTTATTAATTTATTCATATTACATCTCAATTGTTATCCCATCCTTCGCATCCTCCCATCCCTCCCTCCCATTTTCCCCTTACTCCCCTCCCCTATGACTGTGACTGAGGGGGAACTCCTCCCCCTGTATATGCTCATAGGGCATCAATTCTCTTCTTGGTAGCCTGCTATCCTTCCTCTGAGTGCCACCAGACCTCCCCCTCCAGGGGATGTGGTCAAATATGGGGCACTAGAGTTCGTGTGAAAGTCAGTCCCCACACTCCACTCAACTGTATTGTCCTTGGCTGGTGCCATAGTTTGAGCAGGACCCCTGGGCCCAGATCCGCCCATCATAATGTTCTTCTTGTAGGTTTCTAGGACCCTCTGGATCCTTCTATTTCCCCATTCTCCCATGCTTCTCTTACCTAGAGTCCCAATAGGATGTCCTCTCCTCTGTCCCACTTTCCTGATAAGTGAAGACTTTCATGGGATAGTGTGCAGATAAAAGTGAGTATATACCACTGAGGTCAGGACAATTTTTAAGAGGGATCCTCTCCATCTTGTGGTGGCAAGCGCCTTTGTTTCTGCTGCTGTACTTACTCCATTTCAGTGTGCCCATGGTTCTCCAGGTGATTCTCCAGTGTCTGCCTCCCAGTTGGTTACAAAAGTCCTGGTATTAGAGATTTGTGCCACTTCATCCAGCATTGTGTGTGTTACGTTCAGGGTATTGAGCTTGGTTCACAAGGCTCCTGTGGCAAACACTGGAAAACCTGCATGGCTTCGTTAGCCCGTTTCAATTCATGTGCCTCCTTATGAATAATAAATAAATAAATAAATAATAAAGGGGAGTGGAGACCTGTAATCTCAACACTTGGGAGGCAGAGGCAGGACAGTGCCTGTGCAAGGCCAGACTGTGTTCCATCTGAGACTCTGTTTCAAGAAGCCAAAGTAATGATAACAAGAACAATAAGGATAGCACCAAATCTCCTGGTTCAAGTTGTCATGAGGATCAAATAAGACAGTGCTATATAATGATCCCACTATATGCTCATTACAAGCTGTCCTCAAGCCCAGTGTGGTGGTGCACGCCTTTAATCCCAGCACTCGGAAGGCAGAGGCAGGCGGATTGATGGAGTTCGAGGCCAGCCTGGTCTACAAAGTGAGTCCAGGACAGCTAGGGCTACACAGAGAAACCCTGTCTCGGAAAACAAAAAACAAAACAAAACAAAACAAAAATCAAGCTGTCCTCAATTGTCAATCACTCCAGTTTAGAGAAAGCAGCCCCCAAATTTTTATTCAAGTCATGGGCCATCTCTGAAAGAAAAAAAAAACCCTTTTATAAAGTATAATCAAATAAAGTGGTTTGAGTTTAATTTCTCTTCTACATTGAGTATCTACTAAAATAATTGTCAAGTTCTGTCTTTGTTGTTGTATTTCATGAGTGACCTTTGTGTAATTCTTTGTGTAACTGAAATCCCTCTTCTTTTTACATCAACTCAGGTTCTTTCGGTTTGCCTGTATCACTCACTTAGTCCAATTTTGTCTCCTTAGGGAGCAGAAGTATCAAGTTATTCTGAACCTGCTTGGAGCTTGAATTTCATCAGTCACACTTTCCTGCTGCCTTTCTGATTCTGGTGACTTAATTCCATCTTTTGTTTTTATTCTGTAAGACCTGCAAGTGTGAATTCACAGGAAACTCACTTTTACTGTCTCCTGCATTTTTCAACCTTAATGAAAACTCCATGGCCACAGAATAAATAATAGACTAACTATAGGAAAAATATGATTGAAATATAGTTAATTTTAGTATGTCACTTGCTTTAATGTGACCTATGTGAATAGTTATTACTATAGTAGACTAAGTAAGCTAATTATCATAGAAAAATATAATTTATTAATGAATGAGGCATGTGATTCATGAAGCATTTAAAAAGGAAGCCTTTACATATTTATTTAGGAAATAATGCTTGAGATGTTATAAATTTATTATGTCTTTATCATGTAATTATCACGAATGGAACACTGTAGATATTTAAAAATTCTTATTAATGTAAAACCTGTTTAATCCATGAAGAATAAATTAAAAACAGTGTCTTCACTTGCTTTCTGTTGCCCTGATAAAGGCAATAACCAAAAGCAACTTGGGGAGGACAGGTTTGTATGCATTACAGGTTAGTCTATGATTGAGAGATGACACATCGGACCATGGAGGAATGCTGCCTACTGGCTTGCTCCTCCTGACTCGCTCAGTTTGCTTGTTTTATATACTGTTGTCACCTACCCAGGGGTGGCACTGCCCACAGCAAACTGGGCCCTCCTACAGTAATTACCAATTAAGAAAATCCCTCACAGGCTTTCTTATAGGCTGATGTGATTGGGGCATTTTTTCAATGTATTTCCTCCTCCTAGATGACAGCAGCTTGTGACAAGTAGACAAAACAAACAGACAACCAGGACACAATATTATTCCTTTCTGATTGACAGATTTTAGCTTATGCTACTACTCTTAAGAGAATTCTATGTTAGTGAGTATATAAAAATAAAACAGTAAAACACTGGCCTGCATGACACAAGTGTTTCTTTTTCCTATCCCTTTTAAAAAACACACCAAGTGACTATTCAAGATTTAGAATAATCTTTTAATCTATCTTTTCTCCAAACAATGTTTTTTTCAAATATTTCATTTGTTAAAAGAATTATTTATTATGTTTACAGTGCTCTGCCTGCATGTACACATGCAGGCCGGAAGAGGGCATCATATCACATTACAGATGGTCGTGAGCTACCAGGTGCTTGCTGAGAATTGAACTCAGGAACTCTGCAAGAGCAGTCAGTGGTCTTTACCTCTGAGCCATCTCTCCAACCTCCGCCCCCCCTACAAAACTCTGAATTAAAAAAATGTATCTCTATTAGGAAGAAAAAAAAAAACACCAACTGAGAATCAGTTTAATTTCATTTATATTTCTGAACTTTTAGTTCCTTCATGGACATTTATCAAAACTGGGCCATTTTCTTACAAACTGGATGAAACATTTTAAGTGCCATGAAACTCAGAATTCCTGAGTACTCTTTTATTGAGCAATGGCCCTTAAGTGATGACATCCATTGTCAAAGACATCTTCCAAAAAATACAGCAATTTTTGAAGGAGAAATGAGATTGTCTTTTAAAGTAATATAACCCTTGTGCAATTCTATCTCTCTCTCCTTTTCACTTCCTCCTTTTGGCCTGTTTTATTTCCTAGGGGTTTTAAGTAAAGACCTCCAATTTAAACCCTATTATTCTGTGGTAGCTGTCCTCCCCACCCCCAACTCAAACCTTGCTCTAATCCTTGTCCTATTATTTTCTGACTTCTTCACTTTGCTTGGCACTGAGCTGCCCAACTTAAGATGTGTGTGTTTACGTGTGTGAATATATGATGTGCATTCGGCAGTTAGAACAGACAAGGATTTCTAAATATATCACATACTCACCTGTGTCTTTCATACTTTCACAAATCCTAAGGATTCTTTTGAATTCTGATTTCTTGCTGGCGTGGCTTTCTTCTTTTACTATGTTCATTACTATGGTGGTAAGTTTTCAAATGATGGAGCCATATCTCTAAAATAGTTATTGACCAATCATTTCACTTTTATGAGGTTCATGGCTTTATACTAATGGTGTGGAATGGTTGTAACAATGCAGAGGCATACTCTTGGAGCATATGGTCAATCTAATTCAGGTAGATGCATACCAATAAAATACGATAGTTGCCTGTAGTTCTTTGTCTAGGGCTGAGGCCTTGCGAGGCCTCCTGAGCTTTCTCCACCCACGTTAGCAAGTCCGCTGTTGTGGTCTTTGTTCAGATCCTGCTTAGACCATGTTGATGAGACTTTGTCTGAATGCTGAGAGTGGGAGAGATCATCTTCCCCAGAGAGGAGCATGGCAACTGATTCGGTACCAAATGATCAGCGCTTGAAACACAGACATATGCATAACATTATACAGACTAAGCGTGGTGTATTTATGTATTAAATATATATGTACATATATATCTCATACATACATGTTTCCCTCTAACACACATGTATATGTATATGTCACAACAATTGAAGCGAAAGTGACCATGAATTTGAAACAAAGGAAGAAGAAGTTATATGGGAGGAAAGGGAAGGGAGAAACAATACAATATAATTTGAAAAAAATTAAATAAGTAGGTTTTTTTTTTTTAAAAAAAAAAGGAAAATGGTATCTGATTGCACAGCCTGCTGGCCAGTGCTGGGGAGAAAGCTTCCTGGACAAGAACCATGATTTTGTAAAGCCATGGTCATCACTCAAGACATCCAAGATGTTCAGGGGGAGCATGAATATAAATGTTTCCACAGAATCAGTTTTCACGTCTTAATATTCAGTTTGCTGTTGCTTCACATCTGCCTGGGGCCCTGTTGCTCTGATTTGCTCACACACATCTTGCTCTTTCCTTTCTTACACTCTTCAAAGGAAAGCTTGACATCACTTGGAACGTCATAGTTTCAGAATCCTAGATACAGACCCTTTCACTGCACCAGAGGCAAATGGAGAATTCCTTTGTGAGAGACATCCTTAAGAAAAAAAAGACTCAGAGAGATATTTACTACACTAAGTTTTTTTTTTTTAGGATTAACACATGTCAATAATTATATTTTGAAGTTTAATTAAATGATTAAGTAACAACTAAAACCAGATGAAATGTTTTAACTATGTTTATGATGTGACATTCTATGGGGTAACATCAGCGAAAGTAGAATAAAAATGCCATTTCAAGAGTGAAAAAGTTACAAAATTTCTCTTTTTAAAAAATGAGTAACAGGGATCTAAAATGATTACAGTATTTTTATTACACGAAACACACTCAAAGAATTGTGCAACATTTTATATCTATACTATCAATATTTATAACATGCCAGAAATAGCATCTTTTGCAATTAATCATATGGAACTGTATTATATATCATAAATGTTCTACAATGTGTATAATTAAATAACACTAATTTGGCAATACTAGAGGAAAATATTTGAAAGCTTCTGTTCTAAAGGATAGTTGTTTAAAAAAAAAAACAGTTAATCATTTCTTCTAATATTAAACTGCACTTGCTCATTTGCTCTGGCTGGGCATGATGGTGCATGCCTATAATCCCAGCAGTTATAGAGAACAAGGGTTTAAGGCCAGCCTTGTAGTTGGAGTCCAGCTTAGGTTACATGAGACCTTAGCTCAAAATAAAAAATAAAAACCAAAAGCAAAAGCAGAATCCTATCTGATCTGAGTGTGTCTTGTGCAATCTCATAATAAATTAGGACAAGCTCCTATCATGGAACTTTCTAGGGTGTCCACACTGACTAGAATCTGTTTTAAAGAACACTTCATCAATCACTTGGAGTAATGTGGCTTCATTTTCCTACTTTTAGTAGTTTCGGCAGGATGTAATAAATTACATTCTTCCTAAATACAGGTTTGCCCTGCTAGTTCTTTCTGGTTCTGGGCGGCTGTTTAGTAATTTCCTGTTGCCACTTTTACTTTTCAGGTGACAGCATAGCTCAATTCATCAATCATGACAAGGCTACCTTCTGCGGTCCCCGGTAAGCAGCGCAGTGGATATGAAGGGCAGCCAAACTGGAGTTAGGCCGTACATTACAAAATGGAACTCCCCAAATCTCACCATTGGGAAAAAGAAGTCATGACTAACCCGCTGTTCCTTGCCCTATCCTGTCAATTTGTGGGAGTAAGTGAACAGTTATGGATGTGTGCAGAGAAGAAAATCAATCAATGACATATGTAAACAATAATTGGTGTGTGTTTGTGTGCATGTATACATATACATATAATTGCCTCAGCCATTTCAGACAATGGGCTTGATTATAATTAGCACTTCAGAAGACGAACTGGCATTCACATTGTTAGAAAGAAATGCTAGAAAATAAGTAGCTACTCCCTGAGGACCAACAGTTGTTAAAACTCAGTGAGAGACATGAGACCATCACAAGTGATGAGTCAGGTCCCTGACTTACTGTCTCCCACAGTCCTGGAGGAAGAACAGACTGTGCTTGTTATGGAAATGTGAGACAGGGTTGAAAACATGAAGTTGAGGCTGCAGAGATGGCTCAATGATTTGGCTGTTTTTCCAGAGGACCTGGGTTCAATTTCTAGCACTCACATGGCAGTTCATACCTGTCCGGAACTGCAGTTGCAGGGTTTCTGTCACCCTCACACAGACATGCAGGCAGGCAAAACACCAACGAATGCAAAGTAAAAAGAATAGTACATTTAAAGAAATAGAGATCATATATAAAAAATAAAGAAAAAGAAAGCAGAAGTTGTTAAATATGTTAGAATAAACAAAGACCTTCTGATCCAGCTTTACACATCAGGCCTCTGAAAGGCATGACACAGGGAAACAGAAAGTGGGAGATTGATAACTCATGCATGTGTGTCAGAGTCAGGCTTGAAGTCAGACTCAAAACTCTATGTGAACATGGATGACAGTGCTATGTCTGAATGCCTAGAAACGTTCCTCATGAAGACCCCAGACTACTGATAGTGCGGTAGGGAGGGAGAGGAAGGGTGGGTGACTGTGAGTGAGCAGACTCACTTTTTCTCTCAGCATCTCTGTATTTGAGCTATTGATAATGGAAACACATTACACCTACAGTTAAGAAAACTCCATTAGAATACTAATAGTGATATGACTGACTTCATATCCCAATGACAGGCAATATGCTAATTTGGCGAGTGGGTGGAAGTGACTACCAGGCTCATGGTAAATGAGCAGTGTGCAAGTTGTCTCTTCTTATTACTGTCAGCGCTGGGTGATGAGGGAAGGTTCTTGGTCAGATTTTGGGTGCAAATTGCAACCTCAACTGTTGCTGCCTCATACCTTGGGAGCCTGGGAAGTGACTCTATTCCTCAAGTTCTTGGATCTCTACCTGCCACATTAGGAGGCCAGGCTAAATGATAGGTGACAAGCAATTAGCACATGGTTCTGTTCTCCAAACCCTTAACTATTGCTGATTCACCACCACCGTTTTTTTTCCCTCTGAAAACTCCTATCCTGCCAATCAAAGTCAGCATCCTAGAAAAACAGTATTTGTTGTCACAGGTTACTTAGAGAGGCGTAACTGAGTTTTAGAAAGTGCGTGGACCTTGGAGACAGTCAAGCTGGCCACTTACTGAGCTGTGCAATCTTAGGCAAGTGAATTGTTATAGGTCCTTTGTCTATCAAATGAGACATAATGTTTCTTTATATCCTGAAATTGCTGTGGGAAAATGAGGGACAAACAGATCGATCATAAGCAGGCATGCAGTCAACCTTAGCTACTCTTTTCCCTAGGCTTTTTTACCTTTGGAATTGTGTCATTTTAATCTGAGAGCAAACAATAAATGTTATCTTAATTTGGACATGACACACTATGTCTCCTCCAAAATCCAGGTGCTGCCAAAGTGACAGCATGAAATGATGCATTTATGACCTGACTAGGCCACAAACACTCCTTCCTCATGAATGAAAGTGGAGCATTTGCAAGACAGCCAGGTGACATGGAGCTAGCTGCAGGCTTCCCTTTTGGTCTTTCATGACCGTATAGCTGATAGCCTGAACCAGCCTAAACACTGGAATTCCAAGCCTATAGAATGACAAGAAATCAAAACTTGTGCTTTAGAGTTTACCTGGTCTCTGGTGTTTTGTTATAGCAAAACAAATGGACTAAGACCATAACCTATTTTTGTGGTTATTAAATGCTCTGTTTCCCTAACCAAAGATCCTGTCATCTGCTGAAATCTATTTCCCAGTGTGCAAGCCAATAACTCACCACTTCTCATGTGTGCACTCAGCTTTGGAGATGGACATCTCCACGTTGAATATGGGAGTCAGAAAAGGATGGGCTCAGTCTGAAGTGCCAGTTCTCCTAAGCCCTCATTGGGTGTGGTCTTTCACATGAACTAAGATTATGGACAATAGGGCCAGGGGCTCTGTTCCCTGTACCCATGGAGGCCAGTAGCCATGTAAACATGACTGTGTGGCTTGTGTGGTGCAATGTGATTTGTTAGAGTACGAGTGGTTTATAACCGTCATTTGTGAGTAAATTACTTAGCCGTATTCTCCTTTATGACTTACTGAAGAAACTTACTTGATAGTATAATATAATTCATTCCTGGGAATAAGTGAGTGACCTTCACATCCCAGTCCATCTCCTGTGAGTTATGACCCTTTTTTTTCTCCCTCAGAGAAATGGCCTGTGTTTTAGCACTGCCCACCATTTTCCACATGCTCTCTCACTAATTGTGTACATAAATAAAACCAGCCTTCTAAGATGGTGATGAAAATTCTATTAACATACTAAATATCAAAATCACTCTGCTTGGTTCATCTTTCTTCTAAAGGTCTGTGAGCACCATGAGCAGCAATGCACTCTTCATTTCATTTTGATAGCCCCCTTGGGTAGATGGAATCATAGTACTCCCATTTTACAGGTGGGCAAGCAAAGGCTCATAAAGAAATTCACAACTTTGGAGTGAGGAGGTAATCTGGTTGGTAAAATGCTTGCTTTGCAAGTATGAAGAACTGAGTTCTAACTTCCAGTGCTTACAGTAAAAAACAAACAACTTAGAAGTAGTGGAGCCTACTTTTAATAGTAGTGCTGGGGGGGAGACAGATAGGCCAGTCCTTGGAGCTTTCTGGATAGCCAGCCTAGCCTACATAGCAAGTCTAAGCCAACGAGAGGCCCTGTATCAAAAAACAAGATGGACCACAACCAAGGACAGCTGAGGTTGTCCTACATACTCAACCTCCCACTCACCCTCACACCCAGGAGCATGTGTAATCCTGTACAAGCACACTTGCAAACACACAGACATACAAACACATATTATAGAACACAGTAAGAACAGACGTATCTAGAAGGTATGTGGAGTGCTTTGGTTTCATAGATTTATAGCTTAATATTTATTGATTCTTAAACATGCTCAGGTCTGGATGAAAGTATTTGAAGCACATTAGATGTTTATTCGTGGTGATCAACATGTTCATATGACATATGAAGACACTGAAGTTCTGTAATTCGCCAAAAAAAAAACACTGAGACCAGGACTCGGGTTGTGGAGCCGTGTATACTGTACTTTCTTGACTTTTTATTGGAGAGAGAAGACAACTCTTCACAAGTCACCTAAGATAGTAAGGCAAGGCCATAGTTACATTGCTATCACTGTGACAGACCACTCTGGGAGAAGCACCTTAACAGTGAAGGCTATATTTCAGCTTACACTTTGAGGGTAGCATCTGTCACTGCAGGGCAGTCACAGCCATAGAAATCTTCAAAGTGAAAAATCAGACATTCCATGCCAGGGAATAATGCTGCCCACAGTGGATAGGTCTTCCCATACCACTTAACCTAATCAGAATAGCCTGTCATAGGTATGCCCAGAAGGTACGTCTCCCAGGTGACTGATGTGACAAGCACAATGAGTGTAACCATTGCCCCACTCTACTCATTAATCATTAACAAAAATGGTAAATTACTTGGAGTTAAAAATTTTTAAATCAAGTTAGGTAGCCATTTCTCTGTTTTAGTGAGGACCCAGGTAATTTAAATTCTGAAGAGTTCAAACTGTGAGAACTGTAACTGTCCTGTGTGTAACCCAAGAGTCTTTGACAACAGTTAAGGAACCCCAGTGTGGATGGGATGAAGATGACAAAAAGGTTGGCACCTGCTGGGTGAGTCTCTTTCCACTCTTAAGTTACCCATCCTGACCATCTCCTTTTTCTGTTTCAAGGGTTTAAACATGATTCCAGTGGGGGCATGCTGGAGGTCAAGAAATCAATTCCCGAAAGGCCATACTAGTTCAGTATTACCTTTATCCAGCTTCTAGAGTTTGAGACAGACTTAGTGATATTGGAGTGGTTCTTTCCAGGTTAATGGGCTGGTGAGTCCCTGAGTCCTTGGTGTAGTGACCTTAGGATGTTTACTTTTGTCAGGTTACAGACATTCATCAGTGACAACGGCCAACTCTCAGCATACTGTTGAGGCATCATCCAATGGCTAATGAGTTTGGGGCTGTTTGCAGATCCTATGACACAAATGTGTCCCCATATACTTAACACCCCACAATAGTAATACAGTAAATACAATGAAAGGCAGAAGTGTTGTGGGAATTGCTGGCTATCCAAATGATGGTGAGAAGAGGATAGTATTTCTAGACTATTGCTTACATTTCCAGACAGGAAGATTCTAGAGGAAATATGGAATACTTTTCAGAATGATATATTTAGCTGAGCAAAGTATGATTGTAAGTGCATTTAGAGGAAAGCAGAATGTTGCCTGGATGGAAGAACAAACAAAGGACAAGGGGAACCAAGCACAGAAATGCATGGACTTCAGACGTCTGAAGCATCATAGCAAATCTCCCAACAGGAGACGTGCTGAGACATTCTTAAAGAGAAAATGTAATGAGTGAAATCCAGAATGATATCCATTGGGTAGGATATTGATACGATGGAAGAAAACAGATTCAAACATGAAAGGTTTATATAACATATGATAGAAAAGGGCCAAATCTATCACTGAAAAAAAATTTCAGAACTGTAACTTGGGAACAAAGGCATGTTCTCACTTGGTATGGATTCCATAAGCCCAGGAGTGACCAAGTAAGGCTAAACGGAGCAAATGAGGAACTTGAATCATTTTATCAAAAGATAGCTTACCAGCAGTGCTTGTGTTTAGCATGGGCAAGGCTTTAGAGTCTAGCCATGAGACTTCTTTCCCCTATGGGGGGTGCGGGGGTGAGGGGCTCTTTAAATTGTTTGGTCTACCTGAGGTTTGAAAGAAATACTAATAAGCAAGTTTTAAGTGACTTTTGCAATTAAGCGTAGGCTGCAACTTAGGGCCAGTTTAACAAGTGGCGGGGAATAAAACTGCTGCACTCAGATTTTCCTTTGGTTTATGAATGACAGAAAAGGATTTTCAATAAGAAAGTGGAGTGTAGAGATGTCAACACTTCCAGAAAGAAAATGGAGAGGAAAACACGCGTAACATTTAAGTCAAATGTAGACCACTGGTTCTCAAACCTGCCTGCACATTACAGCTACAGAAGTTTTGAAAAATACTTGTAAGGGTTTATTTTAATTGGTCTAAGGTGAGGACCCAGACAGGGGTGTATTAAAAACACCTCCCCAGGAAACTCTAATATGCAACCATCTTTGAAAATCCCTGCCCTGGATAAATTAACTATGTACTAGAATTCACAAAGAACCCGTGAGTGGTACAGGTGAGGAACTAAATAGGTGGCAGAGACGAGAGAGGTCATTATTAGTATATTTTTAATGTAGAAAATATAGACTTTAGAAATTAGAGAACAAAAAGATGTTCTTTTTTCCTAAATATGATCTGCAAGGAAGTGATGTGTGACTTGAAAAAGATAGAAGTGATTAGTCTTTTAGTTGGGGCAGACTTTTTTTTTTTTAACAAAAGTGGAAGTCTCTCTCTCTCTCTCTCTCTCTCTCTCTCTCTCTCTCTCTCTCTCTCTCTCTCTCTCTGTGTGTGTGTGTGTGTGTGTGTGTGTGTGTGTGTGTTATTTCAACAAATCAAGAGAGAGTGAGCTCTGTTCAGAGATTCATTCAATAAAGTACCTAATAAACGTTGTGCGTCTGAGGCTGGGGTGACATCTCCCTGTCTATAGTGCTTGCCCATCTTAGAGGACCTGAGTTTGGTGTCCAGTACTGGTATCACTCAGTTCATAACCACCTGTAACTCCAGCTCTAGAAGATCCCAGACCCTCATCCGGCCTCTGTAGACAACTGCACTCACAGCCACATACCCACATAGCACATACACAAATGTAATTAAAAGTAAAATAAATGTTCTCTCTCTCTCTCTCTCTCTCTCTCTCTCTCTCTCTCTCTCTCTCT
>OU015750.1:31529996-31545416 GCA_907169655.1 Acomys percivali
TGTGTGTGTGTGTGTGTGTGTGTGTGTGTGTGTGTGTGTGTGTGTGTTATGTGCATGTGAGTGCATACTTGGAGGCCAGAAGAGGAAGTTGGATCTCGTAGGAGCTGGGGTTATAAGCAGCTGGGTGATGTCCAGCAAGAGTGCTGGGAATCCACTCAGGTCTTCTGGAACAACAGCAAGTATTCTTGACCACTGAGATATCACTGAAAACCCAAGTGTGAGGACTTTTAAAGAGAAATGAGGCAAAGCATCATGAGATGAAATGAAACAGAGCTATATACTTATCACTTCAAATAGACTCACTTTTTTGGTTTTTAGTGACAGAGTTTCTCTGTGTAGCCCTGGCTGTCCTGGAACTCTCTTTGTAGACCAGGCTGGCCTCGAACTCACAGAGATAGGCTCCATTTTTAAAATGTCAGTTCTTCTTGAACAAATACTCTTATTTTTCCCTTTAAGTGGAGGTTCTAATAATGACATTCTTCTCTTTTAAGATATTTTAAGTTGTTCAGAAGTTACCCGTCTGCAATTCTGTATATAAACAAAATACAGAATGTATATTTTCTGGGAGATGTTTCAAGGTGTATTACAAAGAGGGTGTGATTTTTGTTGTTGTTGTTGTTTCTGCATGCTAGTGTGTTATATGCACAGAGCTGCACGTACTGAATAAGAAGAAAGACAAATAAACTTAAAATATCTATTGAAAGTTCATTCTAGCTGAAGCATTTGGGTGAGTTAGGGAAAATCCATTTGCACCACCTGACAATTAATTAGAAACAATCTTGCTAATGACGTGTTTTCATACAGTGAGATTGCATCCCTGTGTCGTATAGAAATTCTTATGCCACATGATCGCACACCTATTTTGTTGTATATATTTTTTATTATTGAAATACAACTCACCTCAATGGTGCTTTTAGTTGCTGCTCTGCTTGTGGTAGGCACAGTGGTAGTCTTGAAGGCTTGTGCAGATTTTGGTTCTGCTAAGTTGATGAATTGCACTGCTGGGGAAGATACAGAAGGTTTCTATCTTCTGTGGTGTGCTTATTATGTTTTTTTTTTAAAAAAAAAACCTGAACTGGCCACTGATCTTTTATTACAGTAGCACCCATCCTTATTATAACTGTTAAATATAGTCTGTTGACTGGAAGACTCAGATGCCACAGCAATTCATTAAAGGAGCCCTAGCACTGTACTGGCTTGGGCTTACTCACTATTATTCTATTTTCTCTTTAACATGTGTACTTACATTCTAATGACAAACTGGGAGAAGAGTCTCCCCAAAAGAGAGTACAAATTCCCCTAGGTCTTTGGTCAGATCAAGAATAGTAGAAGACACTTTGATTAGATGGAGTTTCCCACAAAGCAGGCATACCCTGAATAAGGATTGTGTTGGACCTCTAACCTAGATGCTGAAATTAGTCACAGATAAAAACTCACAATTTCTCTTACAGGATACTGAATATATTCATATAGCCCTTCCCCTATATTACCTAGTATTAAAATTACCCAGAGCAAATTCAACTTAGTGTTTTAATTTAGATCATGTAATACACTTGGTGTGTGAATATTACTTCTTATGAATTAGTAATTAAATTTTTCTTCTAAAATGTATACTATTGTGGCTTTTAATATTCTTTCTTCTGAAGAGAGATAAATGTAAATCAGGGTAGAAGCAGCTACAATGCAGTGTTCAGCTAGTGGCTGGGAGAGGAATGAAGAGAGAAATGAAAAAAAAAATGAGCTAAGTCTTCTATCCCTTGGATTTAATTAAAATCTGCTCTTTTTGTTTGCCTTTTTGGCATGGCTGAAGATTAATATTTTTTTCATTTTTCTATAAAATTAAAAATGCCCATTGTTGCTTTTTAGTAGATGAAAAAAATTTAAATCAGTCACTGAAATAATACTGGAAACCAGTAACCAGTTATGTTTAAAAAAATACAAAGACACCACAAGTAAAAATTCCAAAAGCCTCTTCATTTGATTCCTCTTAGGTGTTGAAAGTACTTTTGGTGAAAGATGACCAAGCCTGTCATTTCCCGAAGAGCCAACCACTCGCTAAGCAAGAAAGATTTGGATTATTTAAAGCCTACAGTTAAAATGCTGTTTTTGTTTTTGTTTTTTTTTTTTTTAAATCATGTCAAGTCCTTCTGCTTCTCCAGTATGAAGCTCATTGTAATTAGGTTCAGCTAATCAGTAGGTTTCTGGTTAGACTTCTTATCTTGGACATGAAAGAGATCAGGATCAGCAAAGGTAGTGAGACCTAGTGCATGCCACAGGGAAAGTTGAACTTAGTGGCAAAATTGGAAGTAGTCAAGAAAAAATTTTCACTGTTCCTTATATTCGTGGAGTTAAACTAACTAAAGATATTTCATTGACAATACATATAAACATAAACATGAGTTTATATATATTTACATATATATATACATATATATATATATACACATATATATATGTGAGAATAGGTTGTCTAGTTCAAATTTAGAAAATAAGGGCACAGAACACCCCTCCTACTTTCTTGCTGAAGTGGGGGCAGGGTGACCCATGTTCGTACTTCCTGACACATGACCGTAGGAGGTTCCTCTACCATCATTGTACAGAAACCTACACTTCCCTGTTATTTCTGAGCATCTATAGACAGCCCTGGGTGCGACGTTCTGTTGTGATTTAAAAATCGATTTTCCAGATCTGATGATAAGGCCAACAGATCTCCAAACAATTGCTGTTGAAGACAGTTGTTGTTCACAGTGTTCAAGAGGAGACCCAAAGGCACCAAATCAGGGCCGTGAGACAAGCACCAAGGACAGCCACGTAGGAGAGTGAGTGGGGATAGGGGTGAGGCACCACAACAGCAGGAGCCTGCTCTGTACTTTCTATGGGAATAAAATAGGTAAGACTGTAGGTTTAGGTTTTGCTAGTTTGAATCATTTTAGTGGATCCCTAGGGTTTCTTTCCCATATCATCTTGTCTGGTGTGTGATCCTGCAGTGATGAGGAGAGGGAATTTTGAGCTGAGTGTAAAAGCCTGCCAGAAAAGATGGTGTTGGAGGCTCTGGATTAGCTACTGCAAATGGAAGATCAGCTTGCTAGTCAGTCACTTGTTGTCCCTGAGAGTTGGTTAGCTTTGGGGGAAGTAAATGGTATCTCTCCAGTTAGCCAGACCCCAAAAGAAAGTTTAGTTGGGGAGAAAGTTGAATGGGTCTTTTGGTAGTGAAAATACATGTAGGGGTAGCCAGTGAGCTCAGAACTGACAGGTACTTGTATCAGTTTACCATGGACTGCTAACCCCTGAGACCGTCTCATATGGTTAGAACTTTGAACATAAACTATTATAAGGGTGCTCAGGAGCTTCATAGTCAAAAAGCCAATTCAACTATGGATAGGTTAAGACTCAATGCCACTTTTATTTTCCATAACACCATTTTCATATATATAGTCAAGATATCCCACCATATTTCCCACAATAGGGATAGAGGTTCTCAAGAAGCAGCAAGAATTGAGAGTGACAGCTACACTGTGATGGGTAAGTGCTTTTAAATGGTATGCCATGAAGAAAGATGTGAGAATAATAAACCTAACACATTCTAACACATCTCTTAGGATTACCTCACCCAGTGTTGACACTGATATAGTGGAGGACTGGACATCTCAATAATTTAACATGAGGTAACATGTACATGCATGGGCACACACATACGTATGTATGTATGTATGTATGTATGTATGTATGTATGTATGTATGTATCCCTTAGGTTTGATAGTGGCAACATGCAGATAGCTGAGTCCCCAAACATGCTCTCTGGCTCTCTTGCACCATTATTCTGGAATTCAGCAGAAGAAACTCCAGGTAACTGCTCTCTCTGCCCACCCTAGCCATCAGTGCCTGCTTAAGAAATAGTTAGAAGTTGTCTTTATCTTGAAGAAGACAAACTCACTCACATTTTAGACATGGGCTTCAATTTGTTACGAATATATGAAAGCCACTGAAAAATATCAGGCCTTTTCAAATTTTTATTCAGATGAATGAGAGGTAGTTAAAGGGCTACTTAAAAAATAGTTTTAATGGCTGTGAGAACTCTCAGCTTATCTGTTTTTTAAAAAAGCATTACTTCCAGGTTCATAAAATGATCCAACAAGCAAGCAACTATTAGGTTTCTTTTACTCTCAATATCTACATTTTTCCTTTTGCTAGTATCTTTAGAAACTTCTTATAATGAAGAAACAATAACAACAGCCCCTCCACGCCCAACAAAAACCAATTCCCAAACACCCAGCCTACCTTTACATTCAAAACATAAGATTTCTACCTAATTTGAAATTTCTGCCAATAACTTCACCAGGATGTGCCAGAGAAGTGAATATTTTTAGTTCTATGAACTAAACAGCAGATACAGATCTGTGATTGAAGATAAACAATCTGTCAGCTAAATATTTAAAAATAACGAATCATTTGCTTCTAATATGTGATATTCAGTTATTTCTGAAGTTCAGATAATTACCTTGGGATGTTATGTGGCTCCTCTGCCCATTGCCCCACCTACTGGATAGATATCTAGATTCCTTAACACAGCTGATCTTTCACTTGATCCTGGATTTTCTATAGGGTAAGAGCTCCTGGGGACCCTCTTGTGGCTTGTTGTTTTGACCATGGTCTCTGGCTCTTACAGGGCATGCGTTAAGTTTCTTGTCAGAGGATGTATTTGGGAAGAGAGTCACTTAAAACTCCAGCAGCAGCCGGGCGGTGGTGGCACATGCCTTTAATCCCAGCACTCGGGAGGCAGAGGCAGGCGGATCGCTGTGAGTTCAAGGCCAGCCTGGTCTGCAAAGCGAGTCCAGGACAGCCAAGATAACATAGAGAAACCCTGTCTCAAAAAACAAAAAAACAAAACAAAACAAAACAAAACTCCAGCAGCACACTGTCTCTTCCTCCTCACCGCTGTGGTTGTCTGGATGCTGAGGACAGATCTTTGAAATGGTCTGTTCCTTGGGCACATCATTCTAAACCTCTTACCAGTGTTGTCATGTGAATTGATAATGTGCACTGCAGAGTCACTTGACACCTTCTAGTTTGTCTGACAAAATGGATCTCTGATTAAATACTACAATTGGGGTACTTTTAAAAATATAAATGATAAAATAGACTTCCTTCTTTAGTTTTGTCTAATTTAAATTGCAAAGAAGCTATTCTCCAGAAATGGCTTCCATTCCAACCGCCACCCCCCCTCCACTTTAATGAGAACTCAAAACAATATAAAGAAAACTAGGACAATTTTTGAGAAGTTTTCTATAGAATTGTGGAAATATACAAAGTTATGTAAATCATTGTCAATTAATCTTTTTTTTCCCCCTCAAAGACAGCTCCAGCTTCCAATTCATTTAAAAATAGTTTTAAACTCTCTCATGGGAAATCAGGCATATTTTACTAGGATCTTTGGTCTCGGGAGTCTTCTAAGATGGTGTTTTGTTTAATCTGAGCTTTGTGAGTTGTGGGTGCTTTCAGCTTCACAAGCCCTTGCCTGGAAAGCTCGGTGCCCTAGGCTTTGTTCAGCTAGTCTTTGGCCTGCTGTTCTGACCCAGTCTTGTAGTTTCCAGTCCATGCTTGTCATTACTGCTTTACTCACTCAGGCTCTCACTATGTGCCTGGTTGGTTCAGTTGATGGGCAGCAGTTGGGAGCGCCACCTCTGTAAGCTCTCCTTGGTTTCTGGAAAGCTTGCTTTCTCACAGTCGTCAGCAGCTGTTCAAAATTGTCTCCTCCCAAATGAGAAGAATGGCTGAGGTTAAGAATCCAAGAACACTTATAAGTGAGTGTATTAGCCGTATAGTCTAGGATAACCATACTACAAATCACAGACCCAAAGAAGCTAAGTAACAACGATGGCCCAAGGGAGGCGTTCCTTGACTCTCACTCAGGTGGGGAACTAGAAGAGACAGTGGAAGAAGCAGTAGAGAGGGAACTGGATAGGAAAGGGTAGGTAGGGATACGAGGGTGGGGTGGGAGGGAAGAATCAGATGTGGGGGGGGTGTGGAGCATCACTGAGGTAAGATGGAGACCTGTGACAGGGTAGGCTACAGGGAAGGATATGTGGGACTCTCTGGCTGAGCCCCCTAGCAGTGTGGGCCACGTGACTGAGGTGGCCACCTTCTAGCCAGGCAGGACCTAGAATTGTGGGAGGGGAACACCAATCCGCTCACAAAAACCTTGGAACTAAATTCTACCCTGCCTATAAGATGTGCAGAGATAAAGATGGAGTAGAGCCTGGGGGAATGGCCAGCCAATGCCTGGCCCAACCTGAGACCCTCCCCGTGGAAGAGAGCCAATCCCTGACACTATTAAGGATACTGTGCCATGCTTACAGATAGGAGCCTAACTTACTCATTCTCTGATATAGAATCAGATGCTGAGACTCACAGCCAGGCATGAGGCAGAGCTTATGAAGAGTGGGAGGGAAGGACCGAAGGATGCAAAGGGGTCAAAAACTCTGCAAGAAGACCAACAGAGTCAACTAATCTAGACCCATGAGGGCTTACAGAGACAGAAGCACCAACCAAAGAGCATACATGGACTGGACCTAAGCTCCCTACACATATGTAACCGATGGGAGGATTGAGTTTCATGTGGGTCCCCTAGTAACTTGAGTGGGTGTTGTCTATGACATAAACTCTGTTGCCTGTTTTCAGTCACTTCCCCCCTTGGTTGGCCTCAGTGGATGAGGACGATCTCATTCCTGATTTGATTTGGTGTGCTGGGTGGGTTGGTGCCTGCCTTTGATGACTTCACCTTAGCTGTGCCTGGCCTCGGTGGATCAGGAGGAGCTCAGTCCTGCTGCGACTTGATGTGCTGGAATGGGTTGGTGGGGATCCCCATTTCTGAGGACAGGGGGAGGGGGACAGGGGGAAGAGGGTGGGATGGAGGGACGAGGAGGAGAGAAGGGAGGTGGCTATGGCCTGCATGTAAAGTTAATATATAAATTAAAAATAATAGCAATGTAAAAAAAAAATCCAAGAACACAGTCTGAAGTGTGCAGTTGTTCTCTGGTGACTTGGGAACTGGTTGCAGCATGTTATATTCCCTGTTTCTCAGAGAAACAGAAACATTTTCCCGCAGCCCTCAGGTCCCAAGCATAGTTGTATGATTTAGGATAAATAGTAACTAGTAGGAATCTGGTGAATCTCAGCTATTTGGGAGGCCAAGGTGCAAGGTTAGAAGTGTCAAGGCCTGTCCAAACTGTGGAATAAGTTTAAAGACAGCTTTGGCAACGTGCAGAGACCCTTCCTCAAAATAACAAGAACAAAGGGATCTGAAGACCAAGCTTAGTGACAGAGTGAAGCTTCTCCAGGAAGCAAAGTTCCTATGTTCAATCCCAATAGCAAACAAACAAGCAAGCAAGCAAACAAACAAAAACTCATGTATGTGTGTGTGTGTGTGTGTGTGTGTGTAGTTTGTGTTGACACATGTGCACACTCAAGTACATGTATTGTAGCTCCAAGCTTTTGGCAAGCTAGGCATGCAGCACTAGGCAGGTACTCTAACCCTCTTTGTGTCTTGGATCTTTGTTCTGCAAAATACAAAAAATGATATCGTAAAGCCCCTTTCATCACATCAAGTGAGTTTCATCTAAAAAATTTAGTCAGGTGCCGAGTAAGGGCCTGTGTCTGTGAGGCCAGGGCAGGGAGAGCTCCTGGGTCAGGCAGCAAGGGGACTCTTTTCCTTTGGGCTTGTCATCACTTTTGCTCCCCGGGTTCTCATCTTCTCATTTGCCCAAGTCAAGAACACAATCTGAAGTGTTCAGTTGTTCTCTGAGGACTTGGGATCTGGTCCCAGCCTGTTGCATTCATTTCTTCTCAGAAGACCAGAAGCATATTTAACTGCCAGCCTCCAGGTAGCCGTGTGTGTCCTCAAGCATGGCTATAGGAAACAAGTTGAATAAGAAGTAACCAAAAGTAGAGATTTTCTTTTTACACATCATTGACTAGTTCCTTTTCTTTCTACTCTGCCTTCTTAGAGAGAAATTACAGGCTGTGGTGCATTAGTTATTGTGTCTATTAGAATAATCTAGCCTTCTTTGATATGCAGCAATGTAAAAGTTCTTTCTTATTCATCATATTTAATTTTTTATTTCTTGATTTTTTTCTGAAGGAACCAAATACTATAGTGGAAGTTCTGTTTGAAAAACATGTATTTAAGTATTTAAACTAAGTATTTAAAGCACAAGACACAAGTGTAATCACTTGAAATCAATAATGGAATAAAGATATTATTAGTAATAATAGTTAACATTGCTCTTCATAATAGTAATACTTGCACTGTAATGCTCATAATATGCCTGACATTATGTATATTTACTAATTCATTTGCTAGTTTCAACAATACTCAGCAATATTAGTGTTTTTTGGTAAATACAGTACCTAATGTGAGAAAGTTGTATCAATATCTCAATTTCTATGAGTTCATTGGGCTTGAAAAGTCACATTCTTTTTTTTCCTAGGAACATACAAAAAAGACAGCCTGGACATAAAATTTAACTTTCTTATGTTGTCACTGATGGTTAACAATCTTAGTAACTATCTTCAGAAATGTCTTGTTCACTTACTTACCTGGCTTTAGGGCTTCCAGATTTGGGATAAGTTCTGAATATGATGTTTTCATTTAGAGTTGACTGATGATGTTGTTAACTTTCCTTCACTAGATGTAGGAGTATGGTGCACGCACACAGCAGCATTTGGTGCCACGTCATACTGCTCGGAAGGCTGAGCCAGGAGGATAGAGTTTAAAGTCAGCCTGGATACTGAGAGTACTGACTCAAAAGAAAAAAAAAAAAAAGAAAGAAAGTGTTTGGATGACTACAAAGCCAAACAATGTGACTTCAAGTCAAAAGAAGGCAGTAACTCACTTCAGTTACTTGAACATGTTTTTGCTAAGCTAGAATAGATTCTTTCTCGTTTTAACATGTTGCCTGATAGAAATTGGATTGAAATTTAAAATCAGCAATGATTCCATGGGCAAGTCATTTGCCTTTTTTTTTCAAGGAAAAGCCAACTCTTCTTAGGAGACTTTCTGTAATTGCTCCCAATCAGGCACCATCCTCTTCCCCCGCCCTGTTTTCTTCCTTTGCTGAGAAATCTGTGAAAAATAAGCACAGATGAGCGGACACAGTGACATCTGCCTTCCTGCCTGTGGTTCCATACGCGGTACTTCTGTGGGATGCAGTTGTCCTGATACTGGTAGGCAGGGAAACCCATTTTTCATTATTGAAAATAGCTTTTCTTCCTTTATCGAAAAATGACATTTGTGCGTCACAGGAAAAGTAGAAGCCTGCAATGAGGAAAGTGTTGGGATAAATTTAGCTTTTGTCTTTCTTCTGATCTCAATTTGGATATTTTTTTTTCCCCAAGAAGAACACTGTTCAACCCTCAAGACCAAGGAGGTTTGGAAAGGGGTGGGAGAGGGCACAGGTGCACTGCACAGTGGACAATCAGGTACAGTGCATTCAAGGGCTGGCTTTGTCTGTCTCCCCAGGAGGGACATTCAGTCCCTCCCCATCTTGCACCACCTTGGTTTTCTGGTCATTCTGTCTGATAAATAATAAGATCAAGACACTGGACACCAATGTTCTGGCCACAGCTCAACCTGATAAATTATTACTCTACATGTGCCGTTTCTTGCCCTCCTGCTGTTTTGAGACAATTTCTTTTGATGTTTTTTTTTTTTTTTTCTTTTTCAGTTATTTCACACAAAGATCAATTTGGATCTTAATACGTATAATGCATGCATGTGTACATGTGTATGCACACATGTGTATATACAGATGCAAACACGCATATGTATAAGTACATGTTGTTATGGTTATAGTATACAGAACTTGAATTACTGACGTATGTGCCAGGTAATTGAATAGAAGCAAATTTTCGGGGTCCTGTATGTCTGAAAAGCACAACTTGTCAGCCAGCGACTAAACCAAGTTCAGTGAAAAATCAAGAGGACTTCAGTTTATATTTGTATGTTCCGCTTTTATAAAGAAAGTAAAATGGTTGTTAATGTTGGTTAGAGAGAGCCAGGAAAGATATGTTTCTGTGTCAGGTAAACTTGGGTTGAGGATGCATCTTAGCCATGGCTCTGTTGCTGAGGGGAGACACCGTGGCCATGGCAGCTCTTAACAATTAATTGTGGGCTTGCTTATAGTTTCAGAAAGTAAAGTCCATTATCATCATGACAGGACACACGGCAGCACACAGGTAGGTATAGTAGGTAGCTGAGCGCTTTATATCCTGATCTGCACGCAGGTGAGAAGAAAGAGATGCTGGGGCAGCACACTCCCTTCAACAAAGCCACACTCCTCCAACAAGGACCCAGCACTTAATCCTTCCAAGCAGTTTGCTAGCTGGGGGCTAAGCACGCAAATATATGAGCCTCTGGGGGCTATTCTCAGTCAAACCACCACAGTTTGCACTTGTGGCCCAATGGTGAGATGGTGGATGAATGGTTACCACGTGTAGTCGTACATACAATTTCATACCACAGAATCCACATATTTGTCACCTAGTTAACAAAAACAAATATTTCATACTTCTAGACTGCTGTTGTTTAGTGGCAACTCTGGAGATGGGGCTGAGGTTGATTACTTTAGCAACTGTATTTGAGTGCTATTGTTGCAACCCTGAGGCTCATAGACGACTCTAAAAGAGCAGATTTGCGTAATATCTATCTGTCAACTTACAGGATTTCAATGGAACCTCCTCAGTCAACAGGAACCTTTATTAAATGCATTTTTATGTCTAATTTAAACCTAGCACCATGGACTTCACCAGTATACAATGAAACGAACAGAAGCATCATTTGAATGAAAAGAACAGTGGGACTCTTGATAGTCATTTTTATGTGGAGCATTATTGCAGCTAATGTTTAAATCCAACAACTTGCTAAGGCACAAAGGGTAGTCAGTTTTCCAATGGACAGCCTGGCAGCAGAGTAAATACTTGTGCAGATAGGTTCTAGAATACAGCAGTCGCCCCCTGTTTCAGCTTGGCCCTCTGAAAGGAACAAATGAACAGTTATTCTTGATAGTGACTCTATAATCAGCTTCATAGACTGTGTTTCCTTTAAAGCTCACAACTATCTAGCAAGAGTAAAACTGCACTTATGGTATAGATCAAAAACCAAACCAAATCAAAAGGCTGAGCAGCTGGAGAGATGGCTGATCACTTCAGGACACAGACAGCTCTTGTGTGGTACCTGGCCGTGACTCCCAGCACTCACACAATGGCTCACAATGTAGCTCCAGTTTCAGGAGGTCTGGTGCCCTCTTTTGGGCTCTGGGGTCACCAAGCATGCATGTGGTACACAGACATGTATACACATATACATGTGGCCAAGACATCCATACACATAAAATAATAAAATAATATATTTTTTAAAAAGGCAGTGGTACTCTCTACTAAAAAGAGAAAGGCCACACACAGACACAACACAGGGTCAGAGCTGGTGACAGCAGCTGTGGACCCAGAGTTTATCCATCTGACTTAAACGCTTGCCCTGTGGCACACCAGCCATAGCTGGGATCACCCTTACTGCTTGCATCTTGGCTCTTGATGGGTTGTTTCTCTGGCACCTCTGGCCACAGCTTCACTAGCCCTTTGGCTCTTGTGACCTCCCAGAGCACAGACTAAGCCAAGAGCCACTTCCAACTTCTTAGTACCAACTTTCAGTTGAACTCTGCTTCCACCTTGGCAAGCTTTGCCAAGGGCCATGCAGGACCAGAGTCAGACTGGTGGTTGGGTGGAGGGCACTAAAGCTGTAAGGCCTGGAAATGAAACTAGCTACCTAGCACTGATGAGTGAGGTGAAGGTTGAGAACGCCATCTTTGGAGAGAAGGCCTGGGTCCTGGCTTGGTAGCAAGGTCAGCTCACTCTGTTGACATTTAACTGAGCTAGGTCTGTCCTAAATTCTTCCTGGCCACAGCCTTACTGTTCAAGGTTGTGGTTTTAGTGCTGCTTGTTTAAAACGCTAAACAAAAGTGATCTTTCCATTTTGGTCCTATGAAAGTCACACTGACCAGCACTGGTAGAATTTCTTGTCATAATCCAGCGTGAAGGTTAGCAACATGCGCACACCATCCGTGAAGCCCGTGAGCTCAATCAGCCCCACAGAGTTGGGTGATGCTTTTCTTTCTATTCCTGTCATTTTGGTTTTTCAGATAGGACCTCACTATTTGCTCAGGCTGGCCTGCACCTCTCCATCCTCCTGCCTCAGCGTTCTGAGCACCTGAGTGTAGGCCTGCACTACCGTACATTTGTATAACGTTCTTTAAACAAAATAGAGTAAAATAAGTTGATGAACACTTTGTAAAACTTAGATTTCAAGTTTAATCTGGACTTTTACGTTTCCTTTTTAAAAAGTCTGTCTGCAATGTTTGAACTCAGTTCCCCTTACAGGACAAATGGTTGAAGCAGGATAGTTTTGTCCTACGTTAGCTAGCCAAATCGTTCTCCTTAACTCCTCAAACCAAAACATCCTACCAACTATCTGACAGACCTATTTTGACCTGCTTGGATAACCACGACAAAATTCCATAGACCAGGGCCCGTAGGAAAACACAGTTCTAGGGTGAATGGCTCCCTGTGCAGGAAGTCTGAGGTCAGTGCTAGCGCAGCTGATCTCTGGCAAGGGGTCCATTCCATCCTACAGAGGGCAGACTTGCTGCCATGCCCTCACAGGGAAAGGGCAGATCTGGATGTCCCCTCCCCGTTCCACCCTCCCTCTTTCTCTCCCTCCCTCTCACTACCTCTCTCTGCTTCCTTTCCCCTGCCCCTCCCCTCTTCTCTCCTCGCCTCTCCTCTCCTTCTCCCCACCTCTCCCTTCCCCTCCCCTCACCCCTTCTCTCCCCTCTTCTTCTCGCCTCTCCTCTCCTCTCCTTCTCACTTCTCCCCACCTTTCCTTACCTCTTCCTCGCCTCTCCTTTGGTACTGCTAACTCTTGTGCCTCTGCTTATAGGCATACCATTCCTACTGTGGAGGCCCCAAATACATGATCTTGTATAAAACTAATTACTTCCCCAAAGTAACTGTCACATGTGGATTCCTAATACCACCATCCTGGGGGATTTATGCCTAAAAATATTAATTTTGGAGGAGCTAAAATTCTGTCTAAAAGAACCAAGCATTAGTTGATATTTTTCCTACTACCCATCAACGCAGCCTTCACTCACTTACGTCCCTTGTCTACTTACGCCATGAAATTGTTAAGCAGGAAGTAGTCCATTGTGTGCATTTTACCACTTAGGGTTCTGAAGCCCACAGAAGTGGTATCAGGATCAAATCTCACAGGGCCAAGGTCTTAACAATCGGTCAGTATAGTGATGAACATTTTGTGTTAAATATTTACTGTTACATAAAATAAAATACATTCATATAGTGATTTCTCTTATTAAACTTGACCACATGCAAATGGACTTGAGAATTTTGATATTTATTTTATATCCTTATAATACAAAATTATATCTTTGTCCCCTTTCTATAACCATCATAGATATAATCACAGATTATAAACCCTAGGAATTACATTAGCTGGGGAATTTATAAAAATCAATGTCATCCTTTGAATTAATGTGTTTTGAGGAAATAAATATGTACCGACTATAAAGCCTGTAAAACTTAAAAGCAAACCACATATTTCATTTAAAATGCACTGCAGGGACGGGAGAGCAGGCTTAGTGCTTAAGAACACTGGCTGCTCTTCTAGGCCACCTGAGTCCAGTTCTCAGCAAGCACACCAAGTAGCTTGCAACTGCCTGTAACTTCCAGGAACTGGATGCCTTTTTCTGGCCCCTGGGGGCATCAGCACACATGTGACATATGCATACAGACATAGACACATACACAGAAAATAAAAATAAATATTAAAAAATTCAAAACATCCCACAGAGATACTCACACATATATGCTTATGTCAGCACTCTTGACAGTTTCCAAACAACAGGATCCTATTAGTTGTTTGTCAGCAGATGAATGTATACAGAGGACGTGGCATATATACACACAGGAAAATTGTACTCAGCTGTAAAGAAGAATAAACTAATGCAACTGGAGATCATGGAATTAAGTAAAGTGTGTCAGATTTAAGGAAAAATATCATGTGTTTCTTCATTCGCAGATTGTAGATTTTTATATAGATACATAAAATCACTTTTATAGATGATATAAAAGTAGATAAGAGACTGTTCGATTAAGATAAAGGACAGAGTAGGCAGGAGTAGACGGAGAAAAGAGGGTTTGAGCGTGAATACAATGGAAGCGTGTGACATATGAATATGAAAATCTCATTATGAAAATTATCATTATGTACAATGAATACATGCCAATAAAATTTGTGTGTGAACTGAAGATTGGTTCAGTTACCAGAGAGCTTGCCTAGCATGCATAAAGCCCCAGTACTGTGCACAGTAGGCACGGTGGTACATACCTGTGACCCCAAACACTCGACAGGCTATAGATCAGCAGTGTAAAGACATCTGTAGGCGTATGGTTATTGTGTAGTTTAAATTCTGACTTCCTGTCTAAATGTTGTGTAAAAGTTGCTCCCCAACTGTGGCCCTGATATGTCAATAAAGGAGCTTATAGCCAATTGATGAGCAGTGGAGAGAATAGGGCTGGACTTTCTGCCAGTCATGGGAGGAGGAGTGGGGAAAAGAAGCCGAGGATTGAGCCACTAGGAGAGGTCCAAGAAAATCAGGAAGAAAGCTACAAAGTGCAGGTATCATTAGGATGTTTTCTAGGAATAAGACAAGATAGCACAGCGGGTCAAGAACAGACCTAAGCTGCTCACAATAGCGTTGTGAAGCCTTGTGTTATAAAAGAGTCTCAATTATTTGTGTGGCAGCTGGGTTAAGAAATAATAAGCTAAGAGAAACAATCACTGTTTCATATAAATAACTTCAGCAGGCATCCTCAGCAATGTGCATGGTTTGAGGCAATGCTAGGCTACATGAAACCCTATCTCAAAAATTATGTAAGAAAGCATATAATTTCATACAAATTTAACAAAAGTACAAAGCACACAGTGTATTAGTTCATGCATGATATTGTCAATTGATGTTTTCTGTTTTCTATTCCTGGCCTGAGTAGTAGTTTAAGGATGTCCAAAAGCAATCTAGAAACTGCCACAAAAAGTCTTAAATAGTCAGTATAGATTTGAGGTTGGGTACTGAGTTAGAATCTCAGGAAATTGATGCAAATGGGGACAGAAAAATGAATCCTTTGGCAGAAGACTAAGTGTATGAGAAATAACAACTCCTTTCCAACCTACCTTCCTCTCTTACACACCCATACTCAAAACATGTCGAAGATGCACATGCACATTCATACTCCCATATACTTCTACACACACACACACACACACACACACACACACACACACACACACACACA
>OU015750.1:31545426-31585426 GCA_907169655.1 Acomys percivali
AAAAAATATCTGAATCGTGTTCTCTCTTGCTGGTGAAATGTGATTTCCCAAAGCAGATTGGCTCTGGGATTCTGGGGGAAGGTGTACTGGAAGGCTTGTGTAAAGCACACATGCTGCTCCATGTGGTGCAGCAGCTGCTAAGGTAATGATGCATTTTTAGTGAAAAAATACCATAAATAAACATACAAAAAAGTATATGAAACTCTCTCCAACGAAGCACAAAATTTGGCAGTAAGTTAAGAATCTAAAAAAAAAAAGTTATAACCGATAAGAAAATGCACCAGCACAACCATTTCCAAATCTTATTTCTACCTACATATTTACTCACATATTTATATAACACATATCATTATTATATTTACCTTTCCAATATGCCCACACTTTTATCCGGCAATTTCCAATGTTAATATATTCCCAATGTGCAGAAGATTCAAAATTAAATGGCCGTGCCTCTGCATAAAAGTATTCTGTAATGCATTAATGCATCAACTAATTACATGGCCAAGTATTTTGTTGTTGTTGTTGTTAAACTAAATTAAATGAAGTCCTCATTCTTTTCTGAATAATGACTATAAAGTATTATTGGAAAATAAAGGTATTGTCCAGGCTTGGTAGAGATGCTTGCAATCCAGTCTGCATTTGGGAGGCACAGACTGGATGGTTACTGTAAGTTTGTGTCTAGCCCTGTCTACATACAGTTTTGAAAACAATAAGAAGGTTTTTTTTTTTTTTTAAAGGTTTTACACCTTTTTATTCTTTTTTTTCTTTTTTTTATCAGTATTTTTTTTATTAATTTATTCTTGTTACATCTCTATGGTTATCCCATTCTTTGTAAGGAAGGTTTTCTTAAAAACCCAATCTGATGAGACTTGATAGCCTGTGACCATAAAGTGGGGCAGGAGGTCCCCCTCAATCATGGACCTAGAGGAGTGCAATAGGGTAGGGGTGGGGGGAGGGAGGAATGGGAGGATACAAGTGATGGGAGAACAACTGAGTTGTAAGCTGAATAAATTAGTTAATAAAAATGGTGTAGTATATTAAAACATCCAATCTAATTATTAATTATTTCTAACTTCTGTTCCAAAAAATCTGAGTGGTTTACATGCACAAAGACTGGTTCTCTGAACTGACACTTTTTTTTTTTTTTTTTACGTGCAATCAAGTCAACAATAAAACAGTGTGAGACCACTCTTCATATGTAAGAGTAGACAAGAAAAAAAAATGAAGAAATGAGCTGGTCAAATATAGACACAGGAAAGGACCTCATGCTTCAGAATCGCACCGACTAACAGAACTCACCAGTGTGGAATTGAAGCCAGCACAGTGGATTAACAGGGAGCCCTAACAAAGCGAGCAGAGAACATTAGAAGTGCATTTCAGAAGCACGTGCCAGTCAGTTCACAGCTGGTGTGCAGGGAGTGGGCTGAGTAAAACGGTTCGAAGTCTGGACTGTTCTGTCCCTCCCTAAGGTGCATACTCACTGACAAAGAGTGGCATTTTGCCTTCATCACACACGGCAAACCTTTCCTCCCATTCTATAGATTGTTTTCACCATCTTGCAGTGTTTTGGGTGTACAAATTTCTGAGTATTGAGGAAGCTCAGCTTCTTTCTCCTTTTGGTTGCCTGTGGTTTGAGACACAAAAGAATTTATCACTATAATTTATAAAAGACTTTTTAAAAACATTTCAGTTTTCATTTAGATATCCAAGCTACTTTAAGTTTTGAATAAGATGTCAGTGGCTGGTAGGGAAAGCACATGAAGGCACGTGTTGCCAAGCCCTAAACACTTTATTTTTTATTCTGATTATTCTTATGAAGAAAGTTGTTTTCTTAATTTAAAAAAATGAGGATTTTTACAAAGATCTAAGAAAACTTTTGCAGTTTTAAAACGTTAAAACAAATTCTAGCTTTTTATCTATGTTCATTATTCAGAATTTAATAGTTTTAATGATTTATTTGCTTTTAAGTGAAAAGAAGGCAGGTGCATCCCAACCCCTTTTCTTCTGGCGTAGATTCTGCAGGTTTCTCCCCTGAGCTGTCCTGTGGCGTCCTCCATCTCTATCAGGCATCTATCCCTTCCTGCCCCTCAGGAGGGGGCCAACCTTCCTCACAGTTCTGTTGTTTCTTCGTCTTTTTCCAAAGAACTTCTCTGTCTGCGTAGGAATGTGTCCTGCCTTTCTCCTGGGTTTGCTGTTCTGACCACATTCTGTTTGTTCCACTCTGTCTGACTCCAAGCTCTCCCCAGGGAGTTCACTTTCTCTGGACACAGTGGTGGCTGAATGCTCCACTGAAAAATCTCAGTTGGAATCCTCCTGCTCCTTGGAAGATAACAGCCCTAGCAAGGGTCTCAGACTAGCTAGCTCAACGGCCTTTCTTCCTCTGGAGTTATCAAATGATAGAAGCAAGGTGTTCAGGAATTACGCTTAGCCTCAGAGCCAATGCGCTCTGTCTTTCTTGATTCATAACCATCAAAATATTTTTCTTTCTCTTCAAGTAAGACCATATCACATGGCGCTGATAAAAATATTGTCAGTCTTTCGCAACTTTCCCTCAGGATTAGAAAGCTTGATTTGATCCCAAGTCTAACCTTCCTGCTGAACTGCATGCAGGCTACCAACACATTGTCTGGCTTGGTGGTTTATCATTCTGATACCGGAGGACTCTTTGACTTTGTTGTTGGTGTTTCCATTCCCTCTTAGTCTGCAGTGTGTCGTTGAGATGATTGTATGGATTGGATCCTACAAGCCTTGGTGTGCCAAGTATCACTGCCAGAGGAGTTGGCATAGGATGCCAGGTATACAAAATTATTATTTTTTTACTTTAATTATGTGTATATGTGTGCGTTTTAGTATGGGTTTGTACATGTGAGTTTAGGTGGTTGCTAAGGTCAACAGATGGCTTCAGATCCTCTAGAGTTGGAGATACAGGCAGTTGTGAGGTATCCAACGTGGGTATGGGGAACTGAACCCTTATTCTCTGCAAAAGCTGTAATGCCCTTAACTAGTGAGCCATCTCTCCTGTCCCAAGATGGCCTTTGTGACACATTGGAAGTTTAAGTTCTCAGTTCTTTAACAAGGAATACGAAAGTTCATGGTTCTAATATCTTACTCAAATCCTTGACTGAACATTATACATGCGGGGAAGGAGATGGCTCAGTGGTTAAAAGAACAGGCTGCCTTTCTAGAGGACAGGGGCTCAATTCCCAGCATCTACGGGGTAGTTTACCATTGTAACTCCAGTTACAGAGGATTCATTGTCCTCCTCTGGCATCCGTGTGCACTGCATACACATGGTGAACAAACACATGCAGGCAAAACACCCATACACATACAATTTTAGAAGTTGTGTATGAATCTGGTTTGTCATTATGTGTATGAAACATTAACCGGGTACATGGGCAATCCACCTCCTTTAGACATTGCTAAAGATGCTTGCTTAAAAGAGGGGTAGAGAGAAATAGCAGATGCTTGGTCAGGAGGAGTAAGGGTATAAAATAATTAGTCAATTGCTTTAGCCCCCATCGCTGCCTTCTCTTCACTCCCTCTCATATCTTTGTCATCTCAACTCTCCTAGTTTCCTCTCCTCCCCTCCCCTCTCCTCTCCTCTCCTCTCCCCTCCTCTCCCCTCCTCTCCCCTCCTTCCCTCCCTTCCCTGTTAACATAATGTTCTTGTGGTCTGTGTACAATTTACCCTTGTTCATTCAATTGCTGGTTTCTCTATCCCACCATCTGGTTTCAATTTATTGCATTGCAATGTTTATTCTAAGTATTTCCTGTCTCAAGTTTGTGTAAACATGCCACTATTTGTTCTCTGTATTGCTAATAAAAGCCAACTAGCCAATGCTGAGCAGTATAGAGAGTGGAGACTAGAGACTAGAGATTAGGGTGGGACATCTGATCCAGTGAGGGGAAGAGAAAAACAGGAAGGAGTGGAGGGATGCACGTGGAGAGGACTGGGAAACACCAACAGGGATGCACTGGGCTGAGAATATGAGTAAAAGTAAATAAAATTGTGGAAAATCTGAATGGGAGGAAACTATACTAGTTTGGAGGTTTAGGATGGAGTAATTATTGTGCAGCACCATTGAGCTATAGGCTAGTTAAATAGATCCTCGTCTCTCTGTGTGGTTATTTGGGTATAAAGCTGGTTAAGGAGTAACTGCTGTTTTATTAAAATAACAAACCAATATTAATATTAATAATCATTCAACACTTCCCCTCTCCCCTCCCTCCACTTCTCCTCTTCTTTCTTCCCTTCTCTTTCTTTCTTTCCCTCCATCCTTTTGTTTCTTGTTTTCTGTCTTATCTTTCTTTAGAAGGCTCCTTCAAACCTGTTATCAGATTGCAAAGCTATGAAATCAGAGTTAATTTTTTAAAAAGCCATAGTATATCATGTACATGAGTGTGCATGCAGATATACCCACAAGACAGAGTCCTTACGTTGGTTCTGCAGTTCTTAAATAGTTCTAACTATGGAGGCTTCAACTTCCTATAATTTTCCTGTGGTTATAATGGGGTCTCAAGATGAAATAAGTCTATCTTCCAAAGACCAAAATGATATTTCCAACAACGGACTAACTATCCAATAAATAATGCACAAGCATCCTTCACTTAATGTGTACTATTATGCAATGGAAAAATAACTTTCACTGTGACAGTGTGGTACAGAAAATTGAAAGTCTTCATCATAATGTGTTCACATGTAGATCTCCTGGCTTCATTTATTTATTTATTTTATGAATCCAATTTCATTTCTTAAATGTGGGTATTATTATGGCATTTATTCTTTGAAAACCTCATAGCACCCAGGTCTCACCTCTAGAGAATTTAATTAGTCTGAGTTAGGACCCAAACACTAGGGTTTGTAAAAAGCTCCCTGAGTGATTTTTATGTGTCTTGGAATTTGAGCATCAACCTTGAGGTCAATTGTACCATGAGCTGAATTCAATATTGAACAATGGCATGTGTGATTCAAGTATTAAGGCACATCTTTCCCTAGTCCTCTATCCCTCCCCCAGTGTTCACTTGTAATCTATTTATTGTGATTCAAACTTTAAACTGGAGAAGATCATTAATCATAGATATAATTTAGTGACAGCGGGGTCATGCCCCCCTAACTAAGTACACCTTGTTTGCCTCAAAATGCTAATCGCTTTTCTGCAACATTAATGAGGAACAATTGATATGGAACCTAACAATCATATATGGTCTGCTTAGAGTTTTATTGAACTAAAGTACTTTATTAGATTATAAAATACTGCAATAATTATCTAAACAGATGAAACACCTAACACTATTCTTATAAAACTTTGGCGCCAAGGAAGAAGACAGGAATTTTAACGATTTTCAGTATTTTCTGGAGACGAGATGATAATTATGAAAGGCAAATCCTTGGCATCTTCTCAGAAACAAGAGATTTCATTCTTAGAGAGAGAGACCAGGGTTTAAATTTCTTCTGCTTTCAGCTTTGGGGTGTCAGAGGAAAGGAGTCCCATTTTTGCAACTCCTTCAAATAATTCATTTAAAATTGCATGCTTAGAAAGTCCTCAAATTTTCAAGGTAAATGGCCAGCACACAGTAAATCTGTGTTTAAAGATGCTTTTTTGACTTCCCCTTAGAATAACAGACACATGAAAAAATACTCTAATCAGAATGCACTTATGTGCAATTATGAGAAAAATGTTTCAAACATGTTTTAGTTTGAAAAACACTAATATACTTTTAAATTTAGCCCTATGTAGCCAAGTCATCTCTACTTATACTTATTTCAACCTTTTGTGGAATGGCATTGAAGTTTATATACTCAACAAAGATTGTTTAAACTATTACAGTGTTGAGGGCCTTGGTAGATTTCAATCCCAAGAAAAATGATTGCCTTTAAGAAGACAGCAGCAAAATACATTGATTTAGTTCATCTTCAGAGATCAATTGATAAATAATAGATGATAAAAAAAAACCCATTTGAGAGTAGGGGAGAGGGTTAGGTCATAATTTATTGAGAAATTTTCACTTTCAGACTGCGGTGAAGTGAGTCGTTTTTGTAGAAATAGATTTCAACAGGCATCTGCTCATTAGTTGATGAGAGAGAGTGTGTTTGTGCAATTAGTTATTAAGTAGATCATGAAGTTTTCTTGAACAAGGACTGAAATTTCTTCCCAGTGCCAAGTACAGAACCTGGTACATGTTAATAAGTATTCAATAGAAGCATATTAAATTATTTATAATGAATTAAAAAACAGACAATTGCAATGAAGTGTGATAATTGTTCTTTAAGTCACTTCTTGCTGTAGTGGGAAATTGCAATAGTCTAAATTAAAATGATACAAAAGGAAAGATGTGCTTATAATTTATTGTTATATTTGGTACTTTATGGAAGGAAGAAAGATTAGTGTGTGTTCTCAGAGTGTTCTGTCATATAATGGTGGTCTAAATATAAGAAATTTATATCGTTGGCTAGACTGGACTTTGCTAGTTGATTAAATACATAGGATTTTTTAAAAAGGAGAGAATGGAGTAAAATACACAAGGAGAAAAAGACGGCTCCTTGGAGTGCTCTAAATGATGCCTGTGTTTGAAAGGCTTGTTTCAAGTAAGACAAGTGCATCCTTTGAGCTCCACAGGATGCCACTGTCAGCTGCTGCTGAAAACCATTTAAAACTCATGGATCAATCTGGTGTTTTTAAGCTCTTGTTTGAATGAAGCTATTTATTTCTGAGTGTACTTCATCTTCACTGAAGACTAGGACACTTGTAGGGGCAGCTTTCACTATCTTTTTACATAGGCTATAAAATGGCCTGGCTGTCTTACTGAAAATGCTCAGTCTGTGTTTTGACGTCAGTGAATTGGGCTTACACACGCGTATACAATGCACTAGATGGGGAAAAGCTCCTGAAACAGAGGCCCTGAGTTCATGATGTTCAGAAGGGATTTAGCATTGTGGTATAAGCAAGGCTTGTGGTGTATAAGAATAGTTCATGTCTTAAGGAAGCTATAGCCAAAAATTACCCACATTTACACAGTATTCATAAAAATATTATCAAGACATGGGTCAGCTTTCCATTCATGCTGTGTAATAATGGCAAATATATAAGACCTCATCCAGGGACATTTAGGAATAATTAGAAAATTTGTCCTCTCTATTCAATAACCCTACAAATCTTTGAGTTTTAAAAAAATAGTAGCTTGAATTTCATGATAGCATTTTATTTCACATATTACTCATGAAAAGATGTACTTTTCCTAATGAATTTTAGGTTTTCTGAATCTACTAGCAGGAAAACAGCAAATTATTTTTCTTTATTTATGGTTTTCTCGTTTACTTAAACAACATATGATCTTTTCTCCAGTGTTAGTTTATTATCCTGTTCTAGCTTCTCTGAGCTAAGTGGTTCAAATGCCAGGAGAGTAAGAAACATTTTTTTTTTGGGTGGGGGAGGGAAAGGGATAAATTGTCAGCTTTGTTTCAATGAAGTGGTGGACAAACAATCTTTCATATTGCTTTTGGTTTTTCTATTGATACCATAGCAAAATTCCACAAGTTAGTAGCCCAATATTAACCATATTTGTTATCTCCTTGTTTTATAGCTTGGAATCTAGACAAAGTATGATCCAATTGGGTTTTTTTTTTTCATAATTAACAGTACAAAATCAAGATGGTGAAGGGCCATTTCTTTGATGAAGCTTTTGGGGATAAGTCAGCTGCCCAACTGATTATAGTGGTTGGAATAATCCAGTACCATGTGGTGTAGATTTGGGATAAGGCTCCTGTTTCCTCACTTGGGATAGGACTGGACTAGCCTCACTTTGGAGGTTGTTTTTCTTCCTTAGTCTTGAGGCTCCCACGTTTTCACAGTTAGCAATGACAGTTCGTCTTCCTTTGGTTTTGAATTTTCCTTATTTTCTTCTGTTTCTCACTCTGGTTTTGTTTAGAACTTTCTAAGCAAAGGGTGCATCAATGTAGCCCAGGGCTAGCTTCAAACTTGCCATGTTCCTGCTCAGGGTACTCCCAGCTGCTGGAAACACAGGAATAACGCCACTACACCCAACCTTGTTCTCTTTGTAAAGGGTTGATAGATTATGATGGACCCACCAAAATAATTCTGCATAAACTCTTAAAAATCAATTGACGAGTGACCTAAATTTTTTCTACATAGTAGAATCTAGATCATTACTGAATGATCAGGAAATTTGAGTCCTGGGAAACATATTTAGAATTTCACCTAACAATTATGTGTATATCCCAAATAAGAAAGACATTTCCTATATGTGAAGCTTTTCACTGAAACTATGCAAGTAGCTTATGCCATTGTGACATAGGGCTGCAGAATTCTTCCAGTTTTGCTAGCATCCTCATCAGTCTCAGGGAAAAGCTGAGTCTTCATCACAGCCTCCAGGGATTCCTACAGCTTGGTCTACTTCAGCCTTTCCTTGTGGCCTGCACTCTTTTCACTTTCATACTCTTCTCCAGTCTAAATACCTTTGGGAGGGACCACTCTATTCTCCCAGAACAAAAACACAATCCATATCCCAGATTTGCATTTACTGAAACTGTCACCTGAAAACCACTCCCCCTTAATGTCTGCATGGCTCTGTCTATCTTGCTGGCAGTCACAACTTAAATGCCACTTTTTCAGTGAGAACTATACTGATCTTGATTTTTATAACTGCTGCTTACTCCACACACTTCTTATACCCGTTCCTACCTCACTTCTACATTGCCCACACTCATCAGCCATGAATTTATTACTTTCCTTATATATTCAGTAAGGTTGACAAAACCAGGAAAGTCTGTGTTTTGTCCACTGGTATATCTGTATTCAAGCCCTTTGAACAATGTCAAGCATAGAGTAAGCACCCAAGAAAAATATGTTGAAAGAATGTTGAATGGATTAAAATAATTAGCCTAGATTTTTATTTTCTGAATCACTGTTAATTTATCTCTAGTGAGAAACTGCATATTGTTATAAATTCATGAATTCATCCTCCACTATCTTCACTCTATCCTCCTCCTCACTATATGAATTTTAGCAGTAAAATAATAAAAGACAGATTTTGAAAGAATAGTAAAATATGACTCATCCATTTGCTTTTATTTCTAGGTACTTTCCTCTTTATATAATATTTCCTTTCACTTTTAATAAATATTTCTTAACTTAAAATTGTGAAAAACCTAAGACTTAATTGGTGCTCTTAAAATGTTATAGTGTATCTATTTTTACATTAACTTAAATGTCACCTGTTTCTCTTTCTTTTACTGTGAATAGTCAATTGAATAGTATCAACGCCATTCATTAAATGGGCATTACACGCTTTAATAAAATGTATCTTGTCAGCATATTATACATTTGGTGCAACCCATTCTGAAGAAAGAAATGTTACCATCAATTGCTATCTTTAAGAACTGGTGATTTAGCGCATTTATAACTGTGCTGGGCACTTATCACTACAGTGCTTTTAGCCATGGTAACTAGGCAAGTATTTTGCCTTCTCTTGTTCCATCATGATTTATCTTCATCACATTTAGCGGTACACAGTGTGGGATATATGTAAATGCCCTTCAGTTTCTAGCTTCATCTCTTTGGTAATTTGACTCTAACTTCCCTTAAGCTGAGTTGATGTGTTACTAAGATTTCAGGTATTAATTCTACACATGTATCTTCTGAGTCTATGCAGCCAAGTCCACATTTTCATGCTATGCCAATTCCTTGGGTCAGTTCAGGACTCAGCCGTACTGTCACACGTCAGCATCATGGTCAACCACCACACTCTACTGCCTTGTCTTAGTCAATCTGCTTACTGTGACTTTACTCTCTTTACTATCAGACCTAGAAACCACAGATACATCTTTGAGTTCACTAGCTCCTCCTCTTCTTCCCACACAAGATTCTAAGCCCTTTGAATTCTGCTTCTGGGACAGCCTCAGATCTGTTCTCTCTTCCTCTGTCTGAAGCTTCCTGTTTGCTGATACATGTGACACCTAGACTCAACTGGTCTCTAAACTGGCCTCCCAATAGCTTTTTGTTTCTCTCCTTTTCTCTGTTTTTCCTACTTGTTTCAGACAGTATTCATTTTCAAAGAGCAGGATATGTTACCAAATGTTCACACCAATGCCATTACACTGAATAAAAATTATTGTAAGCTTTAGCACCACACGCAAGATCTTTCTATCTATTATGTTCTTCTTTAAAAAAATCTAGTATGGGGATTGAAACTAGGGCCTCAAGTATATAACCGAGTTATACCCCTAGCCTGTGAGATCTTTCTCATTTGAGTCCAGATTTTATTACTTAAATTCACATTCCATTTTCTCTTTGAAGCAAAGAACAATGTATTATTTCCTATGCAGAGAGTGTCACTATCACACTTTGTGCTTTTGGTTAGGCCTATATGCTTCCTTGATGCTGTTTATGTGACTGGACTTCTCTGCTCTGTTTTTCCTTTAGTTTCAGGTCCAGCAGAGCCTGGTTAGTAAAATGACCCTTGACTCCTTCAACTGAGAGCAAGTGGCTCTCTTTCTGTGGAACTCTACTTTATTCATATCCGTCTTCAAATCCCAGAATGTTACCATACAGTACACAATACGTGTTCCCATCTCACAAGTCCTGTGAGACAGCAACCGTGTGTTTTATAATCTCAGCATCCCATGCATTAGCAAAAGTCCTGGCATTTAGAGGATTTACCAAATATTTGAAGAAAGAAAAGGAGTAGAAAGGAAATTGATAGAAACTGACTTAGAGTCAACAGTGAGATATTGCAGATGAGCATGAAGGAAGTCAGCAGAGGACGTCAATGCTGGGCATTTCCTACAAAGAGCTCGCCTTCCTTTCCTCAAGAACTATGACCAGGATCCCCATCTTTTCCTCTCTAGGAAACTAAACGGTCATGTTTCCAAGTGTAAGAAGTATTCATTTGTCGTTGTCCTCATCAGAATCATCTGTAGATATTTTTTTTAATTTTAATTTATTTATTTTTATTAATTTATTCTTGTTACATCTCTATGGTTATCCCATCCCTTGTATCCTCACATTCTCCCCTCCCTCCCATTTTCCCCTTATTCCCCTCCCCTATGACTGTTCCTCAGAGGGATTACCTCCCTCTGTATATGCTCATAGGGTATCAAGTCTCTTCTAGGTGACCTGCTGTCCTTCCTCTGAGTGTCACTAGGTATCCCCCGCCAGGGGACATAGTCAAATGTGAGGCACCAGAGTACATGAGAAAGTCAAATCCCTCTCTCCACTCAAGTGTGGAGACTGTCCTGTCCATGGGCTAGATCAAGGTAGGGGTTTAAATTTTACCGCCTGTATTGTCCTTGGCTAGTGCCTTAGTTTGAGCGGGACCCTTTGACCCAAATCTGCCTATCATAATGTTCTACTTGTAGGTTTCTAGGACCCACTGGATCCTTCTACATTGCTATTCTCCCATTGTTCTCTCATCTAGAGTCCCAATAGGATGTCCTCCCCTCTGTCCCAGTTTCCTGGTAAGGGAAGGCTTTCATGGGACATGCCCATTGGGCTAGTATGCAGATATAAGTGAGTATATACTATTTGAGTCTTTCTGCTTCTGGGTTAACTCACTCATTATGATCATCTCTAGCTCAATCCATTTGTCCACAAATTTCGGGAATTCCTTGTTTTTGATAGCTGAGTAGTATTCCATAGTGTATATGTACCACAGTTTCTTTATCCATTCTTCTACTGAGGGACATTTAGGCTGTTTCCATGATCTGGCTATTATGAATAAGGCTGCTATGAACATGGTTGAGCAAATTTTCTTGTTGTGTTGTGGACAGCTTTATTCAAAGAAGAGACCATATTTGACAGTCTTTAGAAAAAATACCCACACAGGAAAAAAAAGTTAGTCCTCTCACTCTCTTATGCATTTTAGAAGATGTCATTAATTCTAGAGGGATTGTCAAAAGGAATCACATTCATTCACTGAGACTGACAGAACCAGGGCACTTAAAATTTTGTACAGGTGGCTGGAATGAGTGTTTGCTGTTCTTGCACAAGACTCTTGTTTGGGTCCCAGCAGCTACATGGTAGCACATACCCATCTGTAGCTGCTGCTTCTGAGGATCTGATGCTATCTTCTGACTTTTGCTGTTACTGCACACATGTGTTGCACATACATACAGCCAGGTGCATGCATGTGCGAGCGTGCGCACGCACGCTCGCGCGCGCGCGCGCACACACACACACACACACACACACACACACACACATACAAATATACTCAGTACTGGGCCTCAAACTGTATATTCAGGTTTATAGAGAAGTTAAGATGCATCTTTTTAGTCTGGCTTGTGCACTCTAATATGGTCCAGAAACTGCTAATTTTTTTTCCTGAATCTTCCTACATCATTGCAGTGCAAGTACTAAGAGCTACACACAAGAGACACCAATCTAATCCCAGTCCTCACTTTATAGATGAAATGACTGATACTCAGATGTAGTAAATGGACTCAGGCCTTCTTTTCTGGCTCAGTTTTGGAGCCTCACCTTTCCCCACATTTCTCAAAACGTTATTCTGTCATCGCCATGTGGGCCAATTTGGAAGCCTGGCCTTTCTGCAAGTTTCCACTCATGGCCTTCTGTTCTGTTTTGTCCTGGTCTCAAATGACCAAATAAGGCAATCTTCCTTTACTTTTAGACCTAAATCGGTTACTTCTTCGGAGAGGAGCCAAATACCCCTAAGTCCTAATCTCCCCACCTGAAAATGTGTCTGTTGGCTTCCTCAGTCATTATGTATTCTCCCAGCCTTTCCCCATCTCAATGGCCCCACTCCCTTTCTTAATTACAGACGGCATCATCAGCTTACTTCCCCACCAGCTCAGAGCAGATGTGCAGCACACAAGCTCATTTAACAACTGAGAAACTGCATCCGCGTTGGAAGCCTGGGCAAAGACAAAGCCTTCCGTCTCCTCTTGGGCTTTGTTAGTAGTGAAGGCTCACTTGACAGTGTTTTCTGAGAGCAGAGGAGTCCTGAGACGGAGGAGGCCCCCATTCCCATCAGAGCATCATGACTGGTGATTCAGGACAGCTCTCCTTGCTGGGGACGGTTAGGGTGTAAGGGCTTCTGACCCTGTCACTGCTGCTAATTTTAGGGGACATTGTTTCTGCTGCATGTTTGTGACAGCAGACCTCTCATCACTGTCTCCTGAGCAGAGCCCACTGAGCTCATTATATTATTATGGGCTCACTATCCCAAGGGACGTCCTTCACTTGCTGTCTCTTTATCATCCTTAAGACAAACAATGAGGAGCCCAGTTATTGTCTGACCATTAATTAAAGTGAAGTGCATCAAATGCACAGAAGAGCATACAGCAAAGGGAACAAATACTCCTGTTCGAATGAGCGTCAAACTTTGCTGTGTACTCTAGTATCAATTTAATAAGTAAATAGGTCTTTCAAGAATCTTCTTCAACACCCCCCCCCCGCCTGCCACCTCTTCTTTCTTAGAAGGATCTGCTTTGCCCAAACCCGCTATTTATCATTTGCATGTGTGTTTTACCAGGTAATTGTTATCTTAAACACTTTCCTCTTTTTTATACATTTATTATTATTTTTTTCATTCAGTGTTACCCTGGGGACAGTTATTTCTATTTATAATACAGCTCTTTACTCATTGACAACCCTCTGCCACTCTCCTCTGCACATATCATGTAATTTTTGTTTAGTTCTTATTTTCACCAACTTTGGGATGTCACAAATCCTTTTGTACGCATCACATTTTGTACCTGTTCAAGTGTTTCTCTTAGATGTCTTCATGGAGTGTAGTCATTGCGCCGGATGATACGCAAAAGCTGTGATAAACCACATCTCAAGATGCCCAAATCAAAATGACTATACACGGTGTGTGAAAATACTTAGTGTTCCACCATCTCCTGCCATTTACATCATCTAATTTATATAGTTTGCACAACAAAAACAAAGCTTGTTTTGTTTTTGAATACTTCAGTTGAACTCAGTGTAGCTTTTGGCATTCTTTTCTCTGAAGTTCTTATTTATCTTTTCCTTTTAAATGTTTTTCTTTAATTCATATTAACTTGCTATTGGTTTTGACCATTTGAAATATGAATTTTCTGTCAGCTGGGTGAGATATGAATGTCTTCTATGTGATGCTTCTGTTTTTGTGTTTTAAAATACTTCTTTTCTCTTCTTTTGATGGCGTCTTTTGATATTGCCCAGGCTGGCCCTGGGTTTCTGAGTCTTCATTGTACCTCACCCTTCTGAATGTATACTGATACAGTTCTTAACTGAAGATCATTATTTAAACTAGGACTTACCCTTGGCTTTGTACAACTCCATTCACTTTGACAAATGCATAAGAATATGTCTAATTATCACATTATGGGGAGCTTTACCACTTTAGAAATACCACACATCTCACTTACTTATTCCTTCCTTCCACACCTCCAAATGTCTGGCAATCGCTGGTTATTTACTTTGTCTATGGTTTTGTCTCTTTTGGAATGTCATATAGTGCAATGGTAAACAAAGTAGCTGTTCCAGACTAGCTTCTATCACTTGGGAAAAATACATTTAAAGGGCCTTTATATATTTCATAGCCCCACAGGATGTCTCTTATCGTTCAATAGTAATATTCTACTTAGTGAGTGCACTACAATTTGCTTAAACTAGTTAGTCTTTGAAAGCCATCTTGGTTGCTTCAAACTTTTGACAAAGGTTACTGCCTTTCATTCATTTGCAAGACATTTTATGGACATAAAGATCCAATTCATTGGAGTCAATAGGATGAACCTATGTTCAACTTTTCTAGCAACAGCTTCTAAATGTGTGGTCGGCCAATGAGTGAACTACTCTTGTACCACATTCTAGCTATCATTAACTTTGGCTATTCTTATATGTGTTTTTGTTTTTGTTTTTGTTTTTGGTTTTTTTGTTTTTGTTTTTTTTTTTTACCAATTTTGTTTTTTCTTTAATTTATGGTATTTTGACAGTTGAATATTTGCTGATTAAGAAGTATGCTCATTCAAAGGTTAGCTAATTCCTATAGGCAATGAACAGTTCCCTCAGGAGTAGACCTATCCTATGCACCAACTGATCTCAAACGGACAATTTCTAAATGTGCTCTATATAGAATGTTTGCAACGAACGTCAATAGTCCTTTACCCCAAGCCACCCAATGCCAGGTTATCAACTAACTTAGGGAAGCTCCTGTTCCCCAGAGACCACTAAAGTTGTTATCTGTATGCCAATTCTAAACCTGACTGACTGGAAACTGTATTTTTCTTTGAGTTCAAGACACACAGAGTTCTGCATATGCACTCCTAGTTCCCTCTGCTCCTGGCTCACCTGGTGTCCTCCGCGTGGCTAGGCACAGAGTCCACGTGCCCACTGCTTCCAAGATTGGAGAGTATAGAAACAGCTTCTTTTGTGATAGTCATTTCCATGCCTGTGTGTCTTAACGTATCTGATTAAAACGAGTTCTTGTACATTTAAAAATATATGTAGTGGCATCTTATTGTTGTTTTAATTTGCAGTTTTTGTACTGATATGTACTGTTGAACATATTTTCATATGCTTATTTACCATCTGTATATCTTTGATGAGGTGTCTGTTCAGATCTTTTGCCCATTTTTTAATTGGATTGTTTGCTTATTGTTGAGTTTTAAGCGTTCTTTGGATATTTTGATTCTGAGTCCTTTATCAGATAAGTGTTTTTGCAAAGATTTTCTCCCAGTCTGTGCCTTGTCTTTTCATTCTTTAAACAAGTCTCTGGCAAAGCTGAAGTTTTTTAATTTTAGTGAGGTCCAACTGATCAATTTTCTCTCTCTCATGTATCGTGCTTCTGGTGTTATTTCTGAAATGTCACTGTCAAGCTCAAGGTCACTTAGATTTCCTCCTATTTTTGTCATCTAGAAGTTTTACGGCTCTACATTAAGCTCCCTCTGCTTTTGTGGTTAGGTTTGTGAGTTACTCTTTGTGAGAGTGCTAAGGCATTGTCCTGTCTAGATTTGTTTTCTGGAATGTGGAAGTTCAGCACAATTTGCAGAAGAGACAAGTCTTTTTCTACTGAGAGTTCCTTCACTAAATTGACAGAATTTGTGTGCAGATAGATGTATTTTCCCCTGGTTCTCCGTTCTATCCCACTAACCTATTATTTGTCTATTTCTTCATCAATATTAGACAGTCTTGGGTACAGTAGTTCTTTAGAAAACATTGGAGTTGTGTAGTGTCAAATACTTAGACTGCATTTTCTTATGTATTATGCCAGTAATTCTGTAGCCTTCATCTTTTGATATAGAATGTAAAAGAGTTTGTCAATACCCGTTAAATAACTATCTGGAACTTTGTGATTACGTTGAATATGCATCTTGAGTTAGAAATAGTTGACTTTGCTGGGCGTGGTGGCACACGCCTTTAATCCCAGGACTTGGGAGATAGAAGTAGGCAGATCTCTGTGAGTTCAGGGCCAGGCTGGTCTACAAAGTGAGAAAGTGAGTCCAGGGCAGCCAGGGATACCCAGAGAAACTCTGTCTTGAAAAAAAAACCAAACAAACAAACTAAAACCAAAACCAAAAACAAACAAAAAAGAAAGAAATATTTGACTTTAATCAATTTCATTCCTTTTATCCATGAACATTTTTCATTTATTTATATTTTTTTTCCATATCAGATTCTGTGGGTTTTCCTAATATGGATGTGGAACATATTTTTATGTATATTTATAACTACATGTTTTATTTGGAGGGCATTAATGTAGATGTCGGTGTGTTTTAACTTCATATTCTTCTAATTGTTCATCACTGACTTATAAGAAAATAATTGACTTTTGTATAGCAGCCTTGTATTCTGCAACCTTGTAGCAACTGATTAGTAGTTCCAAAAGAGGTTTCCATCCTTTGAGGTTTATTTTTAGGTAGGCTGCCATATCACCTGAAAAGACAGTTTCATTCTTACACTTCAATTTTTATAGTTTTCATTTCTTTTTCTTATCTAAGATATCTAATGTGATGTCGAATGGGAGTAATGCCAGGGAGTCTCAGTCTCGAGCATAGAGGTCAATGCTTGTGGTTTTCAGCTCCGTTGGATCTGAGCTGTGGGGACTGTATAGATGTCAATTCTCATGGCAAGATGGTTTCCTCTAGTTCTAGTTGCTAGAGAGAAATCTATTTGATTTTGTCAAATATTTCAACTCTACTTACTGATATGCTCATAGGACTTTATTTCCAGCCTGTTGATGGTATATAGTGTATCAATTGATTTTGAAGTGTTCAGTTATTTGTAAGCCTAAGGCTTGTGATGTGATATATACTTTTTAGACTCAGTATTTTCTTTTGAGGATTTTGGTAATTATGTTTATGAGAGATATTGGTTATACATTCCCTTCTTCATATTATTTTGTTGATTTTAACATTAGCAAATTGTTGACCTCGTAGAATGAGTTTAGTTTTCCTGCTTTGTCCTCATGAGACAGGGTTTTAATCTGAAGGCCTGGCAGGCCTGCAGTTAACTGTTTATTCCAGGCTGGTCTTACACTTGCAGTAATTATCCCACCTCAGCCTTCTAAGTTTGGAATAAGCTAGGACATATTTACTTTTTGGCTTTATTTCCTGAAGAGATTGTGGGTAAGTGGCTTTATTGTCAAAAGTGGCAGATTAACCAGGGAAACTACCTACTATATAGGTAAAGGCAGACTGAGTCTGTTTAACCTTGTATAAAATCTTAGTGGATCATGTCTTTCAAGAAAGGTACCCATTTTATCTTGTTACTAGTTTGGGGGTTACAGTTATTCTTAATATTTCTTTATAATTTTTTAAAATATTCTTCAATAAGTGGGTTTCCTTCTTTAACTAGTGATACTGATAATTTTCTCTTAACAAAATATATTCATTATCTTAGGTTATTTATAAATATAGCTTAATATTTTGTGATCTAAAAGCTAACATAATAGCAAGTATATACCTTATTATTACTGGCTCATACAATTATATTTTTAGATTATTTGCTATTAGTTCTATACATATTGGTACTATATATGAATATCATATATATAATATATTATTACAGAAACTTTAAATGTATGTGGTAGTGATATTGTCATGCAATGTGGAAAGACCAGAAAGATCATATTATGACAGCGAGAACATTTCAGAAAGGCTGTCAGAAATGGATTGAACTAGAAATGATTATAATGAGTGAGCTAACCCAGAAGCAGAGAGACTCAAATGGTATATATTCATCTATAACTGGACACTAGCTCAAGGGGCATGTCTCATGAAACTCTTCACTTACCAGGAAAGTGGGATAGAGATGAGGACATACTACTGGGACTCTAGGTGAGAGAAATATAGGAGATAGAGAAATAGATGGATCCAGAGGGTCCTGGAAACCTACAAGAAGAACACTATGCTGGGCGGATCTGGGCCCAGGGGTACTGCTCGATCTATGGCACCAACCAAGGACAATATGTGCAGTCATCATCAAACCCCTACCCAGATCTAGCCAAGGGAGAGAACATTCTTCACAGTTAAGTGGAGACTGGGGACTGACTTTCTCACGAACTCTGGTGCCCCATATTTGACCATGTCCCCTTGATGGGGAGGCCTGATGGCACTCGGAGGAAGGATAGCAGATTGCCAAGAAGAGACTTGATACCCTAGCATCATATTCAGGGGGAGGAGGTCCCCCTCAGTCACAGTCATAGAGAAGGGGAATGGGGTGAAAGCAGGAGGGAGGGAGGAATGGGAGGATGCATGGGATGGGATAGCAAATGAGATGTAATATGAACGATTTCATTTTTCAAAAAAAAAAAAAACAAAAAAAACAAAAAAAACAAAACAAAACAAAACAAAACAAAAAAAAACAAAGGCAGTGAAAGCCTTTGATGAATGCTTAATAGTAAGTACTTCAGGAGAATTTTTTTCTCACATTAGAAACATAGGTTCCTGATCTGTGGCAGTGGAGAGTTAACACACCATCACTTGGAAAAGAAGAAACAAATGTGAACAGATGGCTTAGATCTAGTAAAATAGGGAGAGAGAGACAGACAGAGAGGTGGGGGAGGGAGGGAGGAAGGGAGAGAGAGAGAAGAGATACATTGAAGAGAGAATGTATGGATACAGAATTTGCTGACTTTTAAAACTAAAACATACCTCTTTACCCTTAGCTTTTTCAATGACAAAGCACACTTCATTTAAAAGAAAACTGGAAAACATAATATCTTGGTGTCTATCTTGATAATATGGGCTAAAGATTAGGCTGAGGGAATGAGTTAAAAACACTTTGATAAAACCACTAAATGATTTACGTTGGTACCTTAAGTAAACAAAAAAATCTCTGTAGTCGCTTCATGGACATAATGTACAGATTTTTAGTTTGTAATTTTTTTCTATGCATGGTAAAGGTGCTAGCTCACAACAACCATAGGGCTACTCCAATTTAGGGAAGGGCTTCTCTCCATAAGTTTGTAAGTGCAATTTTATTGAAAAGAATAAGTCTAGGAAGACTTGAGGAGAGTAAAAAAGAGCTTAAGAAAATGATTTTGGTAGAAAGACAGCCAACTTGAACTAAAAGGGATGGAGACTGTCCCAAGCCAAAGGAGGACTTTGGATTCCTGCATTACTGTGAACAATAACAGAGAGTGAACCTAAAGGTCAGAGACTGAACCAAGAGCTGGGGAGAGTCATGCCCCATTTAAAACCAAGCAGAGGTTGGGGTATGGAACCATTGCCTGGCTGGAGTTTAGAGTTGCCATGGCTAGAGACTTCTGGAATCTCCTGAGTGAACACAGAAGCTTACAGAAGTCATCCTATCCATGACCTTCCCCTGGCATTTAGATGCCAAGAGGAACTATGTAAGAAGAGACACACCGAAGGGCCATAAAAAAGAGGACACCTTTGTACCATTATCTATTTAGAGTCTGAGATTTAGACCAAATGAGCCTGATTATTATGAAAGATGTGAAATTGGGGCAGCATCGAAGAATAGGTATGCTTTGCATGTAGGAACAATAGAAATGCGTTTCCAAAGGCTGTGATGATTTTGAAAGGCTCTCAATGTCTTTGTCAGACTTTCTCGTTAAGTCACAGAGTCTAATTCCTCTCCTGAAGAAATAGTGATGAGCCTGTAGTAGACTGTGGCTGAAGTAGTGATGCTTGGCTTCCAAAGCTCAGCTAGAAAGAAGAGTTTTTCTTCTAGAAAGATGCTTTGTCTTCTATCCATGCTTTAAGAAAGCCAAGACAGCATAGTAAGATGATAGGTAGATTTCTAAAGACTGAGCCATCTGAGGTCCCACACCACAGCCAGCCAAGACTGTCAGACATGGGTGGCTAACTAAACACTGTAAGAACTGCCACAGAGACTACGGCATTTGCCAGATAGGTTGAGCCCAGAAGAACTGAGAACGTTCCGAAAACCATTTCTGCTTGGCAGTGGTTATTTTGGGAAAGGTTAGTGACTTCATTTTAAGGGTGACTTTGCATGATTTATCTGATGAAATCACATAACCTGGCTTAATACGACCTGGTTAAGAGGGCCAAGAAAGGCAAAGGGTAGATTGGTGCTCTGACACTGTGTTCATTTAGTCTACACTGACTCCTGTCCTGAAAACACCTCCGTGTCCTTTCAGGTGAGTTTCTGATACTAGTTATTTAAAGCAGCTTCTGTCCAGATTCCATCTCAGCCCTATCACAGCTCCACAGGGGACTGTATAGGACATCAGTGGCACTACAACCGGAGACCAAAGCTGGGCTTCTAGGTGTCCTTTTGCTCTGGAGGCATGGGTAACGGGGTAGAGGATCAGGGGTTGCTGTGAACAACACTGTTGTTCAGGAGGAAGTGAGGAAGGCAGTTGAGGAAGTGGAACAAGTGTGTGTACCGCACATTCAAGAAGAGTCTCTGTGGTCAGACAGAGATGGCCTCTTCCTTTAAGGCAGCAGTTCTGCCTCTTGCCCACGGTTGCTTGGGGTGGCTTGAGCAGAGATGATATGGAAGCAAAGATACAGGGCCAGAAGTCTGACAATTGTATTAAAGCAGGTTAGACAATAATCACAAACAACCTCCACGTTTACAATGTCTGAAATATGCACTTATGATGCTCAAAAGTATCTAAGATGCATTTTGCTGTTAGGTAGGTGGCCCAGGCCCATAAATGACTTCCATGTTTACTAGAATTTCTGCTAACATTTCTTAGTGAATATGTAAGAGAATATGGTCAGGGCAGTCTATTTAAACACCAACAGAACTCAATAGTTGCCAAGCAAATACAATTAGAACTTGCCGGCAGTCCTGCAAAATTGTTATTCAGTACGAGTGACACTTTGGAAATGATTTCTGACATGTTTTGAGGCTTTTCATCATTTTAAGTATCCCATCTATGATTATAGTATTTCATGAGATTTTTTGAGGACACAGAGAAGCTGATGATGATTGGTAGAAGGGTCTCTCTACTCCTGTTTTATCTGTTGAATTGGCCACGCTTCCAGAATGACATATTTGTCTTTGATTCCCGGGCCCTAAGGTAGCACTTGCACAGTCTGCAATGGCAGCACCATGGAGGCTGAGACAAGAGTGTTGTTATTTTGAGGCCAGCCACATAGTGACATTGTGTCTCTAAACCAAACTACTAGCCAAGAGATTTCTCAGTGGTAAGAACACCTGTTGTACAACAGATATGATATGGAGAAGTCTATTATCAGGAAAGAGGTATGAGATAGATAGATAGATAGATAGATAGATAGATAGATAGATAGATAGATAGAGAAACAAGAGAGGAGAAAGGTATGAGAATGGAAGAGGAGCAAGAGAGAGAGGTAGGTGAGTTTGTCCATTTACGTACTCTTGGGCAGGTGCATGCCTAGTGCCAGGTAGGTAATGACTTCATAGGTTGCTAAGCAGGCTAGGGGAGCATGCTAACCCTCTGGACATGCTAACACTATGCACATGCATGCATAGCTGTGTATGTGTACACACACACACACACACACACACACACACACACACACACACACACACACACACACACACAATATGACACCCAAGAAAAAACAAACAGAAAACATGAAGGCACAAAGAAATCAGGTCATTCCAACCTAGGAAATTATTTATATTTCTGCTAGCGATTGTAAATGGATGCCACCTGGCAGATTGCTACAAAGAGAAAGTTGGAACTAATGTGGCCAAATCCTGAAGACTTGTTTTCTGTTGCTACCACAGCAACAGTCTGCATTGTCCACTATAGTGTTAAACCTGGTCAGGATACAGGAATTCTTCCTTTTTCGTGAATATTTAGCTCATGGTAAGAGGAGGTGTTTCTGGGCTCTTGATAAAGTATCTGAAAACTAACATGAAAAGCAAAGAAAATGAACAAATCTATTTGGTGAGTCATCTTTTTGTAAGATGACAGAAAAAAGTGTTGTAAGCCATACTGCATAGAAATTGCTAAAGGGGAGAGAAAAAAGCTTACTATATGCATTAGGCAAATTCAATTTGCACATAAATTAGAAACAAGTAACAGCAACTTGAAGAGTGGTAAAAAAAGCTACTGTATCAGCAGGTTTACAATTTAGTCAGTTGGGTATCTTGACTGAGTTATATAAATAATGAAATCTCAATTTTTCTTTAACTATATTTTGTGAATAGTTTAGAATGTTCAGAGCTCACATTATGGATTCAAGTAATTAGGTAAAGGGGAATGCACTAGAATAAAAGCATTTTGACTTTATAAACATTTCGTTTATGGTTGATAAAGGTGGGTCATACTCACACTGAGAAAATGGTTCTAATTTCTAGTTTTAGGTTAAAGTTTCAGCATGAACATGCCATCTGGAGAAAGACTTACTTTTATGGTTTTTGGATGGCATGATGGGCATTTTCCTAATCTTTGTTTGTCAGAAGTACAAACAAATAACTCATATAACACATTTTAGAAAACAAATGCCCATTCTTCAATATTATTCATGAAAGAAATCTTGTATAAGTGATATTTAAAAAGCATCAGTGTTTAGCAACACAATAGATCTGTACACACACACACACACACACACACGGCAGTGGCATGGAGCTCAGATCCCAGAGAGTGTCAGGGCTTGTAGTGGTTCTAAAGTAGCTGTGAGTAGCATGAGTCATACTTGATTTCCTAGTGGAGTATCTTCCATTGGGAAAATATGACCTTGTTTGCATGTTAGAAGAAAATTGGAATGGAATAGAGAGGAGACAAAGAAAATCTAGATATAGTATATGTTATTAATTATTCACCATAAATCTGTCACCTCCTCCTCTGTGACATACAGCTTGTCTACACTTCTCAGCCTGTCTTGCAGGTGGGTGTGGACATGTGACTTTATTTTAGCCAATGGCATGTGAGTGATAGCTCCTTCCTAAATGTAGCAGTCTCCACCAACCCCCTACAAAGGCTCTTCCTTGCTCTTTGAACCCTCTGTTTACTGGATATGGATGATAATTAGACTCCCAGAGATTGAAGAGGGACACACACACACACACACACACACAGCTGAGAGAGGGGGAGGGCTTTATGCTTTATAGCCTTACTTATTATCCTAATTCTGTAGCTGTCATTAAATTCCTTTCTAACTACTTAAAAGAAGGAGGAGTTTCAGCCTTGGTCAGTTAAGTGCTAATGGTCAAAGTCATAGGAGGCTACACCGTCTGACTTAGGGAGGACATCTACATTTCTCAGTTTCCAATATCCTAAAACTCCCAGAATTTGAAAACTAAAGTACTTGTATGATAACGGAAATGTACCTATTTTCATAGTAACCAGGTAAACAGTTTTTCTTCCATGGAGAACTCTTGCCTTTCTTCATTTGTATGCGGAGTTTTTGTTTGCCTGTGTTTCTCCTTGCTGCCGCTGTTATGCTAATGAAATGCTCTTGCTGTCTGGAATGCATTCAGCTACACACACCACTGACTTCACTTTTGTGCAGAGAAGCAAAAACCTGAGACTTTAGCAATGACGACGATCTTCTGCTCAGTGAAGAAAGGCACAGAGTTAGATACATATAGACAAATAAATGAAGGAATAAATATGGATGGTGATAATCTTATTAGCCTTGATTTTCCCATCCTTTTGGAATTTTTGCATTGCACAATGAAAATCCTGGCAGGTGGAAGGAAAATTTTCATTTGTTGTTGGTTTACTACTAACTTCCAAAAAAATAAAAGGGGGAAACTGCTGTCGTTAAAACAGACCAGAAATAGCAGTTTTAAAATATTAGTGTACCAAATATTCATCAGAATGGAAATTGGGGTTTTTTAGTGTTTATTAAACAATTAAAATGTATGCTTATATGATAGAAGTTGTATACATACATACATGTATATTATTGCTTAATGTTTTATGTTTTTTAACAACCCTCAAAGAAATTTTCATATTTTGGAATACTGTTACAAATCTCCATGTGTTTCAATATTTATCCCTGAAGCAGCAGAGGAAAACATTTTCATATACATCATGAACATCCTAACTTTTAATGTTTGTGTGTAAGTAAAATAAAGGGGTGTGAAAGTGGGTGTAAGTTATGAAACTAGATAGGAGGCCGGCAGAACAAGCAGGGAGTATTGAGGAAACAGGTTGGGGCGGCCACAAAAAAGGAACACAAGTCATGAAAGCTGGACCGGCTAAGGGAGGGGAGGGGGACTGGGGGAAAGAAGAGAAGGAGAAACAAAACAAAACAAAAAACATTTTTAATTTTGTTTTTGGAAAGCACTACAATAAAACTAAGTGTTTGTATGCTAATTCAAAAATAAAAAAACAAATAAGTGAAAGAAAAGAAATCTTTGAAGAGGGCCAATAACTCGCCCCAAATACACTGCACTGGCTGACTGATACAGGTTTGCAATAGACAAACTCGCCACCTCAGTGTCCACATTACTCCCCTTGTCAAGACAGAAGCGAGTGTTGACTGGTCAGGTGTTGCTGCGTGAGTGTTAGAGTACAAGAAAAGAGAACAATTGGTTGAGAGTCATTTTTGGCTGTGGAGGTGTCTAAGAAGAGGTAAGTTTCTTTAGGTGATAAATTATCAGCTTTACCTAAATGGTCTCAGAAAATCTTATTTCCCTTTTGACTTTTCTATTGTCCCTGGATTACAATTAATTACAATTCCTCACACTGGCCCACCTTTTTATTTTGGACTAATAAAAGTGCAATTACTTTCTCTATGAAAGAAAGCCATTCTGTATTTAGTTTTTGAAAGGTGAATTATTTTCTGGTCAAGAAAGGGAGCTAACCATCAGAAAATGACGGCATGGTAAGGATTGAATGGTGCACATTAAAGCTCCTTAATATTGGATATTTTAGTATTTAAACTTCTGCATATTTAATGGGATACATGCTTATTGTTCCCTCCCTAAGCTAATTAGAATTCAGAAAAAAAAAAAAAAAACCAAGACGAGATTTCCTAACAATTGTCTAAAAAGGACTATCAGGCATTTTCTAAAAGGTAGTTTGGAATCCTTAAACTGTAAAAGTAGCTCTTGGATTTCACAAGGCAGCTCCATATGAGTTATTTGCCTCAAATTAGAGATTTCTTAAAACTCTTTGTAAGACTGGCCAGGTGCAGGTGGAGACACGTGGCATTTAGCAAGTTGATGCTGGCGCACATTTCTCAGGCTAAAAATGACGGCGATGTGGGTACATGATGCCTCAGAGTGGTGCTCGCCAACTGAGCTTCCTGCATGTAGCACTGAGGCCTTTGAAGTGTACAGAGCATGACGCCGCTTTTGAATTTGTAACTGGTAGCTTATTTTGGAGAGTGCAACATTCGAGTGATAACTAATGCTCTGTTTTTACTGTCTTTTGGTGACTTAAACCCAGGAAAGACTGATGTTCAGCGCTCCAGCCTCTGGGAGATTCCGCAGAAGCCATCTTTCTCTTTCAGCTGGCAGGACTTCCTTTTCATATTTCCACTTGGATTGAGTTTTCTTAATAGTTCTAAAGTAGAAAAAAATGTTCTTTGTTTAAATACGGCCATTTAAGAAAATTGCTGCTACCATTTTCTTCCTGGTTTAAATATTTAAATCTATCATTCATTTCTTTGCAGGGAAAAATTTGTTTTCCTATTTCTAGCCAACGATGGGTGTCATGCCTCAGAAGCCAGACAAGTTTCACATGAGAGCATGTTGACATATTTATTGGCTACCATTGGGTATTATAAAATGGACAAAAGGAACAAAGGCGAAAGAGGTTCTGGCAGCATGCAGCCCTATTATTTTGCAATATAAAAGACCCTCATCTTATTGCCGATCAAAAGGCATTTTGCAAATTCCCCAAACAAACGTGAATAAGAGAAAACACATAAAACTACGCAATGCCGTGAAATACTGTTCAGCAGCTGTGGGAAGTGTAATGGTCCAGTTTTAAGTTGTTATGGTGAACAGATCCGGTGCATGAAAAAAGTCAAAAGTTACAAGAAGTGCTCATCTGCCCTCTTGTGACACTCTCATTCCCGTAATGACAGCCAGTGTTATCAGGAAGCTGCCACATGCACAGACCCAAGATGAACTGCACACAGCGGAAGCCATGTATAGGAAATGTGTCAGTCTGTGAGCCCCTGGGAAATTCTAACGTCAGGGAGGACTCATGCTTGAATCACTATTGACAATGTGAGGCCAATAAAGGGGTGAGAACTCAAGTTCTTTGGAATGGAATAATGTAGTTACAGGTACAGCTCGGTATCCAGTGAAGAATCAAAAATAACACATGTGCATGCATGTGAGCACACATATGCTCTAGGAACCAGGAAATGAAAGCCAGGCTGTGCTCAGAAATGTATTTTTAGAACTCTCTCTTTTTTTTTTCTTTTTAAAATTGATTAAATTTGTTCCTTGGCAATTTCATATACATACCTAGCGCATTAGATTTCTCTCAAGTGGTCATCCAATGTTATAATGAGAGGATGAACCATCCTTTCAAGATGCAGGAAATGATGGTGGAGGAGGAAGAGAGAAGAAGGTAGGAACTCAAGGATGGGAAGGAATGCCACGAAATGCTTTCTTCTGGATAGGATATGGCTGATGTACACATGAATCATAGCAACCGAAGACCCATGTAAGGTCAAGTCAGTCAAAATTCCAGCATGGATGGGAAGAACAGCCTCCTTCTAATGGAGGAGCTTTTGAAAGTGTCAGTGGCGGCCAGAGGAGCAAGAAGCAGTTTCCTTTAGGTTGATGACCATTGATGGTTAGTTGCCCATGATTCAGTTTGTTGTCCCACACCTTTGAACACATGGGTAACACCAGTTGGACTTAGAGAGTAAACAAAATAAAACACACACACACACACACACACACACACACACACACACACACACACGAAAGTCCACCACCACCAACAACAAATGTAGAAGAGTTATGAAATTGGGATGGGGTGTGTTGAAGGGATCTCAGGGGACTTGGAAGTGAGAAACGGGGGATATGCTATTTCATTGTGTATGTGTATGAAATTCTTTTTTTTTAAAAAAACATTTATTTTTTTATTATTAATTTATTCTTGTTACATCTCAATGGTTATCCCATCCCTTGTATCCTCCCATTCTTCCCTCCCTCCCTCCCATTTTCCCCTTACTCCCCTCCCCTATGACTGTTCCTGAGGGGGATTACCTCTCCCTGTATATGCTCATAGGGTATCAAGTCTCTTCTCAGTAACCTGCTGTCCTTCCTCTGAGTGCCACCAGGTCTCCCCCTCCAGGGGACATGGTCAAGATAAATTTTAAAATAAGGAATAGATACAACTTTTTTCCCCCCATATTTTAGACAGACACTTATTAGCTGACTCCCCCACAAGAGTGTTCTCTAGCATCCTTTTTGAAGATAGTAAGGAAAAAGTGAAGTCAGAATGCTACCTGACACACAGAGTGGAACACTTGAAGGACATAATTTGCAAGGTGTCTGCTTGAAATCCCTAGATAACACCTTCCATTTCTTTCACTGACAGTCTGATAGGCACCCATCGGAACATACATTTACACCACAGTTAAACAGTTAAGGCGACATGGCCAACGGCAGTGACATTTTAAGGTGGGTACAGCATATGTATTCCTGTGCGTGTATGTGCAGATGCATGGGGAGGCTAGAGGTCAGCCTCAGGCGTCTTCCTCAATCACTCCCCACCTAAGTTTTTGAGATAGGGCCTTTTAGCAAACCTAGAGCAATGGTTCTTAACCTGTGGGTCGTGACCCCTTTAAAGGGCCAAACAACCCTTTCACAGGGGTTGCCTAAGACCATCGGAAACACATTTATATTATAATTCATAAGTAGCAAAATTACAGTTATGAAATAATAAGTGAGTTAGCCTAGAAGCAGAAAGACTCAAATGGTATATACTCACTTATATCTAGACACTAGCCTAAGGGGCATGTCCCATGAAAGTCTTCACTTACCAGGAAAGTGGGACAGAGGGGAGGACATCCCATTGGGACATTAGGTGAGAGAACCATGGGAGAGTGGGGAAATGGAAGAATCCAGAGGGTCCTAGATACCTACAAGAAGAACATTATAATGGGTGGATCTGGGCCCAAGGGTCCTGCTCAAACTATGGCACCAGCCAAGGACAATACGTGCAGTAAACTTTAAACCCCTACCCAGATCTACCCAATGGACAGGGCATTCTCCACAGTTGAGTGGAGAATGGGGTCTGACTTTCACACGAACTCTGGTGCCCCATATTTGACCACGTCCCCTGGATGGGGAGGCCTGGTGGCACTCAAAGGAAGGATAGCAGGCTACCAAGAAGTGATTGATACCCTGTGAGTGGAGGACCCCCTCAGTCACAGTCATAGAGGAGGGGAGCAGGGGGAAAGCAGGAGGGAGGGAGGAATGGGAGGATAGAAGGGATGGGATAACAATTGAGATGTAATATGAATAAATTACTGAAAAACAAACAAAGCAAAAATTGTTAGAGACCAACACTTTCTGTTTCGGCAGAGACATCAACAAGAACAGTGTAGAAAAATGATTGGGAACGTTATATCATGAAGTGTTCTTATTTCAGCTTATAAAGTGCAGGAGACAAGACTAGAAAGCTCTCGCTCTGGTTTATTGCTATTTTTTATTGTGATAAAAGATGTACAACATAAAACTTGCCATTTAATGCTTCCGGTTGAACATCTCATTATGTGGAGCAAATTTATACTGCACTGTAGTTGGTCCCTAGAACATTTTTATCCTGCGAAATTGAAAGTCTAGGCCATTCAACACTACCCTCCTGCTTGTCCCCCTTGGGAAAGGCAGTCTTGGTGACTGCCTTTCTACTTTTTATGTACTTGTTTTGACTGTTGTAGATTTGAATAGTATGTGTTCCTCTCTGATCGACTTATTTCATTTAGCATACGACCTCAGTATTTATCCATGTTTGCAGCCTGTGAATTCTATGACGCAAATAATGCAAAGAGATGGAGGGGCACCATGTGATCAGTAAATAACTGTTTGGATGGATATATGTTTCCCAAGAGAAGAATAGTCTGTAAAAGGTAAGATAAAGGAAATAGTCATGTCATGCCCAGGGTCAGGATTCACCTGTCCCAGGTAATGGGAAGCAGCCTTACTTGTAATAGCCAGAATCTGGAAACAACTTAGATGTCCCTCAGTCGAAGAATGGATATGGAAACTGTGGTATCTTTATTGTAGGCTCAATTTTCTTAACAGATATATTTTATTATGAACTTATTAACTGAGAGTACCTCACTTATAATCTGACTAACCTAAACAATAGGAAAAGAAGATTAAAGAATACAATAACAAAACCACAAGGATATCAATTCCGAGGAACAATTCTCCTGATGTAGTCAACAGTATTTCCTCTGCTGGAATCTGGAGCAACCAGAACCTGGAACCTCAGCTGGAGCCTGGAGCCCTGAAGCCTTCCTTCAAGCGGTTCTCTCTACGAGTGTCTCAAAGTGGAGCAATGAACAACCAAAACTATCCCAAGTCTCCAAAGGCTCCGCCTCCAGTTTTGGGCTCATTTATGTATTTCCTCCCAGAGTCTGTTCATGGATCATTTCAGCTGGCAAAAATCAAGCTCCTGCACTAGGTGGTTTGTCTTCTAGTGGATTAACCTCACCTGTTCTTTCACAAGACTGGTCCCCATCCCACACTTGGGATCATAACAAAAACAGGTTTATCTCTCCTTCAATTTACACTATGGAATACTGTTTAGCTATTAAAAACAAGGAAATCTTAAAATTTGCAGGCAAATGGATGGAACTAGAAGTGATTATCCTGAGTGAGATAACCCAGACACAGAAAGACACACATGGTATATACTCACTTATAAGTGAATATTAGCCCAACATGGATGTCCTCTGAGAGTCTTCACTTAACTGGGGACTGGGGCAGATTCTGAGATTTGCTATTGGACTCCAAGTGAGAGTGGTATGGAAGAATGGAGAAATAGAAGGACCCAGGTGTTCCAGGAACCACACATGAAGACCATCGAGGCTGGCAGATCTAGACCCAGGGGGGCCTGTACAAACTGCTGAACCAACCGAGATCAATGCATTCAGTAAACATAGACCCCCTCTTCAGATCTAGCCAATGGACAGCTCATTCTTCATGGCTGTGGGGAGAACAGGGACTGACTCTGACATGAACTCTGGTGCCCCCAATTTGACTTCTTCTCCTTGGTGGGGAGGCCTGGTGACACTCAGAGGAAGGGGAAGCAGGCTATTCGGATGAGACCTGATAGGCTGTGATCATATGGTAGGAGAGGAAGTCCCCCTTCTGTCACAGGTCTAGGGGAGGGGAATAGGGTGAAAGAGGGATGGAGGGGGAAACAGGAAGATACAAGTGAAGGGTTAACAATTGACATGTAATCTAAGTAAATTATTTAATAGCTAGCAAGCAAACAAACAAACAAGGACACATATCTGGAGGCATCCATGGCCCTTGTCATGGTCAACACACATAAGTTCAGGGAAAGGAGTAAATTTCTTCTGGGCTTTGTTGACCATGCAAACAGCTTGAATTTTATTTGAAGTGTAATCAACCAGAAGCTGGTGGTGAAGGATTTGAAGCCTTTCTGTGCAAAGGGGACATAATGCATGCTAAAGAGGTCACTTTGACTCCAAGGAGAGATGAACAGACAGATAAAAAGCACAGCTTAGAAAATACACGCAGGTGTTTTGGCTTAGAAAAGCAACAGGCAACAGCTGACTTTGGCGTGGAGGAGACCAGCCTTCTACATTGGGTCTAAACACTGCACAGAAAAAAAAAAATCAATGAAGGGGGAGAAGGCAGCAACATGTGTGATTTATTTGGCATACCAGTCCTTTACTAAACGACTTCCTGACTTCCCTGAGATAGGCTTTTGGATAGTGCCTCCTTAAGGTGATTGAAAAACAGTTATCATATTCATTTCTACAGGAAGACAAGAGAAGAGAAATCCATTTTTAAAAAGACAACACAGTTTTTGTTTTGTCTTTCTGGAAGTTACATTTTTCATCTTAAAAAAAAACCTAAAAAAAAACATTTACAAGAAATTTATTTAATTGAAGCTATTGTTACACCCTGCAAATACATTTGGTTCATGCTACAGTTCCCAGAAATTTATAAATTGGTTCAGACTGTTGTTCAGGCACCAGGAAATAAACCTCCAAGCTATTTACTACCTCCATGATATATCAAGTTTGCAGTTTTGATTTTGTGTGATTATGTTCAGCAAAGGTGACCTTTACAGGCAACAATATTGAAGTGTAATGAGGGGATGTTTGATCACACGTACACAATGAAGAGTTGGGGCTACTTCCTCATTTCTTCCCGGAATTCGTGAAATTCAACTGACAGGCTTTAACCTTTAGACTGCTGAAGTTATAAAATGTATAGGGATTTAGGCTGTTTATACAACACGTTAGATATATGAAATTTTTAGACACCGTAGCTTCTTTTATCACCTAGTAAGATGATTTTGTATATTTAATAATATCAGTCATTGGTAACCATGACAGGCTGCACTCGGGTGGATCACGAAGTATATGAAGTCGAGTTTGATGAAACTAGGAGTGAGGCCATGGAGTCAAACAAATAGAAAGCAAGCATTCTCCCCAGACCAGGCATTTTCAAAATAGATGGATAAGGCCTTTCTGTTTGGTTTCTTTCCTAACTCATTCTTCTGTTTGATAGAAATTTCATTCAAACTCAATAATGTCTTAAATAAAGGAAAGATAAGGATTAGGTGTCAGTGGCTTAGAGGCTGTGATTGCCATGTTAAATCACCAAGGTGTAATTAATGATGATAAGCTTGATGGGGAAGAAAGGGAAACAATGCAAACAAGAGCTCCAGACCTGTGGCCCCAACAGGACACTATAAGAAATATCCCCAAATAAATTGGTCCCAATTCTTGTTTAGGAGTACTGTGTTAAAACCATCATTTCTCGACTAAAGCTACAAAGACTAGTTGGCAATATAATCAACCTTTTCCATGTGTCTACAGAATTTTAGTTTTGTAGTTAAGGATTTAAAGTACACATAGCTGTATGAGCTATTTCTAAATAAGACATGATAAGAATCATATGTGTTAGTGGTTGGAACCTACTCTGTAGGAGGAAAAGAACTTATCGCCTAGATATTAGTTTGAGAAACATAAAAGGGAAAATAAATGTTAGGGAGTAAAGGACAGAATCCTTTTCTTGCCATTCTTGAACATAAGAATGTACCAAAATCAGAAATCTAAGCCCTTGTGTAGATGGTAACACTATGGGGGAAAAAACTCCAAATGCTTAGTCACACTGAAGAATACTAGGTCCCAGTCTGCCAGCATGGTCCTTGGATTTTACACCTATTTTTTAAAAGCAAATTTAGGTACTATTTGTTTCTTTAATCCTAGTGGGTTTTTTTTTAGTTTCTAGAAATAGGTTTACTGAATTAGTAAAGAAACAATAGATGTTTATAATTACAAAAGGATAGCCGGGATAGCTAAGCAAATGACATGGCAAGCAATTGGCATTTTGCAATCATGTTGAAAAAGGTTATGTGACTAAAGTTGCATGCTTCCTAAAAGATGGTCAAGTGTACTAATTTATAGAAAAGCTGGAGCCCAGTAGATAATCTGAGGTTTCATTCTATTAGGAAGTGGTTCTAAACTTTTAAAACCCAAAGGAGCAAGATTTATGAAGGAAAATTTATGAGGGAAGATTGATGAGATATGGAAACATGAAAGGATACTCTGTATCCTTTTAGACTTGAGCCATTTTAAGGTGTGTGTGTGAGGGTGAGTGTGTGTGTGTGTGTGTGTGTGTGTGTGTGTGTGTGTGTGCATTATACTTTAAGAAAAAAGGAACTCACCTTCGAAACTCAACTATCCTCCCAGAGTTAAACACCTAAGAACTAGCTTCTGAGACCTCCATACAACATTTCTGAAATAGTTATTGCTGCTTTTTCTAATAGACCAGAAGGATCACTGGCCATCAGCTAAACAGCTTGCCTTGTGCAGCTCTTTTAAGGCTCATAGGAAGAGTAACACCCCTTCATCCTATTTGATGACTACCATGTTATGTTGCTTGGGAGATTTTTCTATGATACAGAACTTACACACTGAAGTGTCATGCAAAGATTTGCTTCCACTGTAGTGCTGGAGCTTTATTGAGATAATTACGTCTCTTTTCAAGCTTGGTGAGAGGACAGAGGTGGCCATTCTCCTCACAGGTGATGTGCTTTAGGTAGGAAAGGGACCAACAGAACTCCTCTTGGTGTTCTTTGGTGAGAGAAGTTGTTCTTCATAATACTGCATTTGACAAAAGACCTCAGGAATGGATCTGTAATAGGAACCTGATTGCACGTGAATAAACATCACTTTGATTCCATTTGGAGGCTGAGAGGTACAGACAGAGGTATTTTTGCTATGAAGTATTCTCTATTGCTTGGTTTCTTTTAAACTGGAAATGCTACCAAATTTCAAACATTGCTTTCAATATTAAAGACTTTTAAAGTTTCAAGGATATAGTAGCAGCAAGGTTTGATCTTGATTTGAGGGATCATATAGAATTTGAAGGGCCTTCTAAAGAAATACAATATGTAGTTACCATTACAAAATTTCCAGGGTGGCCACCAAGACAGTTCTTCAGTGGAGAGGACTAGCTCCCACAAGGATTCATTCTCTCTATCTCTCCCTTTCCCTCGGCCTCCCACCACCCCCAACAGGGTTTCTCTTTCAGATTCTTTCATGGGTCCTTGTGATTGAAAAATCCTGAATTTTCATTGACATCACAGTAAAGTCTTCTCTAAAGGAGTGGTAAGTAGAAGAGGCCATAGTTTTTTAGCATGTGTTTCTTATAAACATTCCAGGATATCAGGATAGTTAAACAAAAGCAACCACATTTAATTTTTTTTTCATTTAAAAAATTTTTTAAAAATAATTTATTCAGATTACATCCCCATTGTTATTCCGTCACTTGTATCTTCTTGTTCTCCTCTTCCTCCCTCTCTCACCCTCCCCTGGGTCTGTGACAAAAGGGGGGACCTCCTCCCCCACCATATGTTCACAGCCTATCAAGTCTCATCATGGTAGCCTCCTTTCCCTTCCTCTGAGTGCCGACAGGCCTCCCCACCAAGGAGAAGAAGTCAAATTTGGGGCACCAGCGTTCCTGTCAGAGTCAGTCCCTGCTCTCCCCACAGCCATGAAGAATGAACTGTCCATTGGCTAGATCTGAAGAGGGGGTCCAGGTTCACTGCATGCATTGTCCCTGGTTGGTACAGCAGCCTGTACAGTTTGTACAGGCCCCCCTGGGTCGAGATCCTCCATCCTTTATAGTCTTGTGGGGTTCCTGGAACATTTGGGCCCTTCTTTCTCCCCATTCTTTCATACTTCTCTCACCTGGAGTCCAGTAGCAAATCCCAGAATCTGTCACAATCCCTCGCTAAGGGAAGACTCTCAGAGGACATCCATGTTAGGCTAGTATCCACTTATAAGTGAGTATATACCATGTGTGTCTCTCTGTGTCTGGGTTATCTCACTCAGGATGATTATTTCTAGTTCCATCCATTTGCCTGCAAATTTCAAGATTTCCTTGTTTTTAATAACAGGGTAGCATTCCATTGTGTAAATGTACCACAGGTTTTTTTTTTTTTAATCCATTCTTTGGCTAAGTTGTTTCCAGGTTCTGGCTATTACAAATAAGACTGTTATGAACATAGTTGAACAAATGATCTCGTTGTGTGGTAGAGCATCTTTCAGGTAGATGCCAAGGCATGGAATAGCTGGGTGTTGAGGTAGCCCTAGTCCCAATTTTCTGAGAAAGCTCCACATTGATTTCTAAAGTGGCAAGTACATTTTAAAAAGCCTTATAAAACAAAAACAAAGCTTGAAGATCAGAGAAGAAAATTTAGCAAAAAGTATTTTTTTCTATAAAGACCAAAAAGTCATGAAATTCCAGCCTCTACAGTTATTATAGAAAGAGATAGGAAAATGTAAAAGCTACAGGGGACACTTTATGGCTGTTAACAAGAATAGGGCAGAGCAGAGGTCTTCTGTGTCATATGACAGCACTGCAAGGCCCAACTCAAGACATGACACTGAGAGTTTGTGGGACAAGAAGATATTCTTTCACATTTATATCTAAATGAAATACAATCTAGGAACAGGTCTTACAGTTGCTATGTGAGCATTCAGCATGGAGTATTTATTTTAACTTTTAAAAATTTCAACTGATAGCAACTACATACGTATGGGATTTTGAGAAACATTTCAGCACAACTATACAGTGTATAATGAGATCATCACCTTACACACTACCACTTCTCTCTGTAGGGAGCATTCAAAATCCTCTGTATCAATTCTCTTCAAAGGTAAAATTAACTGACAGACAATTTTTTTTTCTATTAAATGAGAAGGTCGAGCTAAAGACCTTGACATTCTTTCTATGTTTGAAATCCCATGTTCCACTGTGCAGTAGACCTTAGAGCAGATGTTTCTTCTGCTCTTGCTGTCCTCTAATAACTTCAGTTGTATTGTAAAAAAACTTGAAGATACAGGTAACAGCTGCCAAAAAAAAACCTTCTACATTTGACGTGGAGGACATTACTGATGGTGGAATGAAGCTGAGAGGCAGACCTCTTTCCCAAGTCCTGAACACAAATGTTTTGATGACACCTACCTCCCTTGGAAATAGTCTTTGTGTCTGAATACTAATAAAATACATTCTTGGTCATGTTAAAACATTTCCTGTGCTTTCTTAAGGATTTAATTTTTTTTCTTTGGCCTTTTAAATAGGAAGTCTTCTGAACTCTGTCCTTAGACTCATTTCTCTTCTCTTCACACTTGAGCAGTTGATTGCGGACCTGCGTGTTCTATAAGGGCATAATATGAGGTTTTAACTATTGGTCAGAGATCAGCCTCCAGCCATGGGTGACCTCTCCATTTACAAACCCCTAAAGCAAACAGTGTTTACAACCTGCATATCTTCAGATTGCTGTACATTCAGTCAGTTAAATTCTTCTCATTTTGACTCTGAAATGACTTTGCCATGTCTTTCCTAACTGTCATTAGTTCAGAAAACCCTCTCAAAGATACTTTTAATTTTTATGTGATAAGCTGGAGACCTATCCCAGGGCAGTCTTGTGGGAGGACATGGGGGTGACTCTCCTGAGACTCCAAGTAGCAAGGGTCATGGAGACTGATGAGGACACTCTCTAACTAGACAAGACTCCTAGTGGAGGAAGGAGTATACCAACCTACCCACAAAAACCTCCCCCCCAAATTTACCCAGCCTACAAGATGTGCAGGAATAAAAATAGAGCAGAGATTGAGGGAATGCCAAACTTGAGACCCATCCTGTGGGAAAGAGCCAACCTCTAAAACTATTAATGATACTCTCCTATGCGTGCTTATAGGAGCCTAGTGTAGTTGTACTCTGAGAGGCTCCACCCAGCAGTCGATCAAAACAGATGCTGAGACTCACAGAGAAACATTGGGAGAAGTGTAAGGAGTCGTGTGGAAAAGTGGGGGGGGGGGTGTAGAAGGACCTGGATGGGATAGAAATTCCACTAGACCAACAGAACCAACTCAGCAGGGCCTAGAGGGGCTTGCAGTGACTGAAACACCAACCAAGGACTATGCATAGACAGGACCCTGGCCCCCCATATGGATGTAGCAGATGGACAGCTCAGGCTTCATGTGGGTCCCCTAGTAAGGGGAATGGGGTCTGTCTCTGTTATGCACTAGGTTCCCTGCTTTTTGATCATGTCCTCCTAGTGGGGCTGCCTTGCCAGGCCACAGGGGAAGATGATGAACTCAGTCCTGACTCTTCTTGATGTGCTGGGGTAGGCTGGTAGGAATGCTTCTCTTTTCTGAGGAGTAGGGGAGAGAGGATGGGGAAAGAGGGAGGAAGGGTAGGACTGGGAGAAGAGGATGGAAAGGGCTATGATGGGGATGTAAAGTGAATAACCATATAAATTAATTTTAAAAAGGTCAAGATAAGCATCACTGTATAATCTAGGTTGGTCTGGAACCTACTACATGGTGCAGGATAGCTTTGAATTTGTGGCTATTCTCTTACATCATTCTCCTCAGTGCTGGGATTACAGGCACGAGACATAAAGCCTGGATTCTCAAAGGTTTCCTTCTCCTGAGTGGTGACTGATCTCTGACCCCTGCCCCTTCACCTCACGTTCATCCCTCAGCTCAACCCTTAAGGCAAAATCCACCTCTGAATTACTGTCCAAGGCCATATTTCATGTCTCCTCGATCCAATATGTCCTCCAGCAGCACAGTAATGTATATCACCGTAGTGAGAATTTTGGTTTCTTAAAAACACAGAAATGTTATGTTTTTGTTTTAATCCCAGGTGTGGGATATGGGGCTGCTTCAGATTTGCTACAGCAGCTGACTATGATTTGTCTCATGCTCTGGCAGGGGCATGTTTTTGCCAGCTGCTGGTAGTTTGGAATTCTGGGGACTCTTGAGAAGGTATAAAAAGATGCTAGAGCAGCAGCAGCTGCTGCTGATTGCTTTTTGCACCTGTTGTTATTTGCTGATTGTTGCTGTTTGTTGGATTTCTGTTTGCTGGACTGCTGTTTGCTGGATTGCTTGCTGGTTGCTGGATTGCTATTTGCTGGACTGCTGTTTGATAGATTGCTGTTTGCTGGATTGCTGTTTGCTGGATTGCTGGTTGCTTCTTGGATATATCCTAAAACAAAGACCAAACTCACCCCTAAGGGATTCAGTACCCCTACTCATCAGGAAGTAGCCTAACAATTCAATGCTTTCTTTCCCACATAGTCTTTTCCTCACCTTCCCAGTGTTGACGGATTGGAAGGGATAGGGTGGTGTAGGGAGGTAGGAAAAAGAACCCAATAAATTAGCCAAAACGTTTGACAACACATAAAAATCCATGTCATTTCTAATGTTGTCCCTTTCCTGTCTACTACACCAGAGCCACCTTCAGTTGCTCAGTTAAGCAGATTAAGTCACATTTTCCGCAAATGTTTAGTTAGTTAGTTTGGTTTTTTTTTTTTTAAAGACAAAGATATCACTATGTATCCTATGTTAGCCTTGAAGTCAAAATTTTTCTGATGCAGCCTCCAAAAATTCTGGGATTACACGCATGTTACGTCACGCCCAGTCTCTACAGTTCTTCATAGTTTTCTCCCACCAAGGGAATAATTTACATTCTGTGAAGTATATTTAAAAATACATGGAACCCATGGAAAAAGTAAAACCTTTAAAACAAATTTCTGCTAACGTGTATGAGTAAGAATGTGTATAGCTCCAGTATTTCTTCATATGCATTAATATGCAGGAATTGTAGAATGTGTATTCTAATTTCTAATCATTTTTAAAGTTTTTCACATATTTCTGGAATATTCAAAATCAAAATACATTGTTTAATAGAATATTTTATCCATAATTTTTATTTTTAAATTTTGATAAAACCCACATTTAGAATATTCTTCTTTCAGCTCAACTCTTGGTTCCAGGTCTATTTAAAAATTTTCTTTCTCAATGTTGGAAGTCATTTATCCAGGCATACCAAATGGTCTTGGATTATGGCCCAATGTTTTTAGAAACCTTTTTTAAAAATTTAATGTTTTAAAAAATATCTATGTAATTACTTATGTACTGGAAATTGATTGAAGGATTCTAGATAAGGGAGCTTCTGCTTGTAATATTAAATATCTAAGACCTTAATAAATTGGCTGAGCATGTGATGAGCTGGGGTGGATTGGAAATGGGCCTCCCCTTTTCTGAGGACTAGGGGAGGGGTACGGGACAAAGGGAGAGAGTGTGGGAATGGAAGGTGATGAGGGATAGGGCTATGATCAGGATGTAAAATGAATAAATAAATAAATTTTAAAAAGAAGAAAACAGACAAACAAACAAAGAAATTGGCTGAACAAATCTATCCTACCGTGTACCTTGCCTCTCTCTTTGGCATAAATGCTTTATTTATAATATGAAACCTCCTCGTTATAACCTTTTCTGTTCAGAATTTCTATAGCATGTAAAAGACAGGGAAATGTGGAGATAAAGATATGGATAGTCTACAGGAAAACGTCCATAGTATTTGGGATAAGGTTCTTTACTATTTAGACACAAGGTCCTCCTCTTCTTGCCCCATCCTTTTTATTTGCAGATTTACACAGCAATTATGTGATAACTAGGACCAAAATCGAAGCCTCATTCTCTTTAGATTTTTTGTTTTCTTCTATGAACTAGTACATTAGGAAAAAGCATTATCTTTGTGTGAGAAGGCTGTTAAATGTAGTATGGATCTTAAGATTGCTGGTTCTGAATGCCTGTTAGTGTTTATTATGTTTCTTTTTAAATGCATACATTTATATTATTATACATGAGTAAAAAAACTACATACAGCAGGAAGAACCAAGAAACAATCATGAGTTACACAAATGTTACATTCATAGTGATTTGGCTATTTCTATTTGTCAAACTTGAAGTAAACATCATTCCTATCTTGTTGGGTCTAAATTTCTGAATGAAAAATCAACATCTATCATATCTCATCTCTATTAACTTAAATCATCTATCTTGATCTTTAAAAAGCTTATCTCCTAACCAACTATACTTGATTGT
>OU015750.1:31590426-31603613 GCA_907169655.1 Acomys percivali
TTAAAAATCAGAACATCATGTGATTTCTTGACTCTGAGCATTTTTTTTTTTCAAGACAGGGTTTTTCTGTGTAGCCCTGGCTGTCCTGGACTCCCTTTGTAAAACAGGCTGGCCTTGAACTCACAGAGGTCAGCTTACCTCTGCCTCCCTGAGTGCTGGGATTACAGACATGCTCCATTTTGACGTGTTTTTCTTTTTTTTTAAAATGAGCAGCCTCAATCAGTTATGTTTGTTATGACCCAAGTTCAGCCCTTCCCCAACTGTGTAATATATATGAGGGAACCCTGAACTATTCATAGTCTTCTCATCAGGATCGGATCTGGTGAGGCATTTGAAGATGAATGAACACTTCATGGGAACCACTCAGGAGTGATGATTAAAGCATTTAATACACTCTCCGGGCATAGGATAACAATAACAGACCCCATTCAAAAGAACAAGTGAGGCTATTGAGATGTTTCCTGGAACTTTAGAGATGCAAATAGTAGTGGTATTTTCTGTAAAGGCTTCAGCTGTCCCTGGTAGTAATGGCGTCAATGCCTTCCACCAGTACTCAGGTTCTTGGATGCTGAACTTTGGGAAAACCAGTCATTCTCAAGACTGTGGTTTAAAACCAGTAGCTTTCACATCACCCTGAAACTCAATAGCAAGCCTTAATTTCTGGCTCTACTTTAGACCCAAGGGGTCCAAATTCTGTGTCAGGCCAGCAAGCTGTGGTTCAGTGACCTAACTCTTTATGTGGTGCTGATGTGTGTCCAACTTTGAGTGCAACCTCATTTTGTGAGAGTTCCTTAACAGCCCATTTTAGTGTCGAACAAACAGCTTTTGGACAGAATATTCTCTTGTGTAGAAAGAGGGAGAATAACAAATCCAGAGGGAGACCAGTGATCTGGTAACCGATAAAAGAATTAAAGAACAAAAATGATGTGGATATAAGAAAAGAAAGCTTGCTTCCACAGGTAATACCATGCTATGAAGAATTGACCTGGTCTAAGACTGAGGGGGAACCTCCTCTCGTACTATATGGTCATAGGCTATCAAGTCTCATCTTGGTATCCTGCTTATTCTTTCTTTGAGTGCCACCAGGCCTCCCCACCAAGGAGAGGTCATTGAATATGGGGCACCAGAGTTCATGTCAGAGTCAGTCCCCACTCTCCACATAGCTGTGGTGAATGTCCTGTCCATTGGGTAGATCAGAGTAGGGGTTCAATGTTTACTGCTTGTATTGTCCTTGGTTAGTGCAATAGTTTGAGCAGAACCCCCTAGGCTCCAATCAACCCGTCACAATGTTCTTCTTGTAGGTTTCCAATATCCTCTGGGTCCATCTATTTCCCCATCTCCTATATTTCTCTTACCTAGAGTCCTATATGCTAACATCTTGGCATTTCGTGTTTGCTGCTCAGATAAAGTTTAAAATTAGAAAGGATATAAAGTGCCATTATATTTGTATTTAAATTGAGAAAATTAACAATTTTAATTGTGGAGAGATATCCAGGATAATTTTTTTTAATATTATAGATTGAAAATAAATTTTGTTTTACTTTCCCCTAAAAACAATGCAAGTCTTTGCCAGACTTATTTCTAAGATTTTAGAGTTTCTTTCTTTTTTTTTTTAAGTTCTGCCTTATTATTAAATATCTATTCAATGTACACTCAACTGCTTTAGCTTTTGGTATAGAATGTAATAGTTTTTATAAGTTAAAAGCATTATAAGAGCTTTACTTACGTTTTTATTAGTTCCAATAGTAAGTAGAGAGGGTTAATTAGATTTTATTAGGAAACTTTAAGCTTCAAAGTCAATAAAAACATGATGTGAAAAATAAATTGACCCAGAAGCCCCAGACTGCCCACACCCAGCTTAAAAGTCACCACACTAGAAGGTAGAAGGTAGAAAAATGGCTTTGTAAAATCTGGCTTATGCAATTGTTGTTTGTAAAATTTCTGCAGGGTATTTGTTCACAGGATGTTTTTCTCTTTGAAGAAACTGAGAGCAGCTGACTGTGACTCCGCAGTAACAAACAAACAAACAAAACAAAACAAAAACAAGATAAAAAAAAACCAACCAAACAACAACAACAAAACACCTTCACACTTCATATATGCCTTTTGAGTGCTCAGTGTTAATGAGAAACACCCTGACCTCTCACCTAGATTTTCAGGTGTTGCCTTCCTTTACTATGTCCACCTGCTCATGAGATAGTTCATTCACCAAACTAAGACATTTCTATAATTTTCTGTTCTGTTTTCAGAAGAAGTCACTGACTTGTCATCCAGTTGCTCTTTCTAAGAGACATCAAAACAATAAATACAGAGAAAATGCTAAAGGGAGATTTGAGAAAACACTCAATGATTTTTTTTTGTTGTTGTTCTGTGGAAGTCATTTATCCTAAAATGGCCCTCCTTATAGGTCATATTCCCCTCATGTAGTTCCAACGGAATATATTTCTGTTTGTAAGAAGGTTGTTCTATGTTTAGTATACAATAGAGTTAATATTTCAAGTGCATGCTGGATTTAGGGAAATGTAAACCAATAGATCAGCAGCAAACCTTTATTAGCTTCAACGCTCCGAAGTTTTTTATTTTTAAACTGTGTTTAAAATTGTGTGCATGTATGTGTGTACATGTGCAGCTATGCGCACATATGTGCAGGTTCCCAAGGAAGGCAGAAAGGGGCATTGGATCCCTTAGAGCTGGAGCTGCAGGCAGTTGTGAGCTATCCTACTGGGCACTGGGCATAGAATTTGGGTCATGGGCTCTTAAATCACGGAGCCATTTCTCTATCTACCTCCCGCTGCACAAACCCTTAACAGCATTATATTTCATGCAGTTTGTTTTTCGGTAGTTTGGGGTTGTGGAAATATTTCCCATAGCTCTACACAATTGGACACATTTTGGAATGATTCTTAGGGTGTTAAAATAACAGTCGTCTCAGTTCCGGGTCCTTTGCCGACTTAAGGAGCCCACCTGCACTATGAGCTGATACAGATGCTGAACCACAAGTCTCCTTCAGCAGGCACAGCCACCCACAGCATCTCTCTGTGCTGTTCTCGAAGATGCAGAATGACGACCACATTTTGGAGAAAACTGTTTGAGAAGGTGATGCAGGTTTAATCAATTAATGCACATTATGCTCTCAGGTTTGTCACAAAGAGTCACCAGAGACAATCCAGCTTGTTTCGTGCTCTTTATTGCATTATATGGTGCTAGTGAGGGGGTAATACAGGCTTCCTAAGGCATTTAGAGAGGTGCTACGTTTTTCTAACATGCAAAACTATGGAAATATCCTTTCTTGAATTCAGTGACGCCCAATGTACCCAGAGAACTTTCTGCAGAGCTGTCTCCTGGTTTTCAAGAGTGCTGGATAAATCTACACACCGAGCACAAGCCAGGCCCCTTTTAATTTGGTGACTCATTCTCTATCTCAACTTTCCTGCCTTGAAATTCATACTTACTTTGTAAAGATGGAGAAGGAGAAAGTAACTGCTTCCCCCACCCACCTCCTCTTCTTTTCCTTTATTTTTTGCATTATTTATTAGCAATGACCATTACCCATTTAACAGAGGAGTTAGATTTTTCTTTTCCTCTCTGGAAAGTTCTAACTTCACTTGACCATGCCACAAAGTCTTTGAAAAGGTATATAGGAGTCTGAAAGGCAAGCAGCTCCTATAGCATTTTAATACCTTTCATTTCCGCAGCACAATGAATACTGACAGTATAATAGAGACTTTAAAAACAAAGGTGAAGCAAACTATGAATGCCGCAGAATTTTTAATTTCACTAAACTCAGCAGGTGCAAGGAAGCCTTTGCAAGCACATTAGGCCTATGACGTCATTAGAAAAAAACCTCAAGAGTTTATTCTGCTTGCACTACATTTTGAGTCTGCATCAAATTTTCAGAAACATTATTTTTAAAGTCGAGTTTTTTTTTTTTTTTTTTTTTTAACTAAAATACTGTCCCAGGTGCCCACATGTTTTAAGGAGATCTGTGTCTTTAAGGCCTGTGTTTTCCACTAGTGAGGTTCATTTAGAAACCTGTCCGCACCTTCCAGAGCCCTTTTCTCAGGCGGCTATAATAAACTTACCAGTTCAAAGAATTGCATCCTTTTATTTTAATAACTGTCTCCTGGATAAAGAATTATGCTTGTTTAAAAGTGCAAACAGTACTACTACTTCTAAATTTATTTTGTTAATGAAGCTACTACATAAATTTAGCACTTTTTAAAAAAAAATTAATTGCTCACACTGAAAAGGGCTAAATTCAGAATAACTCTCTGTTTCAAAGACCTAATTGCCAAGACCTAGCCTTAATATTAACCAGGATAATTATTATGCAAAGCATACCCACCCAGAATGTTTGCATAGCTATCACAAGCGCTTTCATAAATGATGCTTTAATTAGTCTTAATTAGAATTTGTTTAAGTCAGCAGGGAATGCAGGGCCCGTGAAATGATGTATGTAATAAGCATCAGGCTCACTTTTTACTTGGGGAATAGAGCTGACAAAATCACATCACGTTAAATTGATTCAGTCAGAATTAAAATTCTTATGGTATTAATTAAATGGGGGATCTCATTAGCAGGCTGCAGGGTGACGGAACGACTCTTTGGCGACCAGATGTGAGGAAAAGAAACACGGGAAGAAAGAACCACTAGACCCAGTGTCATCTTCTCTTACATACAGACATGATGGTATTCAGTGCAGGGCAATACCACTCAACTGTAGCTGTTATTAAGATACCAAGACCTCAACAATTTTTAAAAGTCATTTTATTTTTAAGGCTTTGCATTCCTGTGTAAAGACAAATCTGAGCCTTCAGAAACATTCTTTTTATTTGACAGGTCAACTCAATGAACTTGGGAGCCAATAAATAATTAAAACAGGCAAATGTTGTTTGTATGATTTAAATAACGGTTTTCTTTTGTGGCATAAAATCTATTGAGAAAGATAGCTTCATATTCTATTTACATTTCTTGTCATCATCGCAAGAGTAACTAACACAACCTCTTTTTTAAAAATAAAAATAGATTATCGATTACTGAATCTACAATGGTTATTTTTCACCTTTCTATTATGTGATAGGGAAGGGCAACATGCTTTTATTTATAAAACAGTGTAGAGTTTGCAAATCTAGTCATAGATGGATGATATTTACTTCCCATTAGCATATGTTTTGTGAATGGCAAGGGCATATGCTGTGGCTGTACACATTTTTGGTCAATATTAACAATTTAAAGCTTTGGCATCATTCCTTACAGATTTGTGAAAATGAAATTTTTTCTTATAAATGAGGAATGAGTGGAAAGCTATTGAGACTAAATGTTCTTATTAAAAGACACTGAATTAGACAGCTGGTTATTTAACCAGAGGGGAAGTGTGTCTTCTCCAGAAAAACACAAGCTTTTGCACCACATAGCCAAATTTTAAAGCAATAAGAACAACAAAATCCAGAAAGTTGATTGATGGAGTTTAAAAGTTGTTTTCACTCACAGCATGTCGTAGTTAATAAAGCTAAGTGGAAAGTCCAATGTCCACTGTAAGCTACCATCCACTTAGGAACATAATCCCCTATCAGCCCCATCAGTGTTGGTATCTTTATTTTAACAATGAATAGTATATTTTTTTTTATTATTTTAATCATAGGAAGTATTATTAAGCATGACGGTAGACCATGGGAAACCTTCAGGAAGAGATGTCACTTTGCCACCAACTAGGACAGTTGAAGTATCAAGCCTCAGTTTCATTTCTTCAGTGACTTTTACTTTTCTGGAATTATGGCATAGTGTGTCATCTCCTATTCTATTAGACATTCCTCAGGCTGAGGGACAGAGATTTTAAATCACAGCCCAGGTTTGTTAAGAGCAGCTCAAGACTGTCTCACTCAACTTTGAAATGTTTTGCATGCTATATATGTGGACTATTCCACCCATTTCTGACAGATTGCTGAGAGTTTCAGTAAGCCATCACAAAACTGACCGGCCATTCAAATCTCATAACATTTAAAGCATGTCAAAACACTATGCCGGGACCTTTCAGCAGAGTGCAACACATGAAAATACCCTTCTGTGGCCATTCACTATATAAAAGTTCATTCTTGAATTAGTTTAATGAGGACAAAATTGATCATTGGACCATTTCTGTGGCAACAGGAGGATGTAAATTCAACAGGCCGATTCTCTCTGCGTAGGTGCTATTTTGAAGAGTCAACATTTTGGGAGTAGCTCTCCCTTAACATTTTCAAGCGCATGGTCCAGTGAGTGGCTTGTTCTTTACTGATGTTTTGTAGCACAGGGCAGATAAAACAGCTGCCCTCTAGGCTGAGTAAACACCTGCACTAAGATGGTGATGAGTGGCTCGCCTTGACATGTGTTCTGTGTCACTGCCTAGGCCCTTATGAGGTCTGCTTACTTCAGGGATCTTCTGTACACATACTTTGGGTTTCAGTATTTTATTTTTTCTTATTTAAAAACTTCCCATTTAAGTTCTTAAAATTACGTATATAGGCGTTGTGCCTGCACGTATATCTGTGTGCCATGTGCATGCCTGGTGCCCATGGAGACCAGAAGTCAGCATTAGATCCCATGGAGCTGGACTTATAGATGGTAGTAAGATGTGATGCAGGTCCTGGGAATTGAACCTGAGTCCTCTGGAAAAGCAGCCATCACTGAGCCATCTCTACAGTCCCCAGGTTTTAGTCTTTTTTTTTTTTTTAAAGATGTTCAAAGTCATAATCCGAGTTTTGTGCTAGAATCAGTCATGAATACAACCCCATCCAATATATTCTATTTAGGGAGCTGATTTTTCTCATAAGTTATTTTTCTTCTTGGAAAAGAAAAATAACATTTATTTCAGAACTATGCCTAAAGCCAACTCCTGTTTTTCTTGCCGTTAGCAATGGACAAACCTCTTCTGAGGCTTTCCTCACAGCCTAAAGGAATATAGTAAAAAGGTTACATAAACATTCAGAAAAACAAATTCATAACCCGAGATCCTCAGAGTGAGCCGAGGAAGGATAGGCTGTGGAAATTCAGTGGTATTTTGATTTAAGGAAGATCTGCAGTCTAATAGACATTAATAACTCCTCCATGAACTGAGCAAAAATTTAGCTTAGAAGCATCTTGCTACCTTCTGTGCACAGTGTGAAGAGTGTGGGACTTGGAATCACAAATGGATACATTTTCATACTAGCTTCTCCACTTACTGTGAGACACTTGGGAGACACAAAGCTCTGTATGAAGATGAAAGTTGAGCCTATCCCCTAAGCCATTCTAAAGGGGTGGGCACTGTGCCGCTGGCTTTGCCAGAGCCTAAAACATATGTCCCAACAATGTTTGTTGAATGAGTGAAAATAATTCAGGTTACAAATGTGTTTTACTGATAAGAGAAAATTAAAGTTTTATGTTTAGCAGCTATCTGGTCATTTTGTGAGAGTAGTTTTGGGGGCAAGGAGAAAAGAGGAGAACCATGGGGCTTCAGATTATTATTTTTTAATACATTTTATTAATTTATTCATATTACATCTAAATTGTTATCCCATCCCTTGTATCCTCCCATTCCTCCCTCTCTCCCGTATTCCCCTTACTCCCTCCCCTATGACTATGACTGAGGGGGACCTCCTCCCCCTGAATATGCTCATAGGGTATCAATCACTTCTTGGTAGCCTGCTATCCTTCTTCTGAGTGCCACCAGGCCTCCCCATCCAGGGGACGTGGCTAAATATGGGGCACCAGAGTTCGTGTGAAAGTCAGTCCCCACTCTCCACTCAACTGTGGAGAATGTCCTGTACATTGGGTAGATCTGGGTAGGGGTTCAAAGTTTACTGCATGTGCTGTCCTTGGCTGGTGCCATAGTTTGAGCAGAAGCCCTGGACCCAGATCCACCCATCATAATGGATTGAACTAGAAATGATCATAATAAGTGAGTTAACCCAGAAGCAGAAAGAGTCAAATGGTATATACTCACTTATATCTGCACACTAGCTCGAGGGACATGTCCCATGAAAGCCGTCACTTACCAGGAAAGTGGGACAGAGGGGAGGACATCCTATTGGGACTTTAGGTGAGAGAAGCATGGGAACATGGGGAAATAGAGGGATCCAGAGGGTCCTAGAAATTATAAAGCAAATTTTTTCAGCAAGGAAGAATCAAAAGAGGGCACTGAGGAGAGCTCCAGAAATCGTCCCCAGTAGGATTGCTGTTCTCTGCATCATTTTATCTGACTTGAGCTGGCGGCCATATTAGGGATTCCATTACAACATGAGAAAATAACAAAGACTTTTGGATATTGAAAAATCTGTCTTGTTCATAGACTATCTGTTGTGAACAGGGATTTCATTCAAAAAAACTTTCTCCAAACATATTTTTTTTGTTGGGTAGTTTTGGGTTTTGTTGTTGTTGTTGTTGTTTTGTTTGTTTTTCAAGACAGGGTTTCTTTGTGTAACAAGCCCTGGTTCTCCTGGACTCTTGCTGTAGTTCAGGCTGGCCTCAAACTCACAGAGATCCACCTGCCTCTGCCTCCCAAGTGCTGGGATTAAAGGCGTGCGTCACCACACCTGGCAACAAACTTAGTTTTAAATGATGCATGTTTAATCTCTTTCCGCAGCGTTGCATCAAATGACCAAATATGGAACAGGCAAAATGATTTTTAGAAAGCTGGAAAGGAAAGGTGCCTGGGAATTGTTGTGGAAGTGGACAGGGAACAGAAGTCAGAGGATAAGAAGAAGAGCTATGAAACAGCCTCCTGAATATGACATGTTCCTGAAGATCTAGGGAAGAGAAATCCAAGACCAGCCTTGGTATCAAAGTGAGGTAAACCACAAAGGTCATAAAGTTTAGACATGCATTTTTATTTCTTTTTAATTAATTAATTTATTTATTCATTTTACAACATGGTCATAGCCCCATCCCTACTCACCTCCCAGTCCCCCTTCCCCCTCCCCCCTTCCCTATTCCACAGGAAAGGGGAGCCCAACTTCCAATCCACACCAGCTCATAAAGTTGCATCAGGACTGAGTGCATTCTCTTCCCCTGTGTTTTTATTTCTTAATACCACGGGCCTGCTATAATAATGTATTCTATCCATAGGTATCGGATGCTTTGGATGTTCTCTCATGCCTGCAAAGCTTCCTCCTCCACATGTAATTCTTTCATAGAGTTATACACACAGCATCTCCTTATGATCTAAAAATTTTGTTCAGAATGTTTATTGACAAGTCACTTACTTTTGGATGTTTGCTGTAGGCTTTCTAGTGCCATCCTTTCTTTCCTCTCTGCCCTTCTCTGGTTGTGTTGGCAAGACAACAGACCTGCTTTACCCTTTGGCATTAGTGTGCTCATCAAATCATGAGTACACATGGTGGCCTAGGCCAGCACACACTACTTCACTATCATTGCTAAAACTCTTGGGCAGGCTCTTTTTCCTGTTTTCCTAAGCCATTTTCACCTAGTGGGCAGATCTAGCCCTGCTCTTCGCTCGAGATTCCTTATGTGAATGCTAATTCTTTGTACACCCTGAGATTTGACAGCTGAGGGGGAGGATGGGGCCCAGCCTCCTCTGAGTGGTGAGTATAGCAATACCAATCAGATACATATCTGTATTACAGATGGACGTTCCTACTAAAGATGGAGGGCGCTTCTCTGTTTGTTTGTTTGTTTTAAGCACAATGTGCTTTCTGAATGTGATTTCTTTCAGGCCCTGGATGCCTGTGGATCAACAGCCTTGTAATAGACTCAAAAGAACTAGATATTGATATGACAAAGAGTATCAACAGCAAGGACAGAGGGTAGGATGAAAACGTGAAGGGCTATCAAGTCCCATTTCTTTAGGGCACAAGTTGATCTCCAGCTGGGATCAGAAATTGTCCCTAGTGGTGTAGTACTGCCTGATTAGCTGCATTAGGCGAGAGTCAGCCATGCCTGAGCGCTGGCCACAGTTGGAGGCAGGAAACTCACCTACTTCACTGGGAAGGCTGGAACACTTAATTAATTAATAGTTGTAGCATATTTATGATCTGGGGATAAAAATGGCAATAAGAGTGAAAAAGAAACACAGTACATTCTTTGTTATTGCAACAGACAAATGTGCCACATGGAGGAATTAGTAAGTCCAGACTGAATCAATATTCCTCACCCTCCAAATTCTCAACTAACGTCAGAAATTCTTTCCTCCTCATTCTAAAAACTAGAGTAGTGTATTTTTTAAAAAAACATGGCTTATTTTTACTGTAGGATGTGATGAGTATGGAAAAAGCTTCAAGGTATAATTACATATTCATATTATAGCAAAAGCTGCTATTTACTGTAGCAGTGGAGCTGGGGAGGAGAATGGAGAAAGATTTAATACAGTAGTAAAAATTCACATTGTTCATACAGATTAGAACTCAAAGTAATGATTGCTTCCCTGGAGGAAATTCTCTGGAATTTAACTTAGAACACTTTCCTCTTGATTTTTCCTGACATTTGGAGGATGGGTTGGGCAAACCACACAAGTCAGTTCTTCTGAGGTAGTGAAGGTGAGTAGTGACACATCCAGTGCCAGGGCTGGATTAGCAGCAAAGTCAGGGGAAGCAAGAGACTCATTAGAAAACACTCAAGGGAGAAATTAGGCAAGAGATTCAGGATCATGGAAGTATCACCAGGACAGTGAATAGAAACCACCAGAGAGTGAAGCAGTAGTTTTAAAAAGGTGGGTCACTCACTCAGTCTTTCTCTAAAGCCCGGGCCTAAGCAGGGAACATTTACATACATTTACAAAGTCAGTATTTCATAGAGCTTTGAGACAGTGATTTCAGAGAATAAAAATCAGACAGTGATTGTTTATTCCTCTTTTCAGTATTTTTACAAATATTTTGTTCCTTTTTTTATGTTTCTTACCCTAAATTTCAATTAAGCTATGAATATGCCATAAATACCATACACTTTTCCCCCTACTCACTTTCAGGAATATAACATGAAGAACATTATATTGGTCACTCCATTGGGTTTCAAACTCAGAGAAAGTTAGCAGGTAGAGGAAGTCCCCAACATGTTGGTCTACAATACAAGGTATGATGCGTAAAGACACGGCAGAAGAACACTTTAGAGAAAATAATAGGTATGGAAAGAAAAACAATTTTCTAAAGTGCCCAAAGCAATTACTGCTTGCACTTTGACCCTCTCAATTTTATTAAGTAGCAGCAGACCTGCAAAGAGCTTTGTAGAAGCAAAGTCTGGGCCCAGTAGGGAATTTAACTGGAGAATAACTGATAATGGGGATGCTTCTTGGGCCTTGGGGAGTACACCATTCCCTCATGAGATTTTTTATTTTAATTCTTGCCAGCAGTTGGCAGTTTAGGGAACAGTTAAAGTCAACGTGAGACAATGCTATTTTTTTCAAGCCTTTCATTTTATTTTATTTTTTAAAATATATTTTAATAATTTATTCATATTACATCTCAATTGTTATCCCATCCCTTGTATCCTCCCATTCCTCCCTCCCTCCCATTTTCACTTTACTCCCCTCTCCTATGACTGTGACTGAGGGGGACTTCCTCCCCCTGTATATGCTCATAGGGTATCAAGTCTCTTCTTGGTAGCCTGCCTCCTTCCCTTTTTTTAAAAGTTAGCTTCCTTTCTTCTTTCCTTCTTTGCTTCTTTCCTTCCTTCTTTCTTTCTTTCCTTCCTTCCTCCTTCTTTCCTCTCTTCCTCCCTCCCTTTCTCCCTCCTTCCTTCCTATCCTCCTCCCTCCCTCCCTGGTTTAAGGTTCTTTCTTAACCCTGCTAATTTCTTATCCTCTGTCTTCATTACAAAGGAAGAAAGTAATGGAATGATGGAATAATTGAGCTTTTTCAATCTAAAATTCTTATTTCAGTGCAGAGGAAAAATCCCAAGCACAAAAATTTGATTACTGGGGAAATTATTGATCTCTACAGTTCTGTCCATTTTCCCCACAGACTGGTTCAAAGCCGCTCCTATTTATGTTTGCACTTGTCTTCGTCACTGTGTTTGTCTACATATTGTTCATTATGAAAAAAGTATAAAACATTTGTATATGTAACATATTATGTATTTATGAGAATATCATGGATATGCATACACATATGTCTCTTTGGCCCAGTTAAAATTCAGGAAATGGTTCCCACATCTTGAACAAAGTATGTGTGCTGGAGGTCATTTTTGAAGTTTAGATTGAACAGACTTTGTATAGTGAGAATTTTCTATATTTGGGAAAGAAGAATAAGAAAAATCCAGTGAACTAGTCAACTAACCTACAATCCCATGGGTAATCCCATACCATTTTCTTACACTAATTGGTAACCTGACCTCTTACTTCTCAGACTTACTGTTTGAAAATATTTCAGATTGTACCAGCTAATGTTTATAATAGTCTATTTTATTGCCAAAACATACTAGGAAAACCCAGAAATCCACAGGTTTAAGGCAAGAAGAGGAAAAAGTAGCTTAGGCCAGGGCTTAGATTTAACTCACTTTCTTAATTGTGATTTCTATCTGTTAAAGCCTTCAGTTGGTTAACTGTTGTCAGCATTTGAGAATTCCATGACCCCATTTTGATGGGGCATTGGGCAGCACCAGAAGAAGGGAATGGCCAGTATTAGGAAGAAGTGAAAACAGACACATGGCTCACTTACAAGATGAGCAATGGCATGAGAAGCCATCTAACCAAAAAAGAGAAAACAAAAGCTAGTGGAAAAAACTAGTAATTGTGGGGAAATAACTAAATAGCAATACATTGCTTTATGGTTATTTGCTAAGATCAGTTATCTACAAATGAAAATTGTATAAATAATCAATAACATTCAGGAACCCTAGGAGACCTGTAACAATCAATGTATGAACCAATCATTAAATATTTTGAAGGGCTGGCATGATCTTACCTCCAAGGATATTATATTTGTATGGACGAAGATGATACCAGAGCAGTGAGTCTCCACTGGGCCAACCTGAGATTTTAAAATGAGCTCATAATGAGACGTTGGATTATCCCATTACTCTCACCCTACATCATAAAAACCTAGCCATGTGGCAGGAAAAGATGAAAGTCTTTTGAAAGTCTCAGAGAATTGTTCAGGAAAGCTCAAAAATTGTTTTTTCATGGTCTCTTCTCACCAACTCATAGATGTCTGTAATACACTTGAAGACCTCTCTCTCTCTCTCTCTCTCTCTCTCTCTCTCTCTCTCTCTCTCTCTCTCTC
>OU015750.1:31603623-31628623 GCA_907169655.1 Acomys percivali
CTCTCTCTCTCTCTCTCTCTCTCTCTCTCTCTCTCTCTCTCTCTCTCAAATAAGGTGATAAAGTCTGTTTCTGGCTAGCCTGAAACCTGCTATGTAGACCAGGCTGACCTCAAACTCATAGAGATCAGCCTGCCTCTGCTTCCTGAGTGCTGGATTTAAAGTCATGTACCATCATGCCCAGCTTGAACTTTGTACCTTCAAAGAGATTGCAATCTTTGAACATCTCCATTGTTTTTCTACTTTGGGGGAGGGGCAGGGACAAGGACAGCCTCTATAATTGATGGCACTCAGTGTCACATTAACTCTAGAAATTGTATTACTCAAATACCAAGGGCCATATAACCAGCAAGAAAAAAAATATATATTTCCTTAAATGCTTGGATCAGATTGGTGAAAACAAAAAAATATTTTTGGGGCCACACTCATGGCTACTGCCTGTGTTTCTTATTGTTTCTGTCACCATATCCTAGGTGCGAGTCACCCATCTTTGATTGTTTTGATCTAACATAAACACTCTCTGCCTGTGGTGTCTTACAGAAAGAAATACTGACTGTATGGAAGGAGTTCAAACTCTATTCCTAATAGAGTGCTTGGGATCAGCTCTGTGCAGAAGTCTTAAATATAGTAAGAGTTCATAAGGGTGGAAGCACTTAGCATAGACTCACAGAAAGCAGAATGGGTTGGTACTTGACCTGTGGCACAAAGATAATTAGAATCCTGTAGCAAGGAAGAAGAAAGGAGGTCAAAATGGTTTTCCAGGTAAGAGTAGTACAGTGAGTGCTGCTGTGCCAGCACTCGCCTGCTCCAGGTCACAGACCCATGCTGCCTTGGCTGCAGGAGAATTGGTTGCTGAAATTCACAGCTGAGCCCATGTCTAGTAATTGCCCTCAGCCAGATGGATCTATGTCATCCAAGGCCATGTCAACCTGTTCCTCAAGTTTGGTTAATGTGACAGTAGAAAGACAGCCTTTTGGACTCAGTATGAGACAACTCTGCAGGGCGGCGTATCTCCGGAGCTCCTGATAGTGTTGACTGAGGAATTTGCTGCAGCTACTCCACCATTCAGCTTTTCTCCATGACCTAATGCTTCTTGGCTTCTCTACAGGTCCTCCATGAAGACCATCAAAGTTCATGCATGCAAATCTCATGGTATAGTCTGCTTCAAAAAACAGGCAGGGGCAGTGTGGTCAGGGGCAGGAAATGAGCACTTTCAACAAAGTGACCTTACCAGAATGGTTGGAATACAAATTTAATGGAAGGTAGTTTATATATAAAACCTAAAATGCGAGGATTTAGCGAGGTCCTTGATATCCAAGCTGCTGCGTGCGTCTTTATCTAACAGTCTAAGGTCGGGAACTTATCAAAACTTCCAGAGAACATGAGCTTCCAGAAGCTTCTCTTTTTATAGCCTGAGAATCCTAAAGCTTATGTCCCAACCTGCCAAACAATTTCAAAAGCAACTGTTATCATCCCTGTTTCAAATAGCTCTTCTTGATTTTGAGACTCACAGTATATTCAGGCATGGAATATAGTAAATGCGTGTTTGCTTTTAATTTAGAAGTAAACTGGAATTGGCCCTCTGGTCAAAGACAGGTTTTTACCACTTTAGCAATCTTTATACTCCCGGGCATTTTGAAACTCAAGGCATGTTCATCAACCGGAAGTATGCATCCAATAATCTTTTGTGAACAATCTTAGATATTAACACACACGGAATGCATTCAAGTTATCTACTGTTGGAGGGAGAGACCTTTGAAGACCATTCCTTTCTGCCTGTGTTAAAGAGGAGCCTCATTCTAAATAGGCATTGAAGGTACCCATTGAAGATCTGGCCTTCATCCACAGCATCAAATGTGACTGGTACAGGATAAATATTATTTTTCCAGACTAGTCTCAGACTGAGCCATGTTATACTTCATATTCCTTGAGAATTCTTTGATCTCAGAAAGGTCCAGTTAACTTATCCTTTACAAGCAAATTACATTTTAAACAAAAATATAGAAGAAAATTTCATAGTAGCATTTCATTCCTTATCACCAAGAAGAAATTTTGTACTTCGTGAATTTTATCTTTCTCTATCAGGAAGCTAAAGTGAAGGAGGGAATGGTTTTAAATGGTCAGAATATTTGTTGGGATTTTATTTTGTTGCTTCATATTATCTATTATCAATCTATCTATCATCTATGTATCTATCATGTATCATTTCTGTATCATATTATCTATTACATAAACTTCTATCATCACTTATCTACCATATAACTCATCTATCAATCAATCATATAATCTATCTAGCTATCATCTATCTATTTATTCATCTATATCTATCATCTCTCATTATTATTTATTTAATTATTTATATATACATATCATGTATCATTTATGTATCATATTATCTATCAATCAAATAAACTATCATCACTTATCTACCATATAATTTATCTATCTATCTATTATGAATCAATCAATCTATCTATCTATCTATCTACCCATCATCTATCATGTGTGTGGAGGCCATGTGTGTGCCATGGCAAGCATGTGGAGGTCAGAGAAAAACTCGTGGAAGATTAATTCTCTCCTCTATACTGGATCTGGGCATTAATCTCAGCTCATCAAATAAGAGCAAGCACCTTTATCAGATGAGCCCTCATCTCTGGCCTCATACTATGGAAACCAGTATTAGAGAGTATTGCAAGTGATGATATCAAACTGGAAAAATATTCCTCTTCCCCAAAATGCCAAGAAGTATACGGATTATCTATTGCTAAAGTGGTAAAACTGATTTTGATCAGAAGGCCAATTCTATTTTACTTTTAAATAAAAAGCAAACATTTATTTACTGTATTCCATGCCTCGATACCATGAATCTTCTGAAGGAACCAAATCTGCTTAGCTAGCATCTCAGTTTAGGATTTGAGAAAATGGCAATAATATGTTGTTGTACTTGTATCTGTAGCTAAAGGTCAGTATATTTTATTTAAATAATATTTTATGGAAATAGAAAATGAAAAATAATGGCATTTATATAATTATGCATGCTGAGGTAGAAATGGGGCAATTGTTTTTTAAAAGTGAACACAAGGTATTTTTTGTTTTTCCTAATGAGCAAAACATCACAAGGAAGCCTGTGGCTCTGAATTGCTCACCTCACGTCAGCTTTTGAAGCGATGTTTCTTGCTTTTCTCTCCTCGCTCTCTCTAACCAACCTCTAGATGCATTGTCCCTTTTAGGAATGACAAAACCTTTCACTAGGCTCTGACAACACTAGTAGTACCAAAGAGAGAGGGCTTAAACTTCCTTATTCTTCGCACTTCTGCTTGGCATACGTTTTAAGACTGTACAGAAATGGAATGTTTTCTGTTTTTCTTTCATTAGAAAAAAAAAAACAAAAAACAAAACAAAACCAAAAATCCGGATTCTACAAGAATGTGTGGGCTAGTACTTATAACTTCTATATATTCTCCATAACCTCCTTTATGCCTTCCTTTTAAGATGACTGCCTACATGAAAATTGTTAGATAAATTATTCATATTTTTATTATCCTTTATATCTACAATAAATGGATAAGTTGTGTCTATAAATGTATTTAACATACTGTGACTTGAGCCTTCACTGCTTATCTGCTTGCCAACTTATCTATCTTTGTTTTGCTCTTTGCACCCTGTTCTCAAGCCCTTGGTGTGGATGGACTTCAAGCACTTTGTTTTTGTTATAAGATGAGGGCAAGCTGCTAAGTAGACACAAATGCTAACTCTGTAGTTACTTTTCATTTCACACGCAATTTCATTAGTGCTGCTAAGTATGGAAAATTAATTACTCCTCCATCACAAGTCCACAGAACTAATCACCAACCACAAATAACTATGTTAAAGGGTAATACTATGGATTAAGTATAAATCAACAAAGCAGGCAAAGTCAGCATTAAGGCCAAAATCCAGGTGGAAACTCGGAACCTGTGGTTGCTAATGAAGAAATACGTATTTACTGGAACAGGATCTTTCGAGCATCCATTTATTCACCAATGGCAAAATTTTTCTATCACCCCTGGGCTAGTCTTAGGCAATAATGAAATCACCTCTGTTCTTCAAGACAGTATGAAGTATTTTGGGCTCTGCACAACTAAAGAGAGTATCCAGTGCCCGTGGTTTTGATGGGTGGGCTTCTCGGGACCTCGGCAAGGGTAACAGAGAAAAAAATAAATAAACAGTTTGAGTTCCTCATGCCAAGAAGACTTAAGCAGAAAATTCCTCATCAATATCTACTCATCTCTTCCTTCGTAGTTTGTGTGTGTGCATGCACACATGTAGGCCAAAGGCGAATCTTTGGTGTCATTCCTCAGGCACCATCCACCATGTATTTGAGATCTTGAGACAGGGTTTCGGGATGGGTTGTAACTCACCAGGTAAGTTAGACTGGCTAGCCAGTAAGCCCCAGGGATTACCCATCTCATGGCTGGGATGCCAAGTGCATGGATAATGGGGATCAAACTCTGGTGTTCATGTTTACACAACAAAAAGGACTTTGCTAACTAGACTATCTCCTCAGTCCCTCTTCCTTAGCTCTTTGGAGGAATATAAGTTTTCTGGAGTGGCCACCATGCCATGGGCTGGAGTCTTCATGTGTACTTACTTGGCAATGTACTTTGGTTAGCATCTCCTCCTTCAGTGACAGTATGTTGGCAATGGCCATGTAAGTACTCTTTATACCAATCGAACTGGCACACACTACAAACTCAGGGCTCTCAAAACTTTCTTCAAAGACTAGGCTATCACACTTTTACCCCAGTATCATGTGCCAAAAGTTTTATTGATTCTATTTGTTGATATTACTGGAAAATGTAGAAGAGGATTGATTTTCTGTAATCTCTAATAAGACACAGATTTTCTCTTATTTACAGGAAAGAAAAGGCAGAAAATAAATCATCATAGACCAATACCCAATCATCTTAGTACACACAAGCAAGAAAAAGTCTGAAGTGGCTACTTTAGGTGTGCATTTCAATGCCAGGGCTTGCTGGTTCTCACTTTTCTGTGACATCTTTAGATAACTCACATCAGAGTGCCTTTCTGAAGGATGGCAGTTACTAGAAGTGGTGGCTTTTCCTGCCTTCCCTGTCTCATCCTGCCAGCCTTCCGTGGACATTTGAGAAAATGTAAGCCATAGAGCTGCATAGAGGAACAGTGTTGGAGAATGCTGGCTCTGGTCATGGGATGTCTTTGTTCACAACCTCATGGTAATACTTACAAGCTCTCCTTCTTTTTTTCCTTCCTTCTTCCTTCCTTCCTTCTTTCTCCCCATTCTCTTATTAAAAGATTAAATGGAATAAAGATGTGAATGCTTTCTGTACCTGCCTAGCTCATCATATGTTACAATCAATTATTGCTTATTATAATTATTAACGTATACTCATTTGAACCGGCAGCTTCCACAACATAGGCGGTGGTCACAACATACCCTGTATGGTCTAGTCCATCATTTCAAACACTTTCAAGATCCCAAAGAAGAAGGTTCTGAAATGAGATCTTGACAAAAAAAAAAATGAAAAATACAAAAATTACCAATAGAATTTTAGGCATTTGCCCAACTTCTCTATATCTGTGAATATTGTGATACACTACTTATCTTCTTAAATTGTATTATAAACACTTATAGTAGCTATGCCTTTTCTGTTTCCAGGGTTACTGAATCAGTTAAAATGCAGTGTAGATGCATCTAAGGCTGAGCTGGAGCTCATTTCAGAGCATAAGCTGATCTCTAACTCACAGTGCAGAAAGCAGCTGAAGACCTCGTGGCTTTCCAGTGATATGAACGGAGTCACCCAGGTTGAGGAGGTCTTTCCTCTGTAGTGTATGGACTGCAACAATAAATGCACAGGTTATCAAAAGATGCAAAGCAACTGTTTGGGGGTTGCTAGTCACCTTGTTTCATTTCTCTTTTTTATTATTTAATTTTTTAGTGACTTTTCTGTGTATGTGTGTGTGTGTGTGTGTGTGTGTGTGTTCGTAGGCATGCTTGTCTATGGGTGCATGCTTTTAGGCCAGAAGTCAATTTTAGGTGTCTTTTTCATTTTTCTCTGCCTAATTTATTTGAATTAGGGTTTCTTATTAAACTTTGAGTTGGGTAGGTTGACTGGGTAGCTAGACCCTTCTGGATTCAAATCTTGTCCCCAAGCATTGACACACAGACTTAGAACTGATTTTCTTTTAGGAACTTGGGATCTCATAAACTCAGGTCCCATCTTCCCATCTCCCCAAGCCTCCATTAAAAAAAAAAAACCTCATTTCCAGTTCTTCATTATATCCCCTTTTCCTTGTCCCTTTCTCTCTTTTCTTCTTTTTTCTCCCCCATTCACATATCAACTTATTTTTATTTTGCAGAACTGGGGATCAAATTCAGGGACTTTAATATGCAAGCATTCTATCATAGAGTTATATCCTAACCTGATCCAGTATTTGTCTGCTTGCTTGTTTCTTTAAGGAGTTCAAAGTTGTACAATCACTGTGGATATACAGCTATATGAAAAGACAATGCTTGTCTCATTAAGCATATAGTCTACAAAAGAAGGTAGATGGGTAAATAGCCTATTTAATAACCATCCAGTGCAAGGGTCCATGGGAGAACTATTCAAGAGTATTGCTGAGGCTCAAGGCAAGGCTCTCAGTCAGAAGAATGGTTAGTAATGATCATGAATGGAGCAACACTTGAAGTTAGTTTGGATTTCTTGAAATATTGGTGACAGAAACCAGAGCCTTGCACCTTCCTGGTGAGCTCTCTTACTACCATGCTGATTTATGACAGACCCCTAGACCTAAGCACAAGTGACACCATGTTGGAGGCACCATTCTGACTTTAAAACCCAGCATGTAGGTCATAACACTTGCCAAAAACAAAACAAAACAAAACAAAACAACAACAACAACAAAGAGAAACAAAACCTAATCCATTCAACCTGTTACATAGTCCCAGAGCCCTGAAAGGTCCCTAAATATACTTACCTTACTCTTCTGCTTCTATAGTTTCACTTCTTGATAAGTTATTGCTAACCAAAGTTTGTCAAGTAGGATGTAGGTTTTGTACACACAAGAGAAAGAATGGTGTAGCTTGGGGCTGCATAATGAGGGCAAGTTCCTGCTGGCCCACTATACAGATTTTCTATTCAGAATTTTCTCTCTGGTGTGCTTACCTCTTAACACAACCCCCTATAGTTTGATTTTCTTCTGAGGAATGAGTAGGAATCACATGTAATAAAGGTATATTGGTTGGAATGTGTGGGGATATGCTTCTGGTGAATGGAGTAGTCTATATAGAAGAAAAAAAAAAAGCTCCAAATGCCACAAAGAAGCTAACATATTTGAGAATCGACCAGAACTTCAGCAAGGTTGGAAGGAAGGGTTAGAAAGACATATTGGGAGAAGAAATCTGAGCTGTGAGGAGAAGAATGTACGGCATCTTATAAGACAGAGTCTGTGAGTAAGGTCTTTACTCTGAAGGGGTTGTGAAGCCACAGATGGACCAAAAAGGTCTAATTTTTTTTGGTAAGTTTCTACAAATCTTAGTTTCTAGAAAACAAGTTGCAGTACTGTAGGGGCCAGGGATGGGAAGTTACTATGCCACATTGGAACCCAGTTAGGATGTTCTTTCAGAAATCAAGATAAGAATGCCTTACAAGACCCATAAAGAGGTTCAGATACACATCAGAGTTCATTTGTTAATCCTAAGTATTTGGTTGACTAGACTAAGGAACATACATAAATCAGGTGAAGCATTATTTCATGAAGATAAGAGTATTTCCACATGATACTGGCACTTGAGTGAATAGACCTCATAAAGAATATCACCCTCGGGGGTATCCAAGATGGCAGTGAGCAGTGTGGACCGTGTTTGGAAGCTCCAGTGAACAGTTCGAGGAATTGCACAGATTTCTGAGCCAGGAACACCAGGATCCCGACACCACGGCAGCAGGAGTGCTCCACGGTTCGGAAGGACCAGGGTGCGGAGGACCTGCGTGCCCCTACACACGGGAAGAGTGCGGATTTTCTCGGATCAGAGCAGAGGCGGCACGGGCGGCGTCAGCAACACCAGCAGCAGCGACTGAGGTTTGCAGCTCAGAGCCATCCAGTGGAGGCAGTTAGTGTGGTGGCTGGTGGGAGTTGCTGCGGGAGAGGGGACACTGGACAGGATTTGGGTCGCGTGGTGCTTTGTGACCCAAGCTGGACACGGTAGACAGTTCAGCCCCAGAGTCCAGGGTACAGCTCAGGGCACAGTGCTGTGGAGACACTGACTCAGCGCAGCGGGCAATTCTGCCCAAGGCAACAGCTTAGCGGAGCCACGGCTCCCCTGCTGTGACACAGGCTGGGCGGAGTGATCAGTTCCACCCTAGGCTCTTCTCAGCGCAGCCGCAGTTCACCTGCTGTGACACAGGCTGGGCGGAGCGCTCAGGTCCACTGAAGGCACCACCTCAGCGCAGCCGCAGTTCACCCACTATGACGCAGGCTGGGCGGAGCGCTCAGTTCTACCCTAGGCGGTTTCTCAGCACAGCCGCAGTTCACCTGCTGTGACGCAGGCTGGGCGGAGCGCTCAGTCCCACCGGAGGCGCTAGCGCACATCAACGAGCAGTTCTGCTCAAGACATTAGCTCTCCTCAGAGGGCAGTTTTAGGGCGCTGACGCAGGCTGAGGTCAGCACGCAGATTCAGCCCAGAGGCCCTAGCTGGACTTGCCAGGCAGATTAGGCCCAGAGATTCTTCCTGAGCTGTGCACACAGGCTCGGCGGCCCCAAGACTCTGGCTGGACTATGCACGCAGTATAGGCCTGGAGGCCGGGGCTGAATTCAGAGTGCAGTGTGGGTCCATAGTCCCTGGCTGAGCTTGGTGCACAATTCTTCCCCAGAGACTTGGGTGGAGCTCGGCGTGCAGCTTAGGGCCACAGTCTCTAACCGTGCTTGGCAGACAGATTGGGCCCAGAGTCTCTAGTAGAGCCTTTGGCACAGTCCTGGCTCTAAGACTCTGGTTGGACACAGTGTGCAGTTTGAATCCAGAATTCCTGGCTGAGCTGGGTGGATGTTTCAGGCATGAGTCAATAACTGACCACAGCAAGCAGTTTGGCCAAACACCGCTAGCTGAGCTTGGTGCACAGTCCTAGCCCGAAAATTCTGGCTGGACCCTGTGTGCATTTTGAGCCCAGAATTCCTAGCTAAGCTCGGCAGACGGTTCAGGCCCTGAGATACTAGCTGAGCTCGGACGGTAGTTCGGGACTAGTGTCCCTGGCTAGACTTGGCAGGGAACCCAGAAGGCTGTGGATACCTTGGCCTGACCCAACGCTCATCCAGAGACCCAGAACGATTGCAGGACCCACAGCACAGGAGAGCTGAGGATCACTGGCTGTGAGAGTCCAAAATGACAGGGCTAACCTCCTGCCATCCACAACAGTGAAACATCAGAGCTTCCAACCTACGGAAACCGTGAGAAAACAAGTGAATCTATCATCAGACTCCCTCCATCCAACTCGGGAATCTACCCAATGAAAACAAAGCCGGCAAGATGTATAAAGGACAGCGTAAAAGCATATGCAAAAAACCCCAAAACAACATGGCGTCTCCAGTTTCCAGCTATCCCAAAGAAAACAACCCAGAGAGCTCAAATACAACGGAAACACAAGAAAATGACATCAAATCCTTAATAAGGAGCATATTAATGGAGGAAACAAATAAAATTCATAAAGAAATACAGGAAGACGCAGTCAAACAGGTGAGAGACATAAAAGAAGCACATAGAGTGGAACTGGAAAAATTTAAGGAAAATGCAAATAAGCAGATGGAAGAAATAAATAAAACGGTTCAAGCTCTGAAGACCTATAAAGAGGCAATGGAAGAAACTCAGGAATATACAAAAACTGAGGTGAAAGAAATAAAAAAATCAGTTCAAGATCTGAAGACGAAAATGGATTCAATGATAAACACACAGACAGAAGAAAAACGAGAACGTGAGACCTCAGAGAAGAAGGCGAGCAACACAGAGGTGAGCTTTTCTAACAGAATCCAAGAGACGGAAGAACGAATCTCAGGTCTAGAAGATACAATCACAGATCTTGAAGCAACCATTAAAGATAATGCCAAATCTGGAAAACTCCTGACACAAAACATCCAAGAAATTCAGGACACCATGAAAAGAAGAAATCTGAGGATAATAGGCATTGAAGAAAGAGAAGATATCAGACTCCAAGGCCCAGAAACTATTCTCAACAAAATCAGAGAAGAAAATTTCCCCAACCTAAAGAAAGAGATACCTATAAACATACAAGAGGCCTACAGAACACCAAATAGAATTGACCAGAAAAGGAAAACTGCCCGTCACATAATAATCAAAACACAAAACATACAGAACAAAGAAAAAATATTAAAAGCTGCAAGGGAAAAGGGCCAAATAACATTCAATGGCAAACCTATCAGAATTACACCAGACTTCTCAGCAGAGACCATAAAAGCCAGAAGAGCCTGGACAGAGATCCTGCAAACCCTGAGAGACCACAGATGCCAGGCCAGACTACTTTACCCAGCAAAACTATCAATAACCATTGATGGAGAAAACAAAATATTCCATGACAAAAACAAATTCAAACAGTACCTAGCCACAAATCCAGCTTTACAGAAGGTACTAGAAGGAAAACTCCATCCCAAAGGGTCAAGCTACAACGAAAACTACTCAGGAAATAGGTAACTATACCATGGCAAAAACACAACTACACAAACACTCGATTGGAAACAACATCAAAATTAAGACTCTTAACAGTCACTAGTCGTTAATATCTCTCAACATCAATGGTCTTAATTCTCCAATAAAAAGACATAGACTAACTGAATGGGTGCATAAACAAGAACCAACATTCTTCTGCATTCAAGAAACACATCTCACCTATAACGATAGGCATTACCTCAGGGTAAAAGGTTGGAAAAAAAATATTCCAAGCAAATGGTCACAAGAAGCAAGCAGGCGTAGCCATTTTAATATCAAACAAGATAGACTTTCAACCAAAATTAATCAAAAGGGATGCAGAAGGACACTTCATACTCATCAAAGGTAAAGTCAACCAAGATGACATTACAATTCTGAACATCTATGCTCCCAATACAAGGGCACCCACATTTGTAAAAGATCTGCTAAAAAAACTTAAACCACACATCGATCACCACACAATAATAGTGGGAGACTTCAACACCCCACTCTCACTGAAGGATAAGTCATTGAAACAGAAACTAAGCCGAGAAATAACATCATTAACCAATGCCATGGGTCAAATGGATCTAACAGATATCTATAGAACCTTTCACCCAAACAAGAAAGAATATACCTTCTTCTCTGCACCCCATGGAACCTTCTCCAAAATTGATCACATCGTAGGTCACAAAGCAGGCCTCAACAGAAACAAGAGGATAGAAATAATACCTTGTATCCTATCAGATCACCATGCTCTTAGGCTGCAATTCAACAACTACAGAAACAACAAAAAGCCTACACGTACGTGGAAACTAAACAACTCTCTGCTAAATGACACATGGGTCAGGGAAGAAATAAAGAAAGAAATCAAGGAGTTTCTGAAATTCAATGATAATGAGGGAACAACATACCCAAATTTGTGGGATACATTGAAAGCAGTGTTAAGAGGAAAACTCATAGCACTAAGTGCCTTTAAAAAGAAATTGGAAACATCGCACATAAGCAACTTAACAAGACAGCTGGAAGCCCTAGAAAAAAAAGAAGCAGAAACACCCAAAAGGAGTAGACGTCTGGAAATAATCAAACTCAGGGCTGAAATTAACAAATTAGAAACTAAGAAAACAATCCAAAGAATCAACAAAACCAAGAGCTGGTTCTTTGAGAAAATCAATAAGATAGACAGACCGTTAGCGAAACTAACTAAAAGGCAGAGAGACAGTATTGAAATCAACAAAATCAGAAATGAATAGGGAGACATAACAACAGACACTGAAGAAATACAAAGAATCATAAGATCCTACTTTGAAGGCATATATGCCACAAAATTTGAAAATCTAAGGGAAATGGATGACTTTCTTGATCAATTTCACTTGCCTAAGTTGAGTGAAGAACAGATAAACAAGCTAAATAGTCCCATTTCCCCTACAGAAATAGAAGCAATCATTGATAGTCTCCCAAGCAAAAAAAGCCCAGGACCAGATGGTTTCAGTGCAGAATTCTACCAGACCTTCAAAGGCGAGCTAATACCGATACTCTTCAAGCTACTCCAAAACATAGAATTGGATGGAACATTACCAAATTCATTCTATGAGGCCATAGTCACGTTGATACCTAAGCCTCACAAAGACTCAACAAAGAAAGAGAATTTAAGACCAATTTCTCTTATGAACATCGATGCAAAAATACTAAATAAAATTCTTGCAAAACGAATACAAGAACACATAAAGGATATCATTCATCATGACCAAGTAGGCTTCATTCCAGGTATGCAGGGATGGTTTAATATATGGAAATCCATCAATGTAATCCACCATATAAACAAACAAAATAAAAAACCACATGATCATCTCTTTAGATGCAGAGAAAGCATTTGATAAAATCCAACACCCATTCATGTTTAAAGTTTTAGAGAGATCGGGGATACAAGGCACTTTCCTCAACATAATAAAGGCTATCTACAGCAAGCCAATAGCCAAAATTAAAGTAAATGGTGAGATACTCAAGGAAATTCCTCTAAAATCGGGAACAAGGCAAGGCTGCCGACTCTCTCCATATCTCTTCAATATAGTACTCGAAGTTCTAGCCAGAGCAATAAGACAACAAAAGGAGATCAAGGGTATCCAAATGGGAAAGGAGGAAGTCAAACTATCACTATTTGCAGATGGTATGATAGTGTACATAAGTGACCCTCAAAATTCCACCAGAGAACTCCTACATTTGATAAATACTTTCAACAATTTGGCTGGATACAAAATTAACTCAAAATTCTGTAGCGTTCCTATACACAAATGACAAGCTTGCAGAGGAAGAAATTAGGAAAGCCACACCCTTCACATTAGCCACAAGCAATATAAAATATCTAGGAGTTACTTTAACTAAGCAAGTGAAAGACTTGTTTGAAAACTCTGAAGAATTTCAAAACTCAATTTCAAAACTCTGAAGAAGGAGACTGAAGATGACATGAGAAGATGGAAGGATCTTCCTTGCTCATGGATCGGGAGAATTAACATAGTAAAAATGGCCATCCTACCAAAAGCAATCTACAGAATCAATGCAATCCCTATCAAAATACCTACACAATTTTTTAAAGACATTGAAAGTTCAATTCTGAACTGCATATGGAAAAACAAAAAACCCAGAATAGCAAAAACGATCTTGTACAATAAAAGGTGCTGTGGAGGAATCTCCATACCTGATTTCAAATTGTACTATAAAGCAATTGTAATTAAAACAGCATGGTATTGGCACAGCAACAGGCTGGTTGATCAGTGGAATCGAATTGAAGACCCAGATATGAATCCACACACATATGGTCACTTGATTTTTGACAAAGAAGCCAGATCCATTCAATGGAAAAAGGATAGCATCTTCAACAAATGGTGCTGGTCTAACTGGATGTCTATGTGTAAAAAAATGCAACTGGACCCATATTTGTCACCTTGCACAAAACTCAAATCCAAGTGGATTAAAGACCTCAACATAAAACCAGAGACACTAAGTCACTTAGAAGAAAAATTGAGGAAGAGCCTGGAACATATTGGCACAGGAGACAACTTCCTGAACAGAACACCAACAGCCCAGGCCTTAATGTCAACAATTAATAAATGGGACCTCATGAAGCTGAGAAGCATCTGTAAGGCTAGAGACACTGTCAAGAGAACAAAGCGGCAGCCTATAGACTGGGAAAAGATCTTCACCAACCCTACATCTGACAAAGGTCTAATATCCAAAATATATAAAGAACACAAGAAATTAAACACCACCAAACCAAATAACCCAATTGAGAAATGGGGCTTGGAACTAAACAGAGAATTCTCAACAGAAGAATATCAAATGGCTGAGAAACACTTAAAGAAATGCTCAACCTCCTTAGTCATCAGGGAAATGCAAATCAAAACAACTCTGAGATTCCATCTTACACCCATCAGAATGGCTAAGATCAAAAACTCAAGCGACACCACATGCTGGAGAGGATGTGGGGAGAGAGGAACACTCCTTCATTGCTGGTGGGAATGCAAACTAGTACAACCACTTTGGAAATCTATCTGGCGCTTTCTCAGAAAAATGGGAATAGGGCTTCCTCAAGACCCAGCTATTCCACTCCTTGGAATATACCCAGAAGATGCACCAGCACACAGCAAGAAAATTTGCTCAACCATGTTCATAGCAGCCTTATTCGTAATAGCCAGATCATGGAAACAGCCTTAATGTCCCTCAGTAGAAGAATGGATAAAGAAACTGTGGTGCATATACACTATGGAATACTACTCAGCTATTAAAAACAAGGAATTCCCGAAATTTGTGGACAAATGGATTGAGCTAGAGATGATCATAATGAGTGAGTTAACCCAGAAGCAGAAAGACTCAAATGGTATATACTCACTTATATCTGCATACTAGCCTAATGGGCATGTCCCATGAAAGCCTTCCTTTACCAGGAAACTGGGACCCAGGGGAGGACATCCTATTGGGACTCTAGATGAGAGAACAATGGGAGAAAAGCAAAGTAGAAGGATCCAGTGGGTCCTAGAAACCTACAAGTAGAACATTATGATAGGCAGATTTGGGTCATGGGGTCCCGCTCAAACTAAGGCCCTAGCCAAGGACAATACAGGCAGTAAAATTTAAACCCCTACCCTGATCTAGCCCATGGACTGGACAGTCTCCACACTTGCGTGGAGAGAGGGATTTGACTTTCTCATGTACTCTGGTGCCTCACATTTGACTATGTCCCCTGGCGGGGGAGACCTGGTGGCACTCAGAGGAAGGACAGCAGGTCACTGAGAAGAGACTTGATACCCTATGAGCATATACAGAGGGAGGTAATCTCTCTGAGGAACAGTCATAGGGGAGGGGAATAAGGGGAAAATGGGAGGGAGAGGAAAATGGGAGGATACAAGGGATGGGATAACCATAGAGATGTAACAAGAATAAATTAATTAAAAAAATAAATAAAAAGAAAGAAAAAAAAAAAGAATATCACCGTCATAAAGTTGGGCTTACCAGCAGTACTCTCCATCATCAAATACAAGTATATATATATATATATATATATATATATATATATCCTGACTGAAGTGGTCCGGAAGTGTAGGTATGTCACAGAAAGAAGTGGTTGGGATGGCTATAGTTTTCTACTGTGTCTGTATTGCCTTCTCTCCCCCAGCCTTCCCCTCCAGGTTCTAATTTTCAGCTGATTTAAGAGAAAACCAGGGCCAATTTCACAGATCATGCTGCATCAGAAGTAGGCATGAGCAAAGGGTGGACAGTTACAATCCTGTATCCTATTTCTGGGTTGTCCTTGAAGAACAGTGGCAAAGAAAGATCTCAGTGAGCAGAACATAAGATGGTTGCTTCCCTTGGTTGTAGACTTTGGTTTAAAGGAGAAATCTTATGTGTGACTATCCATTGATTTGTGGGTGCTAGATCATGGTTTGCCATTGGAAGGAACATGGCAGGAGAATTGATAAGGAAATTTGGTGAAGCAGGATGGACCTCTGTAGGGGTGCAAGGCATGGTGTTTTTTGTTTTGGTCATGTCTGAGACAGTCATATTTTGTTTTCTATTGGATTCCCAAGTGAAATTGCTGCATCTGACTATGATGCATAACTAAGGAAACAGACCAGTGTCTCAAAAGTGATTTTCCTACCAAAATAAAACAGAACAAAATTAACCAAATTTGATGGGTCTGAGAATCAAGAAGAAGAAGAAGAAATGGGGATGACACAACTCATCTTTACTCTTCCTAGCCCACTAGTTAACTTTATTTCTGTCCCCATGATTTAATGCTTTATAGGCCTTAGTAACAGAGGGAGCAATGTTTCCACCAGGCAATCAAAAAGTGATTCTATTGAATTGGAAGCTAAGATTGCTTCTCAAGCACTTGGAATCTATGAGTCAACAGACTAAGGAAGCAATAATGTTGCCGACTACCAAGAGGACCTTGGTCTATGGCTTCACCACTGAGACAAGGAAGAGTGAATCTGGGATACAGGGGGTGCCTTCAGATGGCTTCTAATGTTACCCAGTCTCATGACTGATACGATGAGCAACTATTTTAATACAATCCAGGAAAGATATCAAATGGTAGATACTTTTGCAGCAAAGCGTGCCAGCTAGAGATCATGCCAATAGCGAGATGGGGAACTTGCTGAAAGCTAAGGGAGTGCAGATAGACAACAGATGTTAGTAATAAACACCGGCTCCAATTACACAGCATTGTAGGAATAAGTGCTGTAATTGCTGTGCTTCTCCTACCCCCACTCCTATTTTGCCGCTATATGAATATCCACAGAACAAGCAACTAACTTTTATTTTCTCTCTCATACTCTTATAATTAAGCATAAGATATATTAAATACAGAGTTCAAGACATTGGCTATTGGGACAACAATCACATACCTTGGGACACTTCTAGGGAAGGGATTAGTGTGGTTATGTTTGCACAGAGGACAGTTTGTCTGTTAGGTACAGCTATGGTTTGATAGATCTTATTTGAAAATTAGGATGATTTAAGGATACGCACACAAATATGTATATATACGAGTATGTGTGTGCCATCTTGGCAAACAGTAGACCTTTGGTGGCTAATTTTGAACATTAACTTAACTGTGTTAAAGAATAACAGGTAGCTGACAAAGCAGCATTTTCAAGTGTCTTTAAAAGGATATTTCTGGAAGGGATAGACATTTTTTTTTCAGATATGAGGAATCTTTATGTAGAGATGCAGGAGCTCTAAAATTGAATTGTGTGTGCACAGATGCACCACATTACAATGCTTTTTTTTTTATAACAAAATTCTTTTTTTTAAAAAAAATTAATTTATTCTTGTTACATCTCAATGGTTATCCCATTTAAATCAGGAGACCTAGGTTCAATGATTGGCCCTTATCTAACGTGGATGAGCACCATCCAGGAAGCTGAAATTCTAGATGGAATAAAATGATAAAGGGAAGGCAAGTTCTCCCCTGTGTTCTGGAGCCGGGACACCCATCTTCTCTTACCTTTTGACGTCAGAATTTCTCTAGCTTTGGGAGTCCATGACTTGCACTGGTGCTCCCCTAGTTATGAAGCTTGTCGACCTGAACAGAGCCTCACTATTGACATCTTTGATGCTCACGCATCCAGGTATTCTCCGGTGGGAATTGCAGTTCCTGTCCTCGTGTAGGCCAATTCCCTTAATAAAAGTCCTGTATCCACATATTTATGGTTTTGTTTGGTTTTTGTTGTTGTTGTTTTTGTTTTTGTTTGTTTGTTTGTTTTAGAAAATGCTGCCTAGTATACTCTGTGAATGAGCTACCATGACAGCATTGCAAGGATGGACAGAATTAGATTCTGGTTTTGCTGCTACGGAGGTATGCTGCTTCTCATTTGGACAGTGGGCACTCATATCTTTGGCAGGGTTGTTGCAGAAACTGGAAATAATGGAGTTATTTTTGCATCTGTGGGTTTGTTTTATATATACTACTTGAAATCGGCTTCCTCTCAGAGAAGGGCAGAGATTTGGTTCTTTCTTCTAGGAACTTAGGTAAACTGTGGGATGGAGTACGAAATCTACCTGATGTGTAAAAGCTTGCACTAAGTGTAACTTGTAATGGGAACAGGACAATTATTCCTTCAGAGCAAACACCAAAGCAATGCAGATATTCTGTGTTGTATTCTCAACCCAGCTTTGGGAAACAGCATAAGATCATGTTGTTTCTGGCTTGAGCAATAATGTTGAAAATAATCCAAATCCCAGCTCTTAAAAGAGAAGCACCTAAGCACGGTAATTTATGAAAAGATGGCCACAAGGATATTTTACTTTAACAGGGATAAACTCAAGAGCGGCTCTTTGGGCCATTCCAAAATAATACCACATTGATAAAAGACGAAGAACATGCGAAAGTCCATGCCGAATGCCAGCAGAATACACTTTAAAATGTACTGACCCATGATAACATGACGGTTGAAAGCCTCTGGGTTGTATTGGACAGAAGGCAGCAATCTTCCTTGTATAGGGAAAAGCTTCTACAACTTTCTTAACAGCTTCACTCATTGGCTATAGAGGCTTAGTCATTTAAGTAGAAAAAGGGCAGAGAAAATGCTGAGAGGCACTTTGATCTAACTCAACCTTTTCAAACGACTGCACTAATTTTAAACATATGAATTTAACTGTATGTTTGCCCCCCTATAAACAGGGCGAACAAACAGTATATCATTTTTACACTTGAACTGTATTATGATTTTAATGCAGCTCAGGTGAGGTGAGGTCAGGAGATACAATTAAATGGGTCTGGTACCAGCTGGAGATTAGGCTCTCTTTAACCATGCTTGGGTGATTTATCCATCAACAACTCATGTACTGCTCCATAAAAATTGATATCTGTTTAAAAATAGGTATTAAAATACAGTGTACTTTTAAAATTAGGGACTAAAATATTGTGTAGTTGCCAGCAGGTAGTTTATTTAATATTCATATGCAATATGAAACAGAGTCTTGTTCCTATAGTGAAAATCTATTAAAATAAATTTGTCCTAGTTGCTGAAGTACACAGAGTTTCTGTGCTTGGTCAGGTCCTTGGAAACAAATGCAGAAACAAACTTTTAAATCATTTACAAACCCCCGGCACAGTGGAATGGGGATATATAATTACTTTATACGTTAAACAGCTCTATCTGCTCCTTGGTGATTTATTTCAGTGCCATTCTTTCATGAAAGGCTGTTTAAAATCACAAACAGGAGAAAGGGGAAGCAGGAATGCCAAGTAAATGGGCTTATTAAGGGAAATACAAAATCTTGTTTTCATATGCTCTAGTATTGGCCCGAATAGTAGATGTCAATCCTATACTTGAATTTGGTTCATATTTGATATAAATTCAAATATGTAGATTTGCCACATTCAAAGCCAATTTGCAAGTTTAAGTAAAGGGCAATCGCTTACCTATTAATATGCATATCAAAAAGTTAAACCAATGAACATTTAAAAATAATATTTGATTAACCATTCACTGAAAGAAAAGTAATTCTGCCTGTCTCATCCAGTAATTTATATAGTTTAGTGATCTGCTTGTCAATAATGAACAAATTGCCCTAATATATTACTATAATGCTTCATATTCATTAAGACATCTGCCAACTTTTCAAGAAACCTTTTCCATTTGAGACTTGACTTATAATTGTAGAGTCCCTTGGGGGGAGTTTCAATATTATTCTAATCAATTTTACCCACAATTGCAATATGGATGATGACATAGCAATGTAATTTCCAAAGTTACCTCCTCACATTAGTCATCTGGACAGAGAGGGACAATGGCGACATCTCCAGAGTGTGTTGTTGAAAGGGAGCATTGCAGCAGTGGAGCAAAGAGTAGCTTCATCATTCAAATACATCACAGCATGAATATGTATATGTACAGATATGCTTATATAATTTACAGCCACACTTCAAAACTTTATGGCCTATAACATTTATATGTTATTTTTATGCAAAAAGATGATAATGGACTTTATAACCATAAGAAACAAAAGTTGCAAAGTCTTCCAAGATGGTCTTCCGGCATAGAAGTAGATGGTAGAAACAATGCTATAGTCAGTGTTCTTTTATTTTCTTTCCATGCATTTATTTTAGATAGTAAGAGGTAAATAGTAGCTCTAAAGAATGCTGGAAAAATTTAACATGTCTCAGTCTCACTCCAAAGGGAACTAGCATTCAACTAGTTTCTACTTGATTATTTGTGTGTGAAGGTCTTGCTACGCTGCTCAGTGTGGCCTTGAACTTGGGATATTCTTGCTCCAACCTCCTGAGTGCTGGGATCTTAGCATATGTCAACTTACCAAGCCAAACTTCTAGTGTCAACAAGGACAAAGTTGGGACTCCCATCTATTTAGTTTAGTTCATTTGAAACCTTACTCTGATCCAGGTGGTGAGGGGTTCCGCCCCTCACCGCCGGCCTCCATACCCTCTTTGTCACAGTCTTCCCTCTGCTGTTCAGTGTCAGGCTAGCTTGCCATCAGTTTAGCAGTGAGTATTCGGGAACACCGAAGAGGGCTCAAGATGTTTGCAATGTATTGGAGGAAAAAGAAAAATGGTTTAAATCATGAGAAACAAGTTAGGGCAGCATCTAAGAAGGCCAGTTTGGATCTGCTGCTTCTTTTTTTAAAATAAGGTTTTGGGGTCTACCAGTGTATTTCTCCCCATAATAAGTAGTAAAAATGAATCCCAACCCTCAGGATCCCACACTCAGAGCTCTTCCTAATTTCCACAATACCTGTTTATTCCAACCAATCATTTTGATTAGTGTTTTGTTTTTTTTTAACCTTAATCTTAGAATGTGGTTTAAATAATTAAACTTAATGTTACTGGCTCCTATTCAACCAAAGTAGGTACCGATTCATCATTAAAGTAAATAAATGTGTTACTATCAAATATGTATTATGGTTCTTTCTAATAACATGAACAATTATGTTGTTTATATGTAAGAATGACCAACGTGTTAAAACTTTCAGTTCTGCTTAAATTAAATGTTATCAAAATAATATTGACAAAAATCTCAACAAGCTTTAGCTGAGATTGAACAATTAGTTTTTCTGGAGAAATAAATTAGGATAATAGGAAAGGAGGCATAAGCAAATATATAGACCAAATTTTAGGGACATTAGTTGCAAAAATACTGTATAGACACACATTTGATTGGAATTCAGAGGCTGTGGAAGACAAAGGAGAAGGATTAGGTTATAGAACAGGGTGTACTAAGAATGATGGAAATCCCACTGTAAGTTAAATGACTGTCTCTGGGCCAGGAAGATGGTTCAACAAGATGGTGACCTAAGTTCCAACCCACTAACTCATGTAAAGCTGCAGGAAGATGGAGTTTCCTTTGATCCCTTCAACCACCGAATGCATAACTGCTCCCACATTATACACTCAGTAACTATAATGGTAATTAATATTAATAATACAAATAAAATAATGATGAAGTTTTTACAAACAAGATCAGTATACTGGTTTTGATCTGGAGAAATAAATCTTAGAAGGACCCTCAAGATAAACATGGCAAAGGGCCTATAATGCAAGGCAAAGAGAATCCAGCAATAAATAGTAAGAAAGCTATGGACATGATCTATGTATTTGCAATGGTCAGTGCAGAAAAAAATCATGTAATTTGTAAACGGAAAGACTTTAGAATGAATTTTCCTGTTGTTTTCTCATTTTTATGGAATTACTGTCTCCAGTAAGCAATTTCTAATGCACCATCTCTCCTCTCTTGCACACACATGGACATACTATCTCTCCCACCAAAAGAGTTTGGCAAAACATTTATCCTTGCTATTTGTGCTATTTGACATATTTTTAAATTGTAGAAAATGCTAGTGGAAAGACCATTCTGTTTATTTGAAGATTTTCTAACCTGCTGTGTCTGTTGATAACACACAGATTTGCTATAGTGTCTTCACTCTTGACTCCATCAGGTGTCACTGCCACAGACCAGAGACCAGGCTTGTGAACTCCAATCACAACCCAGAACAGGTAGGGTATTCTGTAGGAGGGCGGGGCCAGCAGGAATAGAACAGAGAGGGGCTTTAGAGGAATGGTAAATACCACAAACCTCACTGACTATGAAAAGTTAGTCAGCCAAGACACTGAACCTATGTAGTTGGGTGAATGCATTTGCCATAGGATTCACTGAATCTGTCTTGGGAGAGGAATTCAGGTCACATTGAGTTTAGAAGGCCTAAAGATACTTGAACTGCCTCTTGGGTAGCCGCAAGAGTCAGTATCCACATGAAAAGTCTTACGGATTATCTCTTGGGGTAAACATCACTTTGTGTTTCATGTAGTGAACATGTGGAATATAGCTCCAATTCTAAACATCAGTAAGATGGTGTTTAACCAATGACCATGTATGGACTGGACATAGGCCCTCTACACAGATGTAGCCAATGGGCAGGCTTCATGTGGGTTCTCTAGTAAGGGAGCAGAGGGTGTCTCTGACAAGGACTCTTGCCTGCTTTTTGATCACTTCCCCCTGGTGAGGCTGCTTGTCAGGCCACAGGGGAACAGGATGTGCTTCCTGATGGGACTTACGCGCTCGGATGCATGGGTAGGTGGGGGCTCCCTTTTTCTGAGGAATAGGGGAGGGGGTAACGGGAAAGAGAGAGGGTGGGATGGAAGGAAAGGATGGAGGGGCTGTTATCAGAACGTAAAGTGAATTAATTAATTAATTAAATTAAAAAGTAAGGTGTTTAAGAAATAATTCCAAGAGGAGAAAAACCAAGTTTTATACACAAGACACTTTTGTTCAAGATGTTATTGGTAGTACTTACCATTAAACTATTATCTTTGCTAAAAATTCAGTAAAACTAATTTTGAAGAATTTCATAATGACTGATCTCACATTTGAACCACCACTTCTCACTGGCTTTTATGCCGACCTCCGTGTCTGCAGCAGTAACTTGTATGCCCATGCGTCTGTATGTGCGTGGCACATTCATTTTCTTTCCTTTAGCCATCTCCCAGTAGTCTCCGTTGTTTTTCATTCACCATCATTCTTTAAGGTGGCAGGTTTCCTCTTACCAGATTACCTTGGGAAAGAAGCAGCTTCTGACAGGGAAGTGAGCAGCAGCGTCCTGGCTTCCAGCAATTCTATTATTTTGCACTGATCCAGCATTTTAATGTAAATGACCAAAATACAATCTGAAAATCGTCATTCATCTCTGACTTCCACAAAGCTGGTTAGCATGTGAGCTGCTCTGTGTATGGACTGCTTCTTCTTAGGGGCTCTCCTCCCTGTAATGATAATTGGGGTGCTTTTCATACTGTCATTTGCTGGAGAAGAAAGTGGATTCAAGCTGAGGCTAATGTATTATGGCAGTGGAGAAAAGTCTGCAGTCCAAGATCACTTTTGACTTACACTTTTGGAGTATTTCCTGTTGTTCCCAGAGAGCTTAGTTTTATCTTTATTTATTTATTTGTTATTACGTTTTTCTTTTTTATTAAATTTTTTTTACATATACACTTATATTGTTACACACATATACAATAAACTACCTATAGCAAGAAGAACCATGAAACAATCAGGAATTATAGAAAGGTTACATTCTTAGTGTTTTGGCTATTTGTATTTGGCAACTTTGAAGAAAACATCTTTCCTATCTTGGTGCATCTAAAATTCTGAATGTAAATCAATATCTATCATATGCCATCATTATCAACTTAAAACAGCTATCTAGTCCTGAAAGCATCTTAACCCCTAAACAACTAAGCTTAATTGTAAAACTAAACTATCTTGTCTTCAACCCTATCAGAGACTTGAGAGGGAATAAAATTAATTACCTGAGTATACAGGAGGTACAGATTAGCAACTTCCCAAATGAGAAGATGACAGAGACAGTTGGCTTCCTGAATAGTCACTCAAAACTCTCTATAACATTAGAGCATCATCTTCTCAAATCATGATCATATCAATTACTAGTCTATTTTTATCCCAAGAATATACATCTTAGGTGCAGCAGATAGATATGATTCTATAGAAAGATAAAGTAAAATAGTTGGGTAAGGTCTTCAGAAACCTCAGAGACATACAGAATATGACATTTAAAAAGTGATTTTATTATTTTGAAGAGTCATTGACAATGAGGTAGGTTAATTCCTGGCAAAACGCAGCCTGCCTCAAATAGTATGATGAACATCAAAGAACCTTCTTATGGAGATGGCTTCAATTGTGGCAAACAAGCCACTGGGAAAAATGTCCTAATTTCTACCACAGACAGACTTCTGTTTAAAAAAAGCCAAGCTTGGAAGCAGGCAGAGTCTACAGTCAAACTCTGCCAAGACAGGGCAAGCAGTCCTCAATAGTTGCTCCATCATAAATATGCCAATTAGTTTTGTTAGTTTTATCCTTTTTTATAGAAAAGATTTACTTTAATTTTATGTGTGTGCATGTGTTTTGCCTGCATCATAGTCAGTGCACCATGTGCCTGCAGTACTCTTAGGCATCAGAAGAGGGAATCAAACCCCCTGGAACTGGAGTTAAAGATGGTTTTGAGTTGTCATGTGGGTGCTGGGAATTGAACCCAGATCCTCTGGAACAGCATTGCTTTTAACAATTGAGTCATTATTCCAGCCCTGCGCTGAGTTTTTTTATGTGTGGAAAATATGCAGAGAAAGTGAGTGGCTACCATGAAGTCAGAATTTAAATTAAAGCCAGAATCACGTATCTTTCCTGACCGGGACTCATTCCAGATACAGGGATTTTTGTTACTCTGAGCCCTTCATGTTTATATAGTTTTGTCCCTATGAAAGGGATATAATGGTCCTTAACATCAGTCTTCTAAATCACAAGAGAAATTCCTAACCAGTCATCTTCCCTGCTAATTGGATTCTGTACCTTACCTAAGTTTGCACCATTATTCACTCTTGCTCACTCACCATCATGATGGTGCTCATGCACAGTCCTCTCACTGGTGACTGAGCCATACAGCTCATGTTTGCTACCCGAACATCTAAACAAAATGACCACACTAAGTAGTCTGATAGGCTATGAGCAGTCTTACGTCATAGCTGAAGAGCAAAGGAAGAAAGAGAAAGGCGAGGCAGAGAGCTGACAATTTAGCTAGCCTGGATATTGTGACGAGGTATCATCATATAATTTTTGTGACCATATAGGAAAAAGGACAAATGGTATTTTAATTTCACACTCATCCTGAGAGTTACTTCATCCTTGCTTACATGAGACACAGCGATGGATGGAGTACACTTTCTAATGAGACTTCAAGAGATGGATAGATACAATATCAGTACTACTTCAAGGT
>OU015750.1:31629869-31644757 GCA_907169655.1 Acomys percivali
CTTACAGACTGATGCTCTTACAGACTGATGCTCTTACAGACTGATGCCCTTACGGACACTCTCTCTCAACTGATCTTGTTTCCCAGGTGGAGGACAGTACTGCCTGGAATCACAGAAAGAGCCATCCTTATCCGCTTTTAGGGCCTCTAGCTTCCTTCTGGTCACATCCTATTCTGCCTTTTTTTTTCTAATCCTAATCTCTTATTTTTTTTTTTTTAGGACCAAAAAGTACAAAAGCTCTATTAAAAACACTTTCCAGAGTTTTGCAGGAAAAGGAGAAAACAATTATCAGCTAGATTTGATTTTTAAGAAGGTACTCATAATACTTAAAGATAGGGGAGAAAAGTTAAAATTATTAGCAAGAAAAATTACAGTGAATACCAAAGGGTTGAAGATATTTTGTCTCTAGTGAAGGCAGTAAATTTCAGAAAGGAGGGGAGAGACACAGCCTGATAAAGGGCTTACATTGGATTCCTAAGAGAACACCTTGATGACGAATCTTCAAGTGTATAATATTGAGAGCACAATAAAGGATGAATAAAGATTACAGAGGTACAAGAATAAAGACAGTCAGATAGAATTTTTGTAGTGAAAGGAAGCTAAGAAATGGGACCCATCAGGCTGGGCAATAGAGTTAAAGGAATAATTTATAAAATGCGAACTGTATATAAATCTGTGAGCAAAAATATAGGGTTTCCTTGGACAAGGAGAGTTGGAAGACAAGGAAGAGGTGGGAAAGCCCAAATGAAAAAAGAAGGCCATTGAGAGCACAGGTAGAAGAGCTAACCTTTGCAAGGAGGAAAGACAATTTTTGAGAATAAAATGTATATAAAATTTTTTCACTAAACATCCGAGAATAAGCTACTCTCCTCAAATCATCTTGACTATTCCAGGGTACAGAGAAAACTCTTATTTTTAAGGCATCTGGGGTTCTAATAATTTCCAGAATCTTACTCCAAATTATGAATTTTATATAGTTCATCAAAGTAAACTAACACTGAAACACGTTTAGGGCTGTGTTAATTTTTGGTTGATATGCAAATTCACATCAACATCTAATGTTTTTGTAAATGCCAGGACACAGGAACATAAAGCCATTTTTATTAAGACCCTACTCAGGAGGGCAGCTCATGTATCAGCTAGATTGACACAACTGTTTTTATTTCTAATAAGGGCCTTCATTTACTTAAAATGTTGCTCCCTAGATATCCTATAGTAAGGCTGTTGCTATAAAAAGAAAAGGGAATTACATTAGCTCAAAAGCCAGTGGAACTGTTAACTAGAGACGTGATAGGGCTCCGCATTGTCTTACTCTTGAAAATGCAGTAAGACTTGGCTCCACCACAACAATCACAAGAGGTAGATCAATATGATGGAGTTAGAATCTGTCCCACATATCTTTATGTGTGCAGCAATTATGATACAGATAAGCTATGTGCATAATGCTGAAGAACCAGTCTGAAGACTCTGGAATGATTTCCCAGCATAGTCCAGCCTGTGGGTGCAGGAATAGAGGGATATATACTGTGTACAACAAGAAATCTATTGGTAAAGCTAACCCAGACATGGGGATCTTGGGTTTTGAAAGCAAATTTATCTTTAAATAATAACAACAAGATGGAAACTCTAAATAATAAGCATAGGCTAAATGAAGTCTGGTATGCAAGCATGGCATAAAGTTTGCCTCTAGATGCATTACTTTTCCCCCTTCTAATTGGCCAGATGTCCAAGAATTTAGCTTTTTAAGTCTAATATTGATGACGCACAAAATGCTGCTTAAGAACTATGGATGACTCAAAGATGAGAGATTGCACCCTGGCCTTGCTTGGTGGAATGATATATTGCTTAAAAATTCAAAAAAAAAAGGTGTTGTTCAATATTATTATCAATGTTCAAACACTACTTTACTGAAAAGTAAGAGAGGAAATGTTTATACTTTCACTACCACTTACAATATAATAAGATGTGTTATGTTTAAATAAAAATCTTAGTGGTTTTTTTTTGTATTATTATAGAAAGCACAATTCCTCCCTGATGAAAATTAGGTACAAAATAAATGTTTGATTAAATAAAAATGTGAGACTATAAAAGTTTTAGAAAGTGGGTAGAATATAAATATAAAGAAAAACTGATTGGTAGCTTCTGTTAGAGATGCAGATGTGATGTCTAGTCATAGTCCCTATGTTCTCTATGAAGCTTCCAGCTGTTAGAATTTGACCAGTGAAGGCCTTCAACAAGTTGATACACCATTACACACTGAAGTCTTGGAATATGGCTGTGAATGGCTCCTTATTATAGTGCCTAGTAAAGTCATCAAGGAATATAAAGGATGCTTTACAGATTTTTTTTTGACATACCAAAAACAGTTTGAGGAGTCAGGCTTTGCCCACAGCATTGATGACTCAGCCGATAGCCACGTGTTTGTGCTGTAGAGGGGTTAAATATGTCAAAGTGAACGAATAAACTCCCAGTGGTGCCTTGCTTATATGGTTGGAATTTAAAACTATTTTCTTGGACTTTAATCTCTATTTGAAGTAGTTGTTGTTTTTATTTTTGATTCATAGATGAAGAACAGAAAATTTACAATAGATAGATTATTAGACGGAAATGTAGTAATGAGAAAATAAGAGAGAGAAATGGATCAGGTCATAGAAGGGCCTAAACGTCATTCTAAGGAGTTTACACAACCAGAGCTAGATCTTGTGAACAATAAAGAATCTTTATGAAAATAGGAAGAGTAGTCCTCAACTCATGGTAGGAAGACTAAAGGAAAGAAACCTTAGACCAATCACTTAGTACCTCTTTGGAGCTTCAAGAACACATATTCCAATGGAGTATTGACTCTTTCTTTGGTACACACTCATAAAAGTGATATGAATAACAATCCACTGGGTTCATATGATGGTCATGTGCTTTGTGAAGTCTGTATCTGACAATGTGTAAACAAGACACCTTACGAACGTTACAGTTCACAAAATGACAATGTCTTCCATGTAGAATGCCTTAGGAGATGTCTAGTTTATTTATAATCACCAGTATAAGAATAAAACAGCCAACTTACAGTGAATTCACCAGTTACCATTGTTCTCTGCCATGTGCAGGACTAACAGGCACTAGGTTAAGGTGATAAGCCTGCTGCTATGGAGAAGGATAACAGGTCTTCAAGATGAATCCCTCTCAGTTTTGCTACCAGACACAATACTTTTTTGGTACATCAGTTCACCAAGTTACTACTGAGATGGGGAAAACTCTTCTTTTTCTATTTGTTTTGTTAGAGAAATGTTTCTAGTAATACCTCTGCTTCATGTGTTTGAAGTTTGCTTTCTCAGTAGATAGACAGCTTCTGGATGACGTGATGATGTCATCTGTGTTTTTGTATGTTATTCAGATTTCCCTTGAGCACTTCCTATTAATGTAAAAAAGTCTCCATGGAATGTGATGGGAAAACTCAAGATACTTTCCATCATACTCTTAGTTAGAAATCTTTTATTGACACCAGGACCTTATATTTTATACAAATAAATTTAGATTCCAGAGAAGAACAAGGAAGTAACTCACCTTCATTACTCTTCACAGATGTAGATGCTACTTCATTCTGTTTTGTAGATAATACAATGGATGCAGAGAGCAGCCAAGTACATTTTCCAGGAGACCACACTTACTAAAAATGGCAAGAAAGGATTTGAATACAGTCTGATTTTAGAGCCCATAGGTCAGCAATTTTTTTCAGTGAGGGGCAAGAGAGTAAATATTTTAGGCTTTGCAGCCCATACGGTCTCTGTCACAATCACTCAACTGTGCCGTTTATCGAAAAACACCATAGACAGTATGTAAATGAATGAGCATGGCTGTGTTCCAATAAAACTTTATTTATGGACACCAAGATTTGAATTTCATAGAGTTTTCATGTGTCACAAAATAGTATTCTTCTCTTGATTTTTTTTCTCCCCTTAACCATTTAAAAATGTAAAACCACTCTTAGATTTGGCCTATACATTTATGAAAAGGGGCCTCTGATTTTCTTCCACAGGTTATTACCTTAATTGCTTGCTGAATTCTGTGTGTATCACACTTGCTGGCTGCCAGAAAAGGAGTATAAAAATCATCTAAAATGCACTTGGACTTTATCGTGCATGCAAAAATTTGGGTCATTTTGCTTTTCTGTCAAATCGAGGAAAAACCCAAGGGTTTTAGGATATACTTAAAATTACTTACTGACTTTATCCTCCCCTAAGTACTCCAAAGGCTGCTCAAGGTACTAAATGTGAGGCTAGAAACACAGAGTCACAGAACCTGAAGTTCTGAGCAAGAATAAGGTATATCTGTGCAGTGGTTTGGATGATAATGGCCCCCATAGGCTAGTATGTTTGAATACTTCATACCCAGATGGTGGAACTGTTCGGGAAGGGTTAGGAGGTGTGGCCTCGATTGAGTAACTGTGTCACTGTAGGTGGGCTTTGAGGTTTCAAAAGCCCGTGTCATTCCCAGTTAGCCTTCTCTCTCTTTGGCTTGTGTTTGTGGATCAAATATAAGCTGTCAGCTAGGGCTCCAGCACCATGCCTGCCTTGCCTGCTGTCATGTCCTCCACCATGAAGGTCACCAATTTACCCTCTGCAATTGTAAGCAAGTCCTCAAAAATATTTTCTTTTATAAGTTGCCTTCGTCATGGTCTTTTGTCACAGCAATAAAAAAAAGTAAGAAAATCTGCCCCAATCATGTCACATGGTATCTGGCTTTGTCTGGCTGTCAGCCAGGCTTGTTTTCTGAAAAAAAAAAAAAGTCATTCTTATCTTCCTCAGTAGACAAACAGTTCCTTACTTACCACGAGCTCTCCCACTCAGGCAAGCATGGTTGTTAAGCTATGGAAAGTTGTGCCTATGCGTCCCTGGCATTCACATGTCAGTGTCTATAATGGTTGGTCCTCTGGGAGATAAAGGCTTTTCGGGCCATTTATGTGCCTGTCCTAGTCCGGCTGGACTGAGGAAAGGCATAACTTCCTACCCACCTCATTGGTGAAGTTACATCTCTTCCATTTCATTGACACTAGAGCAGGCAGGCAGTGGGGGAGAGGCTTCTGTTGAACTCAAATCAGAAGATGTGGTAAAGTTGGCCTTTAAACAATAGCAGAGAAAACACAACCCATTAGTATGTCCAAATGTTCACACTTAAAGGAAATTCCCAGAATCCACGGAGCTGGGTTGGAAATCGAAGCATTTGGGTGAAAACTGTGCCAGAACTATTGCTGACAGCCACTATATCTGTCTGCTTCAGGAGCTTCTGTGTGGACGCACAAAGGAGAAAATCTTTGAGATCTCCTCTGGATTGGAAATCATATGAAGTGGGACCACAGGGACTATGGCCCAGAGGGCCAGTGAATGGGAGGCCTTACTGCAGTTTGTTTTTGTTGTTAGCTTAAGAGCAAAGGGCAACTAGCTAAAGAGGCTCCAGAGAAGCAAGAGGAGAGATTAGAACATACTTTTTTTATGTTTAATTTTTTTAAAATTTTATTAATTTATTCTTGTTACATCTCAATGGTTATCCCATCCCTTGTATCCTCCCATTCTTCCCTCCCTCCCATTTTCCCCTTATTCCCCTCCCCTATGACTGTTCCTCAGAGGGATTACCTCTCCCTGTATATGCTCATAGGGTATCAAGTCTCTTCTCAGTGACCTGCTGTCATTCCTCTGAGTGCCACCAGGTCTCCCCCTCCAGGGGACATAGTCAAATGTGAGGCACCAGAGTACGTGAGAAAGTCATATCCCACTCTCCACTCAAGTGTGGAGACTGTTCTGACCATTGGCTAGATCTGGGTAGGGGTTTAAAGTTTACCGCCTGTATTGTCCTTGGCTGGTGCATAGCAGCCTTATTCATAATAGCCAGATCATGGAAACAGCCTAAATGTCCCTCAGTAGAAGAATGGATAAAGAAACTGTGGTACATATACACTATGGAATACTACTCAGCTATTAAAAACAAGGAATTCCCGAAATTTGTGGATAAATGGATTGAGCTAGAAATGATCATAATGAGTGAGTTAACCCAGAAGCAGAAAGACTCAAATGGTATATACTCACTTATATCTGCATACTAGCCCAAGGGGCATGTCCCACGAAAGCCTTCCCTTACCAGGAAACTGGGACGAGGGGAGGACATCCTATTGGGACTCTAGATGAGAGAACAATGGGAGAATAGCATTGTAGAAAGATCCAGTGGGTCCTAGAAACCTACAAGTAGAACATTATGATAGGCAGATTTGGGCCAAGGGGTCCCGCTCAAACTAGAACATACTTAAACGATAACAGTCAACAGTAGTTGGGAGAGCAAGCAAGCATGGCTTGGATCCACCCATCCATCCATTGGGGTTGGGACCCTGGATGACAAGGGAGAAATGAGGCTATGAGGCCATGGACCATGTGGAATACAGTAGTCTCAGCGACAAACAGCTTTTCAGTGGTTTGGGAGAGTCCTCAGTTACTGTCTCCCAGCAATGTACGTATGATTACAGATACAGGGGACACATTCAAAGTACAAGGCCTCACCGCCACTGCATTCCTATGTGTGAGCTGTCCTTAAATAAAAAGACTGACAAAATATATTTACAATTTCGCATCATTGAACCCTGGGAAAGTTTAGATTGAGACTAACTCAATGGAAGGGGCAGATATGGGACAAAATAGATACTGAGTTGCACTCATGAAGAAGCTGTGGGGGCTGTGTCAATTGACAGGGCCAGCATGCAGCAGAGATGCACAGAGCTCTTTCTGCACCTATCCATGGGACTGAAAGCTCCAACAGAGCTTAGAGCTGTCCCTTGCAGTATAGGGGTATTTGTGGCTGGGTAAGTGTTCTTGCCTAGAGATCCAGTCTGTGAGTAACTGCTTCCAGGTGCATCATAAAAGTCAAAAGAGTCTAGGTGGATATCATTAGTTTTAAGCTATTTCAATTAAATTCTCACAGCCAGCCTATCAGGAGCTGGGGAATCTGGTTCAGTGATACAGTTTTTACTTAGCACACACCAGTAAGGGTAGTTTTTTAACTCAAGAGGAAGATATATGGCACATCATATGCTATGAGTTTGGGTGAAAAGGATTACCTCTACAGTGTTCCCTCTTGTAACTTTCCACCCCAGCATGTACTATTGAGTAAACTGAAAGATTTTCTCTCTTTTCTTGATGAGCATTTTGGTAGTGTTCTAATTTGCTTTTCTGTTGTTGTGATAAAACATTGTCCAAAAGTAACTTGGGGAGGAAAAGTTTTATTTCTGTTTACAGGATTCAGTCTATCACTGAGGGGAGTTGGAAAAGAAACTCAAGCAAGACGGAAACTTGATGCAGAGGCTATGAGCGATTGCTACTCACTGGATTGCTCCGAGGCTCAAGTTCAACGACTTCTCTTATATAGACTACGTTTATCAGCCTAGGGATTGTACCACCCATAGTGGCCTGGTCCTTTAGAAAATCTTATTTCTGTGTGCATTGAATTAAATTGCATTGAATTCCCTAGCACGAGAAAGAATTGTGTGGATGTGATAACTTTCAATGATAAAAATAATCATCTGCATTAATTTGTGTTTTCTGCATTGTATAAATAAAATGCATACTTTAAGAAAAACATATCACGGGCTGGGGAATCTATTTCAGTGACAGAGTTTTTACTTAGCATGCACCAGGCCTTCAGTATGAACCCTGTTATCGGCTCCCAAAGGCAAACGGTGGACATATATTACAGTACCTATTTTGTCTGAAGTATGAGTCAAATTTTTAGTAAAGACAGGCAGAAATGAATATAATTATGATCATTCTATAATATGTTAAGTAATTCCTAGGAAAGACTAAGAAGATCATTTTTTTTTTACCACCAGGATGGTAGCTAGATATATATTTTTTAAATTTCACAGAGATGTGCCACAGAGAGCAACCAAATATAACAGCTCCCTTTCACAACCATGCTGAAGCAACTTGCTTCCTGCCATTTCTCTCTCTTGTGATATTCTAAAGTGAAAATGAAATACAGATAGTATCAAACTGTGGCTATGACAGATGAAAAAAAGACACTTCTGTTTTACTGAAGTGCATTTGTTTTCCTCCTCCAGGCTGCAGGAAGCATCACAAACCCAGAATCCCTGAGAGATGGATTTTACTGGGAGGCAGAATGCTAACTTTGCTCAAAGATGTGTAAATGCCACGTGCACAGATGGTCCTTTTGCCTATTCATAGGAGAGGCTCAGAAACACTCATGCATCTTCTGTGGTCAGTCATAACAGATTTGTTCTAAATAAGCCACACTGTTTTGCAAGATGGCAGGGAACTGTCAGGCTGTATTTTAAGCACAAATGTTTCTGCCAGACAGACACAGCATATACCATGTGCTTCAGGAACACACACATATCGCTCTGAGGACAGAATATAGACCTTGTGTTGTCATTTTGCAGCTCAGACCAACAACCCTGCATTGCTCTTCTCACACAAACCTCAAGGATTCAATGACAATTTTCCAAATCTATGGAGCTTAAAGAAAGCAGACAGGCAGACAGAAGCTCCAATATTTTTCTTTTACATAGTAATATTATTTTGATACACCTGATTCTGCATATTACCCCTGAAGAGTTGTTATTTTGGGAGGAGGGGGATAACTAATAGTCTCCTACCTAAGGTTTTTAAACTGTTTTTTAAAAGTAGCATAATTGAAAAAAAAAAAAACTCGACTACACTTGATGCATTATATATGTGTGACATGCTTACCATGTAAGGCAGATAGTCTCAGAAAGAAAACCTTAGTTAATAGAGACTTACATAAGAAAACAGAAGTATCAATTCATGTGAGCATTATATTTCAGAAGTTAAGTGGGATAAGGAAATACCACCATTATGTTCTAAACTGAACAGGAGTCCTGGAAGTCACTGTTTTAAGCCTGTGGAATGAAACATCCTGTGTGTCCTGACAGGCATCCTGAAGTAGGTAGATAAACCCACACTTTGCTTAGAGGAGACAATGTCTCGTCAAGGGTAAGTAGAGTTGAACACTGATTAGAGAAGGAAAAACACATTGCCCAAGAAAGCTGATTTATTAACTAATGCATTACATCTACCACACCAGGCTAGCAGGAGCTGGCAAGAGATATATTTTGAAGTTGATTGTAAATTCAAGAAGATAACCAGGTGTAAGCAAGAAGAAAACAAAGCCAGAGGGAGGACTGCAGACCACACGCTGGCTTTATGAACTCTGCCAGAACCAGCTTGAAAATTTACTTTGGACCTTGTGAAAAGTCAACAAGTGAAATAAGATCCCTTGCAGTTTTCATTGTATTTCCAAGCTAAAATAAGACTGATTTCTTAGTTTAATCCCAGGTACTTCAACAAAATTCTCACCTGGCCTTCATATGCGTTGTAATAAATAACATCTAACATATAAAAAGTGAACCTTCCATATCTTATGACGATGTATCCCCAAAGCTCAGTTCAGCAGAAATATTTTTGTTCAAATCTTTTGAAAGATTAAAGACAATGTTGAAGGTCTATAGTGATGGATGATATACAAGTTTCAGACAATTCACACAAATATATTTTTTCTTTTTTTAAAAAATTTTTTATTAATTTATTTTTGTTAAATTTCAATGGTTATCCCATCCCTTGTATCCTCCCATTCTTCCCTCCCAGTTTCCCCTTATTCCCCTCCCCTATGACTGTTCCTGAGGGGGATTTCCTCCCCCTGTATATGCTCATAGGGTATTAAGTCTCTTCTTGGTAACCTGCTGTCCTTCCTCTGAGTGCCACCAGGTCTCCCCCTCCAGGGGACATGGTCAAATATGATCACTCAAATATTTTTATGACCAACTTTAGTTTATTTTCTGACAGAAGCAGAGAGTGTGGATATCGTATATGGAATTATTAAGACAGATTTATATGTATTAGATATCATGTAAAACTAAGGGTAATGTACAGTCCCTTTTATTTATTCACATGCAATCAAATAAAACGTATATATGAATAAAATGCCACTCACTAATGGTAAAAGATTTTACTACCAAATAGCATCCCAAGGACAAATGGGTTTTAGGGGCCTTAGTAGTGAAAACAACTTTAATATGTTTTGACTATTTCAAAGAAAATGTTTGATGTGAACCAGGAAACCATTTTTATTATGCCACTGAAATCAACATTGTAGGATGAAAAACCCAGAAATGGAAATTTGGAAATATTGGGTATACAGGGCAGAAATTAAAATATGACATCTTAATAAACTACTTTAAAACCAATCAGGAAATCCAACTATATATTTGTAGCCTGTAATGCTAATATCAACCAGGCCTGAGGCATTTCCTAGGGGATTAATGACCAGAGGGAATTAATGGCCCTTGGCTTCACCTCAGGCCATCTACTTTCCCAGCCAGTCATTAATCCTAAAAAATGTCCCGAGCCTCAATCATTACAGCGTAATTGAGATGTCATGAAAAGGGTTAAAGAAGTTTTGACTATTTTACTACATGAATACCAGCAGTGAAATGCATTTAGAATCCCTGTTTAAAAGACTATAATTGCCTCAGATTCTTTATATTATCATAACTTTTCAAAATTGATTGGTTTTAGGTTTATGGAAAAATATGCAAATTCACAGAGGATATGACACACATTTCTTTTCGTGGAAATAAAAGTAGTTCATACCGAATTCATATGATTGAGTTTGATTACTGAACAAAATATAATTATTTTAGATACATGATCAGACTTTTCTGAAGATGTGTATTGGAGGAAAGCAGCACTTGGCACATGAGATTGTTTACCAGTTCAGTGCATCGAGTCAGACAATGGCTACTTGAAGAATAATGTGCCAGTCACTTCTAGAAAACGCAGCTATCAGAAACTGCTTTCTCAATGTAAGAAAAATAAAAGGAAGTTACTTAATTTACAGTAGCACACAGTTAGCTTGTTAGAATGGGGAAGAGACAGTCTAATTCTACCTCAATATTTAAGAACTTTATTTCCCAAGTAAAACCTCTAATCAGTTTACCAAGACACCTCATTTGCATAAGAATCTACTAACACCAGACACTGGAGAATGGGTCAATCTGAAAGAGAACCAACAGTCCAAATAAGAGCTATTAGAAATGCTCTTCTTCTGCCTTTTAATTAGTTTGGCTAAGGGTCTGTATATCTTGTTGGTTATCTCAAAGAACCAGCTCTTGGTTTAGTTGAATCTTTGAATTGTTCTCTTTGTTTCTAATTTACTGATTTCAGCCCTGAGTTCAATGCTTTCCAACCATCTACTCTTCTTGGGTGTGTCTGCTTCTTTTTATTTTAGAGCTTTCAGGTGTGCTGTTAACTTGCTAGAATGGGATTTCTCCAGTTTCTTTATAAAGGCATTTAGTGTTATGAGCTTTCCTCTTAGCACTGTTTTCATTGTGTCCCATAAGTTTGGGCTTGTTGTGCTTTCATTTTCATTGAATTATAGGAAGATTTTAATTTCTTTTTAAATTTTGTTTCTTACCCAGAGGTCATTGAGTAGGGAGTTGTTCAGTTTCCATTAGTTTGTAGGCTTTCTGTTGTTTCTCTTGTTGTTGAGCTCCAGTTTTAATCCATGGTGGTCTGATAAGATGCAAGGGGTTATTTAGATCTTCTTGTATCTGTTGAGGTTTGCTTTGTGACCAAGTATAGGATCAACTTTGGAGAAGATTCTGTGTGTGTATTCTTTTGTGTTTAAGTGAAATGTTCTGTAAATATCAGTTAGATCCATTTGATTAATGATATCTATTAGTTTCATTATTTCTCCATTTAGCTTCTGTTTTGATAATCTGTCTATTGGGAGAGTGGAGTGGTGAAGTCTCCTACTATTAATGTGTGGTGTTTGATGTGTGATCTAAGCTTTGGTAATGATTATTTTATGAATGTGGGTGCTCCTGCATTTGGGGCACAGATGTTCAGAACTGAGACATCATCTTGGTGTTTTTTTCCTTTGATGAGTATGAACTGTTCTTCCCCATTTCTTTTGTTTAGTATTGGTTGAAAGTCTATTTTATTAGACATTAGATATCTAATATTATATATTAAGGCTTGCTTCTTGGGTTTATTTGCTTGGAATATCCCTTTCCAACCCTCTACTCTAAGGTAATTTATTGCTGAGGTGTGTTTTTTGTATGCAGCAAAATGGTGGGTCCTGTTTTTCACATTCATTCTGTTAGCCTGTGTCTTTCTATTGGGAGTTGAGGTCATTGATATTGAGAGATATTAATGACCAGTGGTTCTGGGTTCTTGTTTTTTTGGTTTTGTTTATTTGTGTGAGTGGTGGTAGAGTGTGTGTGCGTGCATGTGCGTGCGTGTGTGTGTGTGTTTCCATTCTTTTGGTTATGCAGATGTGGGGTTATTTATTTCTTTCGTTTTTCAAGGAACTCCTACAACTGATAAACATCTTTATCAAAGTGGCCAGATACAAAATCAACTAAAAAAAAAATCAGTAGCACTGCTGTATACACATGACAAATGGGCTGAAGAAGAAATTAGGGAAACTATACCATTCACAATAGCCACTAATAGTATAAAATATCTTGGTGTAACTCTAAGCAAGTGAAAGACTTGCATGAAAACAACTTCTAGTCTCTGAAGAAAGAAATTGAAGAAGATATTAGAAAATGGAAAGGTCTCTCATGCCAGTGGATCAGGAGAATCAACATAGTAAAAATGGCCATCTTATCCAAAGAAATCTACAGATTCAATACAAGTCCCATAAAAATACCTATACAATTCTTTACAGACATTGAAAAATCAATCAATTCTCAGCTTCATACAGAAAAACAAAAAAATGCAGAATAGCTAAAACAATCCTGTACCAAAAAATAAAAAATCTTCCAGAGGAATCTCCATCCTGGATTTCAAGCTGTACCATACAGCAACAGTAATAAAAACAGGATGGTACTGTCATTGAAATAGGCTTATTGATCAATGGAATTGAACCAAAGAGCCATACACCTATGGACACTTGATTTTCAACAAAGAAGCCAAAACCATACAATGGAAGAAATATAGCATCTTCAAACAGTGGTGCTCATCAAAATAGATGTAAAATACATGTAAAAATGCAAATAGATTCATATAGATCACCCTGCACAAAACTGACGTCCAATGGGTTAAAGACTACAATAGAAAACTAAACACGCTAAATCTCTAAGAAGATAAATGGGGAATAGTCTTGAATTCATTGGCACAGTATACAACTAGTTGAACAAAACACCAAAAGCTCAGGTTCTAAGGTCAACAATTAATATATGGGACCTCATGAAACTGAAAAGCTTCTGTAAAGCACAGGACACTATCAACAAAACAAAATGGCAACCTACAAACTGGGAAAATATCTTCACCAGTACTCCATCTCAGAAAGGCCTAATATCCAAAATATATAAAGAACTCAAGTAAGTAAACACCAAAGAATGTCCTTATGGAGATGGCTTCAAATGTGGCAAACAAGCCACTGGGAAAAATGTCCTAATTTCTACCACAGACAGAATTCTGCCTAAAAAAGGGCAAGTTTGGATGCAGGCCTAATTGACGGCTGAACTCTGCCAAGACAGGGTAAGCAAGTCCTCAACAGTTCCTGCCTCACAAATATGTCTGTCAGATATATTGGGACAGAAGGCTGAAGATGATGTTCCAATGTTAGAGAGAGTTTTGAGTGACTATTCAGGAAGCCAACTGTCTCTGTCATCTTCTCATTTGGGAAGCTACTAACCTGTACTCCCAGTATACTCAGATAATCAATTTTATTCCTTCTCAAGTCTCTGATGGGGTTGAAGACCAGAGAGTTTAGTTTTACAATTCAGCTTAGTTGTTTATGGGTTAAGATGTTTTTAGGTCTAGATAGATGTTTTAAGTTGATAATGATGAGATTTGATAGATAATGATTTACATTCAGAATTTTAGATGCACCAAGATAGGAAAGATGTTTTCTTCAAGGCTGCCAAATACAAATAGCCAAAACACTAAGAATGTAACATTTATGTAATTCCTGATTGTTTTGTGGTTCTTCTTGATGTAGGTAGTTTATTGTATATATGTATAATAATATCCTTAGGCTGTAAAAGATAAAAAAATATAGAATAAAAAAAGACCAAAAAAAAAAAAACCCAAACAGAAAAAAATGAAAACCCACCAAACCAAATAACCCAATTAAAAAATAGGGTACAGAGCTAAACAGAGAATTCTCAACAGAGGAACATCTAATGCTGAGAAACACTTTAAAAAATGATTAGTGTCCCTATTTGTCAAGGAAATGCAAATCAAAACAATTCTGAGATTTCATCTTACACTTATCAGAATGGATAAAATATAAATCTCAAGTGACAACACATGCTGACTATGGTGTGGAGAAAGGGGAACACTCTTCCATTGGTGGTGGTAGTGCAAACTTGTTACAACCACTTTGGAAACAAATCTGGCACTTTCTCAGAAAATTGGCAATAGTGCTACCTCAAGACCCAGCTATACCACTCCTGGGAATATACCTGAAAGATGCTCCACCACACAACAGGGACATTTGCCAACTTTGTTCATAGAAGCTTTATTTATAATAGCCAGAATCTTGAAACAATCTAGATATCCCTCAACCAGAAAATCGATAAAGAAAACTATTCAACTACCAAAAACAAGAAAATATTAAAATTTGAAGGTAAATGGATCAAACTAGAAAAGGTAATCCTGAGTGAGGTAACCCAGACTCAGAAAGACACACATAGCATATACTCACTTATAAGTGGATATTATCCTAACATAGATGTCCTCTGAGAGCCTCCATTCAGCAGGGGATCAGGACAGATACTGAGACTTTCATCTGGACTCTGGGTGAAGCATTGTGAGTTGTGTGTGTGTGTGTGTGTGTGTGTGTGTGTGTGTGTGTGTGTGTGT
>OU015750.1:31645637-31680637 GCA_907169655.1 Acomys percivali
AGAGAGAGAGAGAGAGAGAGAGAGAGAGAGAGAGAGAGAGAGGAGAAGATGGGAAGGAGGGAGGGAGGAATGAAAGAAGTAAAGAGACAGGAAGAAATACAGAAAGAAAAAAATAGAAAAATTCGCTAAAGTTAGATGATGGTTACAAATCTGACAGTATCTCCTTGTTCTAATCCTGGCTGCCTGTCAGGTAGAGGGCCTTCCTAAGATCAGATCCTTGATAATTATATTTTAAACAGCAAGCTGTGTCTAGCATTCACTTTTTTTTGGAAACTTTTCCTTCTCAGGACCTTACTATTATCATTTTCTGAAGAATGGGACTGACCAATGTAACACGTGTCCTTGCATTGATTGTTTGAGGATAGTTAAGATGGTGATGCACATAAGAAAGCATGGGACCAAAGAGAGACTACTGAGAGGATTGCAGTATCACTTTAAGTGAGCCGTCTTCTGTGGGACTTTAACCATTGCAACAGCCACCCATTCACTGTTGGAGTAAGTTTGCTTCAATAGTACCATTTAGAAACATTTTAGAATTTTAAGTGTGCATAGTTAGATGTAAGTTGGGTTTCTTATTGCCTCACACTGCTGACTTAGGCTGAACAAAGGAAAAAGGAATGCAGTGTACTCGGGGCCAAAGAACTGACAGCAGTAAGGGCCAGACTGTTGTTCCCTAAGGATTTATTGTTGAGAGGCCTGTGGGCTAGTTTTGTTATCTCCATTCAACATGCCACAACAAACAATATCAGGGATAGTTAAGAAGTTACCGAAAAGACAAGAACAAGGAAGAGGCAGAGGATAATCTGGGCCATATGATTTTTCTAAACCCCGACTTGACAGGAAAAGCCACAGGAATTATCACTTTGGAAAAAGAGGTTCCCCCCAAAGCCGGCACCAGCCTTTGCACCAATCATCTCAATCATCTGCATGCTAGCTGGACTTGGTGATCTCCAAAGGAACGTGGGAAGTTTATTGCAGGGAGACATGACTCAGATAAAAATAATACAGAAATGTCTTTTTACCTAGTGGCTCATGGAGGCAGGAAAGTTTCAGATGTCTTGGCAGAATATAGGCCAAACAACTCTCCCTAAGATTGTGAGTGAACTTCTGGTGGCACAAATACCCACATTTATTTGTCTGGAGCCAGGCTAGTGGTACAAGAAGTGAAGGGAATTGACAGAGATGTGCATGGGGAATTTTAGGGTAGTGTGTGCTGGACTTCGAACAGGATGAGAAAAAAGATGAGTTCTCTGCAGAGTACTTAATTGGCGTAGATGGGAAACTCAACAGTAGCTTATGCTTTATCTGAGTAAAGTTAATCTGACAGGTTTCACAGGTAATGGAGCTAGCCGACTTCACGCCCAGGGTCTAGGCTTTCAGCAAGGCAAGGCATCTGTTCTTATGAATAGAACAGATTCTGATAGTAAAACACTAGGCAACTTACAAGAAGATGTTTGCCTGGTATCATTTGTCTAGAAGATTACATTCAGAACTTTTAATCCTTAGCACAGTTACTAGTAAGAAAATGACCCAAATCAAATAAATGAATTTGCCAAAGTCATTTAATCTCTAAGTTGCTCAGGCTAAACCATTAGCATCAGTTTTGAAATATTTTCTTTCTCTCCTTCATCATGCCCAGTATGCAGACAAATCTTGTTATTCTACCATGTAAACTAAAATACATTCCCTCCTGATCCCTTCTATTGTTATTATCCTGGCCTGAAATCCTGGTGGGTGTTTTCTCCTTGAAGAAACAACAATTTACTTTTACTTCTGCTCCCCTCCTGTTGATTTCCAGCCAAAAGCCAGTGAACTGTGAAAAACTAACTGTTCTAGGTACGTTCCGATATCACCCGGTGGACAAATGATGGGGGTCATAGTTACTTTTCTGTTTCTATGACAAGAAACTACGGCTAAGGCAACTTATAAAAGGAGGCATTTAATTCAGGCTCAAGCTCCAGAAGGTTCGAGTCCATGATCCTCATGCTGGGGCGGGGGGGAGCATGGTGTCAAGTGGGCCAGTTCCTGGAGCTAGAGCAGTAGCTGAGAGCTCACATCTTGATCCACACGTATGAGGCAGAGAGAGGGAAGGGAGTAGCATCTGAAACATCAAAGGCCATGCTCAGGGACACATCTCCTCCAGTAAGGCTTCATCAAATCCTTCCTTAACATATCTGCCTCTGGTGACCATTCTCATTTAAACCACCACATTTCATTCCCTGACACACGTAGGCTCCTGCCAACATCATAGTGCAAAAATGCATTTAGTCCAACTTCAAAAGGTCCCCCTGTCTTCCACAGTCTCAACACTGTTTAAAAGTCCTAAGTCTCTTCTGTGACCCAAGAGAATCTCTTAGCTGTAACCCCTGTAAAATAAAAATAAAAAAGAAAAGAAAAGAAAATTAGATCCAACATACGATGGTACAGAATATACGTTACCTTTCTAAAATGAAGTAATGGGACCCTAGTGCTGAAACACTGGACTAATAAAGACTGAAAGCCAGCAGGACAATTCCAGATCCTGGAGTTCCGTGTCTGATGTCAAAGGTCTGCCCTTTCTGCTTTGCTGACTGCAACAACACTTCTCTCAATTAGAGTCAATGGTTTCCCTGACTCTACGACATCCAACAGCTCTGCCACCTTCAACATCCTGGGGTCTCCAAAACAATCCGGGAGGCTTTACTTTAACAGCAAAGAACTCCTCCAGTCTTTTCCTCTCACAAATTGCAGGATTAGCCAGGTGGGGTCTTGCCCTGAGGGCTCCCCTCCATTTATTGCTTTTCCCATCAGACCCTTCTTATCTTTTTCCACAAGAGCCTTGATTTTTCACGTTAGATTTCCTGGTGCTTCTCATCTCTTCAAACTTTATATTTCAATTTGTCCCATTTGCTCTTTTTCACTGGAGACCCTGGTACAAGCGATTGCAGATAGTCACACAGCAGAGTACTAGGCTGCTTGAAATATCCTTCCAGTGAAATTAACCCATTATGTCTTAGACACAGCACAAAGCAGCCATGTTCGTTGACAAAATATCACAAGAATGGAGTCTTGTGGCTTTTTAAGATCGCCTCCCCCCGAAGCCTCCTGATCTAGGCCTGCCACAGTCCACACAGTTCTCAGCACGTCTGTCTTCCAAGCTCCTGCTAGGTTGGCCCAGTTAACCCTCCTTGCAGAATAAAAGCACTTTCCTAGTCTAAAGTCCCGAAGTCTACATTCCTCCAGAGGCTTAGTATGGTTAAGACTGTCACAACAGTACCCCGCTCATGACCAACTTCTGCCATCGTTACTTTTCTATTGCAGCAGTGGGCATGAGAGATATTTCCTCAGGCCAATGGAATCTAAAACCTGCTCCAGAGGTTAAAGGTCAACTTTATTCTCTCACCTTATATGTACTCATGAACGTTTTCTTTTATTCTAAATACTATTTCCTGACAATCAAAACAAGACTTCACATTTATGTAGAACTAGGTCCCTGTTTTGGGTCCTTTTCTGGGCAGCTTAATCTTAGGAAATTATTTGCTATGCAAACAAGTGTGTAAACACAAATGCATATATGCTAGAGTTCTGCAGAATGTGTTTAAATATTTTTAAATTTTCCTATATTTGATTATATATATATATATATTTCAAAATTCATTTTTTCCATTCTTGAGACTCCTACAATGTTGTATATTTGGATGTTTGGAAATCCATATCAAAATGCCTTTGGTTTATATTAAAGAATCTTAGCGAGTTGAATATACTTGCCATATTGTCTAACTGAAGGTCAAGAAGGTAGGTATTTTATTTGTAGACCTCTAAAGAATATTAAAGACTACAGATTTTCCATTTTACTTATTTCAGATACTAAGTACTAAAAATTCTAAAACAATAGACCACACTGAAGTTAAATTATGGTAAAGTTTTCTTCTGATGCAAGTAGAAAGTGACAAGGTATGGTCTGGAAAAGCAAGATTTGCAATGGAAACAGCATTTGAACCTCAATAGAATAGTACAAACTCTAGGCTTCTTTAATACTGTCAAAATACCCTCAGCTGTGGCCATCAGGGATCTGTGCATCTGCTGTCACAATAGCTAAAGAGATGTTATATTAAAATCTATGAACAGTGCCTTAAGATTACCAAGTGTAATTTTTAAATGAGCAAAATACAGAATTCTGGGATGGACTTTTTATTCTTATGTCACTTTAATATGTCACTTAAAAATTGTCTTTGATTTAGAATCATAATTCTTTAAGTCATATCTGGCTACACTATTTTTGACAATCTCAAATGGTCTTTTTGCATTGTGAAATCTTTGTAAATCTTGAATGATGATAATTGGTCAGTAATTATATATGGATTATTGATTTTCTCATTGTTCAATGTTATAATGTTTTCCACAAATATGATTGTCTGTGTTTCTAAATGTCTAACAATACATACTCACATGCCACTGTTATAAATCTTTAATACATGTTAGTCATGATAACTATATGTTGATTTTAATAACTCTAACATAAATCTATTATAACTATATGAAAACTGTAATAAGCAAAATGACTGCATAAAACTCCTAATGAATAGACAGCATTGTGTATGTATTTTACAAATGAATCAAGCTGTGAAAGCAAAGGAGGAGGAGCTGGCAAGTCAGTATCACAAGAGTGAAATATGTGACTAAGTAGGGGCTGAATTGGCACTGTTGAGCTCATTTCTAACTCTGGATTCAGATAGTGCAGAGGAATTGTAATCCTACAACATGAGTGCTCTGGCAAGGGATCACATCCAAAGACCTTGTAGGTCTCTGTGATCCAGTTAGAATGCAGACACTCTCTGGATTACAGAATAATCTGGCTGGACTATAGACATGCTTTTAGTACACATCACAAACAATGAAGGTAAATTTATCTTATAAAAGGAAGCAGCCATGTTTGAAAGTGACATCTAATTGTGGGGCAGAAGAAATGATGAATCAGAGAAAGATTTGACAGAATGAGTCAGAGACAGGATAGATCCAACAGTCACAAGAACAGGACAGGAAGACGAGGCTACTTAAGAGCAGAAGAAAGTTATTACTGAGAGATTTTTACTGGGACAGTATCACAGAGATAGTTTGCAGCTAGAACAAGCTAGACACAGCTGAGGACAAAATGAGCCAGAGAATGGGAAATAGCCAGAATATTAAAAATATTGCCAGAGTCAGTCTGAGTCTTGGCAAAGCAGTTCAGTCAGAAGCCAAAGAAAACAAGTTTGAATCAATCAACTTGGAGAGGAGTTTAGGCCAGAACAGTTGAATTGAACCATCCAGTGACAGTTTAGAGAGGGCATGGCTTGGGAACAGCTCTCATCTCATCCCCACACCCGAGGCAATAAAAACAACATTTATAAAATAGCACAGCATTCCATATCACAATTTTGATGTTGTGATCCATACCTAAGTAAATATCTTTCTTAATAAGTATATCAGATACTATGTGTTGACATTAACAATGGCCACTGTCACAGAATACATATACCACTATCGGTGATACCTTTCTTAACTGTTTTCTCACAACCGAAGTCCCATGGGACCTCAACTTTAGATGAAAATCTACCCACTTCAGATAGAGGAAGAATTCATTTACTCCAGGGCTGACTACCCTAAGTAGTATTCAACCATAATGACCAACCATAAAATACATATACTTACAAATAGTACTGAACAGACACAACAGGTTGAGTTTATAAATCTATTAATGTAACAATAATAGTTTAAGTATAAAGGGTCATGATCTTAGGATAGAATGGATGCAGTGCATGGAAGGGGTTGGAGGGAGGAAAGGAAGGGGAAAGGGGTACAACAATACTTTAATTAAAAAAAACTTTTAAGCTACTAACCTGCACTCCTGGTATACTCAGGTAATCAATTTTATTCCTTCTCAAGTCTCTGATGAGGCTGAAGACCACATAGTTTAGTTTTACAATTAAGCTTAGTTGTTTAGGAAGTTAAGATGTTTTTAGGTCTAGATAGATGTTTTAAGTTGACAATGAGATTGATTTACATTCAGAATTTTAGATGCACCAAAATAGGAAAGATGTTTTCTTCAAGGCTTCCAGAAACAAATAGCCAAAACACTAAGAATGTAACACTTCTATAAGTCCTGTTTGTTTCATGGCTCTACTTGGTGTAAGTAGTTTATTGAATATATATGCAATAATACAAATGTATATGTAAAAATAAAAAAAAATTAATAAAACACTTTTAAGATTAACAAGTAGGTAAAGAAAGTAAAAATCTCACCAGTAATCACATTCTTAAACTCAAATTTCTTACTTTATTATGAATTAATTAGAACATATATTATGACCATGGCTAAGCAATTTTGAATATTATTTTAGAAAGTTAGATAATGGATATATGGCTTTTGATGTTAAAATCTATCAGAGAAGAAAAAGTGTTCCTGTGAACAGATATGAGCCCTGTATATAATCATCACTGCCTCTTCCAAAAGCATGGTAGACTTAGCACCTGTTTTGAAATCCAATGTTATGAAGATGTCATGTCTCTATGCAGTAACAAGAAACATACAATATTTTGAACTTTGAAGAAAAGCCTAAGAGAGCTTGTGTTGACTTTTTTTGAAAAAATTAATTATTTTATTTTAGAATAAGGCATTACCAGGATGACAGGGTAAGTCTGTAAGATAAGCTACACCAAGAAGGATTTGTACTAAATTTCTTAAACAAAAATTAATGAAGTCTTTTCAATTTAAATACAACTGTAATTTTATGTCTATTTACATCAACCACTTTTGAACATAAGTGCACAAATGTTAACCTCTGCAGAAAGTTTATCTCTTCTCTCAGGCAACGCACATGCTCTGTGTGTGTCTTCTCACAGCAGAAGGCCTAAAACAGAAGCAGGTACAAGGTCCGAGGCAGAGACAGGTAGAACTTCAGAAACTGATCATCCTGGGTTGTATGGGTTAAGGATCTTGAGGATTTTGTATAGAAGAAACTTAATAATCTTTTTCCTATTCAGGTCTGGCCCAAACTAGAAATAAGTCAGTTTTCTGAAAAAAAAAATTTCTGGGGATTTTGGGTGGTCCCATGTGGTTGCCGGACCACAGGAATGAAGCCATCAATATATCCAATCTTAGTGGGTGCCATGTTGAGATCTTCAAAATAAATACAGCCACTTACGGTACTGCATCTCCTTGCATTGAAATGGCTTGAAAGGACATTCAGTGTACAAAGAACTTAGCCACAGAAGTCAAAGAATAAATTAATTTCTATGATGTGATGGATATGGACAGAGTAGCCGAAGTGTCATAGAGAGTGCCTATTAGGTTACTGTCTCTGCGTTTCAGGTAGACCCTGTTATGGACAGAGTAGCCAAAGTGTAGACCATAGATAATGCATTTTAAGCTACTGTCTGTGCACTTCAGGTTGACCCTGTTCTTCTCAGGCCTATTGATATGAATGTTCATTTCCGCTTTGTCTGTTGGCCCCCACTATAATTTTCTAAAAGAGGACCTAGTGAAATCTAACTGGTTCTATTATTACCAGCTGATTGCAGTTTGCAGGTCACCATGCTGTACTATCTTGTCTGATCTTATTTCATTCTTTTGGAATGAAATCTTAGCCCGGTGTGATTTCTCCTTTGTGCTCTTTAATACCAGTTCTGTCTGAGTAGTAGTGCTCCTGGGGCAGCTGAGTTCCAACTCCTTGAGCTTTCCTTCAAGCCTACCCCTACATCACTGTTTCTCCACAAAATGTGTCCATTTTTTTTCCTTTTAAATGACTAGCATCCAGTGAAGAATTTTCTGTAATAATTCTTCTGTTAGAATAACTGATGATTCTGTCTACACAAGTAAACTTGGTCCATATGGTAGTGATTCCGAATAAAGTGATGTTTGACTTCAGCCAGGGTTGGAGCTAATAGGCATATCCTAAGGGAAAAGGAGAACTGGCCTTGGGAAGATACCAGAGAGATAAAAACAGAGCCATGGCCATAGCTGCGAGAGTAGAAGAAAGCCTCAGTGGCAGACTCTCGCAAAGCCCCAAGAGTAAGGTCACTTTCTGCAGCTCTGCATTCTACTACTATGAGGTTTAGAGGATGAGCTTCTGGAATCCTTAGAGTTCTGTGTTTGGTGGTGTCCTGTGTAGTTCTGGGTTCAGAGCATCACATTTTCACTGAGAAGAAACACAGGGGCTGTAAGAAAGATTTGCTCGCCCAGTAGACACCTGATGGTAAAGACAAGGTCTAAGTTGTTTAGGGGCAAGTTTTGTTGTAAAACTGTTGCAAAAAAGAAGACATCTCCCCCCCACCCGACACCTCCTATTCAGTATTTTCTGCTGTGTGAAGAATAAATATTTTCTTGACTCTCTATCCATTTTAAGATATGAAGCAGGTGGCAAACTGACACTTGTTTTAATGGATAATCTCAGCTTCACTGTTGCAGTTGATGGTGACACAATGTAGCACGTTTTAGCAAGATAGAAAAGGTACTTACTGCATATACAGCAACATTCCAAGGGGCAAACTGGGAATAACTATTCCACCTTTTTGACAAATCATAACTGAGCCCCATCAATGAAAGAAGGTATTAATTTAGAGTACAAAGTGGACTAATTGCCATTCTCAGAACTGCTAATGATGTACTTTGCTGTATAATAAAAAAGCAGTATAAACAAGAATATAATTTTAATTGACATTGAAAGCCGTGTGATTAAAATTATGATATATGTTCATCTAACCTATGATTTTTATGATGTTCCTTTTGAAATGCTTTCATCTAGGCAAGTTACATTTCTTTTATGTCTGTCTATAGTCAAGCCTCCATCTGAAATACTTAAGTGATCTAGCACTTTTAATTCCATAGCTTATAACACTGACATTTCCTGCCAAACTTCCATGCATGCTGTTTCTCTTAATTCTCATAAGAGAGTGGCAAGAGAATTATTGATTACAATTTATTTGCCTAATGATAGACATTTGACTATATAACTCCAATTTGACTCAAGTACATGCACTGTCTACTATGCAAACCGCCTCCACGGAATAAATCACAGGTTTCCCTTGTGTTTGGGAGGATGTAAGTAGGGAATTTGAAATGTGAAGCCAGTGGAGTAATGACCACAGAGGATCCTAAAGGAATTAGGCATATTGCATGTCCACCAGATTTGGCAAAGTTTGTCTAGCAAACCATGATATGGGTTTACTCAAACCTCTTGATAGGTAAGTACTGTGGCCTCTAGAAAACTCCAAAGTTTAACGTAGAGAAAGTCAATTGACATGGTTCCACGAGACAGGAATGTTCTCAAGTTTGCGTTGAAATTTAGGTACAATTAAGAACAGTTGCATATGATTTTTCTTCAAAGATGTAAAGAAATCTCCCTGCATGTATAATCACAATAGCCACAGCAGTCCTTTCCTCCCTGAGGTGAGGAAGATTTGTCCCAGTGAAGAGCTTAACCAGTTTGTACAGGAAGCCTTTGCCTCCATCTTGCCTATGTTACTTGATGCTGAGCTCATAAGGATTTGGGCTCTGAAGAGTGATTTTCTGTGATTATCTTATAGGAGGGATTAAAACATTTTCTGTTGTTATTATTGTTTATTTTGATGATAAGGAAGAAGAAGGAAAGTAAGGGTTGAAGCAGGCTAAGCAAGAAAATATTTTCAGAATACCAATGGTATATGAAGAACACCTTTCAATTTTGCTTGTTTGTATTTCTATAAGGTAGATTTACTCCATTACCCAAACATTTTGGAGTGACTGCTACATACACAGGCATAATAATGTAGGAGAAAGGATATGTTAAATTTCTCCCTGGCGGCACTTAGAGGAAGGTCAGCAGGTCACAGAGAAGAGACTTGATACCCTATGAGCATATACAGGGGGAGGTAATCCCTCTCAGGAACAGTCATAGGGGAGGGGAATAAGGGGAAAATGGGAGGGAGGGGAGAGTGGGAGGATTCAAGGGATGGGATAACCATTGAGATGTAACAAGAATAAATTAATAAAAATTTTAAAAAAAGAAAAAGAAAAAAAAAACAAAAAACTTCTCTTTCTTTCTTTTTACTACTTTACTATTTATTTATTTGTTTGTTTGTATGTGTGTATATATACACACAATGTGTGTGTTTGTGTGTGTGAAAAATAGGCCACAATTTTTGAGAAGGACTAAGAGGGAGAGGTTCATGAGAAATACTGGCTGGAGGAAAGGTAAGGAAGAAATAATGAAATTATATGTTAATTTGTAATAAAAGTCAGTAAAAATGTTTTTAAAAGGCCAAATATGTGCTTTCTCCCATATGAAGAATTCAGGAAAAAAAATAGACATGAAATTAGTAGTGGAACTATGAGAAAGATGGAAGATGATTAGGGGAAATGAGGAAAGGGGTAACATGAGGGTTGAGGGACTAAAGTATGTTATGTGCATATGCATAAAAGTCACGGTGAATTCCAGGCTTTCATGGAATCACTACGTTAAAAAGAGGGAGACAAGAGAGCGGAGAACTTCAGCTCTAGTGGCTGGATGGACAGTAACGATGTATTGAATGACATGAGCTATATTTAAGGCAGTGCAGTAAGTAGTTTCTACAATAACTTACTTAAGCAAATAGGCAAAATAAGTATCTTTATTATATTCATTTAAAGAAAAGGATTTTGAAACTGTGAGATTATGTAACTTTACAACTTGATATAATTTCAGTGGGTGTAGCCACTGGTAAGACACCCATACTACTGTATTAAGGAGGGCAGGGTAGGGTTATCAGAATATATTTGTATATTACATATATTATATAAAATAAAATATATTATATGAATATGGAATATATATTGTATATGTGAAAATATAAGAAATCTATTATACTAATATATGTTAATAAAAACTCTTTTTAAAGGGACTTTCTTCAAGATTAAGAAGCCTCCTCATTCACACGTTGCAAAAGAGTAACTCTAACTCATCAGAGTTATCAAAGCACCTGTAAGGAGACAGCATTTGGAGGATATATGTTGTCAAATGAGAAGAAAATGGCAAATTTGAGCTTTTTATAGATTTATCTTAACAAAATATTATAACAAATGTTTGTACAATTCTGTGGTAGCTAGAGAGTAATTGATTTACCTATGATAAAAAAAAAAAGAGCTTTCCAGATACAGACACTAGAATTTCTTTTCTTTTCTTTTTTAAATCTCCAACAGTGCTCTTTATTTTATTTTTTAATTTAATTTTATTAATTTATTCGTATTACATCTAAATGGTTATCCCCTCCCTTGTATCCTCCTATTCCTCCTTCCCTCTCATTTTCCCCTTACTCCCCTCCCCTATGACTGTGACTGAGGGGGATTTCCTCCCCCTGTATATGCTCATAGGGTATCAAGTCTCTTCTTGGTAACCTGCTATCCTTCCACTGAGTGCCACCAGGTCTCCCCCTCCAGGGGACGTGGTCAAATATGAGGCACCAGAGTACGTGTGAAAGTCAGACCCCGCTCTCCACTCAGGAGAATGTCCTGTCCATTGGCTAGATCTGGGTAGGAGTTTGAAGTTTACTGCCTATATTGTCCTTGGCTGGTTCCATAGTTTGAGCGGGACCCCTGGGCCCAATCCGAAGGACATGTGTCAAATGTCCAGGAAACAATGAACAGTCCCAAAGGCAGCCAGATAACATAGCTGATCCCATAAATACCTCAAACACTGGACGATCAGGCAAATAACTAAAGGATAGTATTATAGTGTTATAGTGTATATAGTATTATAGTAAAGTATATAGCACTATGGTACATGTAGTATTATATAGTATGGCATATAGTATTATACAGTATAGTATATAGTATTACAGTGTATATAGTATTGTAGTATCTATAGTGTTAAGGTTTTATTGTTGCTAAGAGTCACCATTACCATGGCAACTCTTATAAAGAAAACTATTTAAATGGGGCTGGTTTACAGTTTCAGAGGTTTAGCTCATTATCGTTATGGTAGGGAACATGGTGGTATGCAGGCAGACACAGCGTTAGAGAAGCTGAGAGTTCTACATCTGCATGTATAAGCAATAGGAAGAGACTGTCAAGCTGGGCATGACTTGAGTACCTTACATGTCATTATAACTCACTTCTTTCAAAAAAGCCACACCCACTCCAGCAAGGCCACGCCTCCTAACATAGGCTCTCTATGAGCCTATGATGCCATTTTCATTTAAACTGCCACAGTGTGTTTGAAAAATGTAAAAGAAAAGCTTTCTTTAACATTATATAAATGCTATTACCAAGATGAAGGGCAAGCAAACATGATATACCAATAAAAATTATATGAATGACAAATACAATATTTAAAGTGAAAATGATTTTTCACTTTCCATGACAGAATCGAGGTGAAAGAGCACAAAACCCTATTAGTTACAATTCTGTGGAGAAACTGAATGGTAGAATGAATATATGCTAAAAGGGATTTTGTATATTGGCTTGTACAATACAGTGTAGGTTTCCAGCAAAGGCTGCTTAGACCCTGGAGAGGTGACCTCATGGCTCCTTAGTCCATTAGTCTGGACACGTTAGCTTTTCCAGTGAGGGCCCCAAGGCCTGGAGGATTGCTAGGTAGTTGTTGGTCTTCATTCCACGTGAGCAGGCTGGAGGAATTGGGTCTGATGTCAGAGGAGGGAGAAACGGCCATGACAACAGGGCAGATGAACCTGTGAACAGGATAGCTGAAGTTAGTAGCTAGACATGAAGGCAAACCATTTCCCTTAGTCTGCCTTTGATCTGGGCTGTCCCTGGAAGAAGATGCCCATATTTAGAGTGTGTCTTTCCACCTCAGTTACCTGCAAAAGAAAATTCCCTCACAGATGTTCCATGAGGCCTGTCTCGCGGCTGATTCCTGCTCCAGACAAGCTGTCAATAGACATTAACAATTACAGTCATTAAACCTAAGATACCCAATAGAAAATTTTCTATTTGGTTGACACACAAAATTTTGGCTTTCATTATGATATGTTCACAGATTCCTCATACTTCCTTCTCCAACAGCCTGGTCTACACTTACCTCCTTCCTCAAGATCCACTTTCTCCCCACAAGTGTTCCCTTTTATGCTTTCAGAAGTAGTTAAATATCGATTCCACATGAGAGAAAACATGTGACACTTTTGCTTTTTCCCTCTCCTGTTTTCCCTCCCCCTCCCTTTCAGTCCCTAGACCTTAGCACAGCTGCTGCTATGATGGAAGGACTGCTCAGGCCATGGAATCCAGCGTCTAGGCAGCACCCCCTGCCAAATGAGAACAAAGCCTTAATCTATCAAAGTCCATAGTTTTGGGGAAATCCCTAATATATTAACCTTGCTTTTTTGGCTTCTGTAGTTTTGCTTCTGGCTAATTGTAATTGCTGACTGAGGTGTGTCAAGCCAGGATGTGGCTTTTGTGCTTAAAAGCCCAACTTGAAAAAGGCTTGGGACTGTACTGTGACTCTGAACACCGAGTGATGTTGCCAGCAGGCTAATAAAGACTTCTATTGGTTTGAATCTGTGTCGACTAGTCTACTGCAATAGGCCTCCAAAAACATAGGCCCTATTTTTACTTTATTCATGTTATACACACACACACACACACACACACACACACACACACACACACACACACACACGGAGGGGGCAGAGAGAGAGAGAGAGAGAGAGAGAGAGAGAGAGAGAGAGAGAGAGAGAGAGAGAGAGAGAGAGAGACAGAGACAGAGACAGAGACAGAGACAGAGACAGAGACAGAGACAGAGACTACCTGGGAATGGAGTGTGCTTTTGAGACCTCTGAGCCTGCCCCCCAGTGACATACCTCCTTCAACAAGGTCACACTTCCTAAGCCTTCCCAAATGTTCTACCAACAGGAAACAAATATTCAAACATATTAGTCTAAGGGGACCAGTCTCAGTTAAACCACCACACTGTGTGACCTTATTTAGGTCTTCATACTTGTGTAGCAAGCATTTTTTATCCAATGATAATTCTTCCTAACCCCATTTTCAACATCATGTTTTCTATATTTTCCTTTTTTCAAAATTTCAATTTCCTTTATGAATTTCTCATGTATGTTGAAGACTTTCTTCCTCAGGTCTTTAAATTATTTTTTTTTTTAAAAAAGACTTCATTTATCTGCTTGTCTTTCCCCCAACCTGAATATCATCTTTGAGGTTATTGATCAGTTTTCAAGTGAACATTTGAGTTCTTCATCTGGCATTTTACCCATTTCAATATGTTTGGGTTTAGTAACTTTGGATTTGTGATCTTCGAGAGTAGCCATGTTGCCTTGCTTCACCATGTTTCTCATGCTTCTGTGTTGTGATTTGTACATCTGTTGGGATGGATATCTCTTTTGGGTTTATTTGGGAATTTGCTCAGTGAGAAGATCTCACTTGAAAACTCAGTCTCGAGTACCATTCAGAAAGTAGGAAATAAATTACTGTAATAGCAACAACATTGAATCAAGCCAGAATAGAAATATGTCTTAAATCAAGTAAAGCCAATAACTGTAGAAAGGGAAGTGGTAAAAATAGCGTACAGCAAGATATAAAGTTAAAAATCCTAATTGAAGAATGAAGAGAAGGGACCAAAAGAAAAGATGAATCCACCTTTAAAAAGAAAATACAGTAGAGCAATGCCTGGAAGAGTAAAAAAGGGCATGAGATTAAAAAAACTGAGCAATAAAGGAAAATCTATACTCAAAATCACATAAATAAAATAAAAGTAAAATCTATTACCTGCCTATAAATATAGAATAAGCATATGATCAAAGCAGAAAACACAAAGGTCAAGAGAAAATGAAAACAAACACAAAAGCAATATACAGGAACACCTTTCCTAATCTTCAACTGTTGGAGCCTGTCAGGTGAAAGGGATTTGAAGATTTCTGTTTCCTCCAATTTAGACTGGAGTTGAGTCCAAAGTGGCCAAGGGCTAGTTGCTCAACAGTGCTAAAATCACTTTACTGGCTTCCCTTCTTTAGGGACCAAGGTCTTTAGCTTCACAGCTTGTGGATCTGTCAGACTTTCATAAAATCTGAGACCTCCCCATTTTGTACCTTGGGTGGCTAATGTCTGACAGCATGTGTTTTCTGAGAGTGTGTTGGGGAGGCAGCAGGGAGCTCTGAGATTGGTTATTCGAAGATCCATCCCAGTGCTTTGTGATCCTGTTTAATATTAAATACTGTATGGGAAAAGGATGCTGTGCAGGTTGTCCAGAAAAGCTGAGCTTTAGACTTTGTCCTATTAGTGGTAAACTATACAGCAGAGAGCAAGCGGTGAGCTTCAAGTTGTAGTCTGGCATCTGCATCCAGACTACTAATGACTGCAGTCATTCAGAAGACTACGTGACAGAGAGTTAGCCATGGAGTTAGAGTTGTGCCTCTGACTACTGAACCTTTCAGTGCCTACCTTTCATTAGTTCTTGGTTGCCCAGTGCATCAGTGTCTAGCTCTTCCCCATATCCAAAACTGCATCCTGTAGCTACCACCTACCTAAGCCAATGTGTGGTGGGCTGGGTCTGGGATTCCCAACTTGTGATTTTTCCTTGCTATTAGGCAAACTTAAATAATATCTTCCCTCTCTGGATGGTGTCCAGCAACTCTTTTCCAGTTCCCACTCGTCATGCTGGAGTTGCTGCCTCTCTAGAATCCTTGGGAGATGTAAGGCTTGCAGTAACTGTGGGCCGGTCCTGAAAATAAGCAGGACTGCTGGTTGCTTCATCTGAAACGCTTGGCTTTCTGCTTGGATGAGGATCTTGCTTCCTTTTCCCATGTCAGAGACTCATGCAATTGGTGCCATGTGTTGCACACTTTCCCTTGGGTTGTCTTGATTTCCCATACTCTTCAGTTGTCTTGTCGTCTCCTTTGTGATTTTTTTAAAAAAAATCTTTTCCTCATTGGGAAACACTATATATATTGTTTTTCTGAGTCTTTTAATTAACTATGTCTATGGAAGCAGACTTCCACCAACTTCACAGCCATAATTTAAATTGCCATTTCAAATATATTCAAAGATCTAAAGGCAATACAATTGGAAATGAGAGATTTGGGGTACAGTTCGATGGTAGAGCACATGCCTGGCTCATGTGATGTCCTAGATTCAATATTAATATTATGAAAAAAATGAATACCTAAAATGATAAAAAAATATAAAATGATATTTTAACAAATAAAGAATATCAATAAAGTGATATAAATTGCAAACAGCACATGGTCTTTCATGCCTATAAAGAAAGAATCCAGGAGGCACAAGAAGACTAGGAAATTATAGCTAGCTTGGGCTATATAGTGAGATAGTATTGAAGTACCAATTTCTGCGCTGTTCATTCTCTATTGTTGCAATTTAACACCATGAACACAAGCAATTTTGGAAGAAATGATTTGTCTTTTACTTCCATTTCAGAGTCTATCACTGAGGGAAATCAGAGAAGGAATTCTATCAGGAAAGGAATCTGAAGACAGGGCCTTAAATGGAGACCCTAGAGGAATGCTGCTTACTGGCTCACATCCCAGGATCATGTTCTTATACCTCCCAGGATAAGCTGCACAGGGCTGGAACTACGAACAGTGGGATGAGCCCTCTCACGCCAAGCATTAATCAAGATTTATCTAGGCTAATTACCTAGGCATTTTTTTTAAGTTGAAGTTTCTTCTTCCAAGATGACTCCATCAAGTTAACAAAAATGTGACTAACCAGCACAAGTAGGAATTGCAAAATAATAGAGAAAGAAGCCAGAAGAATATGTGGGAAAATGATAGGCTAAAATCCCTTTTTATTGTTGAAAAAATTTTATATGCAAATCAAAAAGCTGAATGAGCTCTAGGAGGAATGAATGGAATAGCTCAACTAGACACATTGTGACCAAGTTTTCAGCTAAGAAAACACTTCTTAGAAACATCGCAACTTAAGTGAAGAGAGAAAACTGAATTGATTCTACCTCTAACAAGTAAATAATTTGAATCAATAATTTAAGAACTTGCACGAAGCAAAATTTGATGACACATACTTGTAATCCACTTGGAAGACTGAGAAAAGAGAATTGTATGGTTCAAGGTCAGTTCAGTCCATGTAGTAAGCACCAGGCCAGTCAGAGATACATGACATGATTATAGATCTTACCATTCTATTATCTATCAATCAATCTATCATCTATCTATCTCTCTATCTATCTACCATCTATCAATCTATCATCTATCTATAAAAATAACGTTCTAAAAAGTTATTAGCTTAACAGATACAGTTAAAAATAGGATTCTTTACAAATGGTTAAAAAAATAGACAAGGTGGTCAAATCTAATTTATTCTCTTATGACAGTCCTGTACTGATAATCAAAGCAGACAATGACAGAACAAGAAAATAAAATATACTGCACTCATGTCAAGCACATACATACAAGCAGGCTAGACACTCATACACATAAAATAACATTGATGTCACATCATATTACATAGGAGTGGGGTTTATGAGGTTCTCTTCCCCACTGAGGCTCTGTGTGTACTTAGTGATTGGTGAGGTAGGGAGTGTCATTCAGTGATAAGCTGAATGTTCCAGAAAATAACCTCCCACCCAAGTTCATGCAAGCAGCCCTATGTAAGTTCAGTGGGACATAAATGTGTATGAAAATAGGCAGGTACGTACTGGGAAAGAAAAGTTTCATAAGGAGATGATGACGAGGTGATAGGGTTAAAAATGACCCTAAATTCACTACCTACACAATGAAAAATGGAAAACCAAATGTTCAATAACTGTACGATAAAACAATGAAAACCATTCATTACTTAAGGAGATGTGGATCAAGGCTCTATGTCACTTCACGTTCATTCAGTTGGCTACAATATAAAAGACAGACGACTGGATGTGGAGAAGTAGGAAAAAAACAGTGGAGCTGAAATTCTACTCATATGTAACCCCAAGAGTGGTGAAAACATGTACACATAAGAGCTTATGTGAGTTCACAATAGCATCATGCATGATATTCAACAAGCAAAAGAGCTCAGATTCTCATGATGAGAGAGAAAATGAAGTGTGGTCCAATCAACAGTAACACATTACTCAGCTCTCAACAGGGACAGGCCGACTGATGTGCCAGCATGGATGAACTTGAAAGTATGCTGTGTAAAAGAAGGCAGAAACAAAGGGTGCTTCTTGTACCAGGGCATTTATAGGCAATGGTGAGAGTGGACCAAGTGATAGCTAGGAGAAGAACATAAGCACTTGCTTTCTGTTGGTGAAAAAAAAATGAGACTAACAAACCACTTAGTTCCATTTTTGGGTGATTGTTGGACAATGAAACATTTTTAGAAGTATCTTTTATTGTATGAAAATTTTATTAAAATGAAAAAAAAAGCATTTCTGTGTGTCCGTGTGGTGGCCTACCTTGGATATCAGCTGGCTTCTTTATTTATGTGTATATGTATGTCTATGTGTGTGTAAGTATCCAATGAGACCAGAAGATGTCATCCGGTCTCCTTGGAGTGGGACTTAAGGGTGGTTATGAGCTGCCTAATGTGGGTTCAGGGAACCAAATTCAGGTCTTCTGGAAGCGGAACTAGTGTTCTTAAAGACCAGGCCACTTTTTCCAGCACTTATTATTTTCTTACACAGTGTCTCATTTTAACTTTGGAACTCTTTCATTTAATTAGGTTGATTGAATTAAGTATCCAGCATCCTCCTGTCCCTGCCTCTCCAAGTGTTAGGAGTAAAGATATGAGACTTGTTACTGGTCACTGGGGATCCGTGGTGGTATCTTTTATGGATCCATGTATTTATGGTGCTGTTTTGGGGATGGGATGGGAGTTTTAGGAGGTGCAGCCTCGCTGGAGAGAGTGCGTCCCTGGGGGTGGTCTTTGGACATTACAGCCTTGCTCTGTTTCAGTTAGCTCTTTCTGCTTCAGGCTTGTGATTGTGATGTGTCCACCCAGCTTTCTGCTCTGGCTGCTATGCCTGCTGCTTTTTGTCATGAATATCAAACTTCAAACCCAAATAAACTCTTCCTTTATAAATGGCCTCAGTCACAGCAACAGAAGAGTAATTAACAGAGGACTGAAACCCCGGTCCTCATGAACAGAAAGAAAGCCTTTATCAACTGCGCTAACCCCTGAAAAATAATAGAGGAGAAAACAAAATCATGCTTTTATTTTAACTAACCTCTTATTATTCTCTGGCTACATTATATTTCTAGTCTCACGATAGTCTATGATTCACTGTTACAAACTATTATAGGAGCTAGGTATGGTGTCACACACTTGCAAACCCAGCATTGGGGAGGTGGAGGGAGGTAGATTAGGAATTCAAGACTATACGCAGCAACATAGCGAGTTGGAAGCCCTTCATTAGGTCCTGTCTCACAAAACATTTTATCCATAAACAGTTACAAGCTGAAGACTCTTCAAATGAGATTTCAAGTCATTTCATACCAACATATGAGTGAATAAACAGATTCCTGAATGTTCTTTCACTGGAATACTATTGATCAATAGAAGTGACATGTTGATACATACAATCACTTGGACAAAATAGTCAGACACAATAAGGTACCCTTTTTTTATTCCAAGTCTATCAAGTTTTAGAACAGACAAAATTAATATACAGTTCTATAAATAGAAACAGTGGTTGCTTGTGGTCATAGAGTGGTGAATAGAGTGGACTGGTTACAAAAAATATGATGGAGATTTTGTGGTGATAGTAATATGCCACACTGTGATAGAGATGAGCTGTTAAGCCCAACGATGGAAACATTTGGCAAAACTCATCAAACTGTTCCCTTAAGTCAGTATATTTAATTGTATGCCTATTATTCTCAATAAAATTGGCAAAATTAAAGTTATGTAAAACAAGGCAATGTTTAATTATGTATTTAACTGCACACACACTATTTAACCTAAAAGTTGTTAACTCATAAAAGATATGAAAATCAAGGCCATCTTTAATTACTTCTGAAATTCCCAAGGCTCTGATTGGCACCAGGACAAACATGAATCCTAGAATTCATCCAGAGACCTTTTTTCTCATATTCCTTGTATTATTACTCCGTTAAAGAATCCATCATCTTTGTTCACTACATATTGCATGGATTGTGTTCTGTATGTGAGACACTACATGATTTATATCATTGTTGATGAAACATATGTGAAGAGACAAATCTGAACAATATCATAAGAGTTAAAGTGTTAGAATGGGGAGGGGTGCTGGGGAGAAGAAAAGGAGTTCCATTGGAGAAGTTAGAAAAAGCTCATCAAAGCATCCTGTGATTAAGATCTTGAGAATGAGTAATATTTTTTTTCTGGTATTGAAGAAACTAAAGGCCAATTGCTGCTCTTTAAAAGATCTGGGTTCAGTTTCCAGCACCTATTATCAGGTGACCCACACCTCCCTGTGATGTCTCATTCCAGGGCATCTGACATCCTCTTCTGGTGTAGTGTATGTAAAGTCCTTGAGTGTGCTCTCAAAAAATGGAAAAGAAGTTGAGTCACTAGAGGACAGGGTAAGTGAGGAAGAGGAATGGAGGTGAAGCTGAGTTTGAAGGAACTTGACAGTCAGTGTGTAGTAAACCAAATCTACTTTCAGCATTTAATAAGTGATAGGACTCAATTTCACATTGTTTCTCTGATCACTGTATCTCAGCTTTGTTGCCTCCATTTCCAGCTTTTAGCAACAATGTGAAAGTGTCCCTGGGAAAGTTTCATTTTTTTAGGTATAAAGATAATATAAAATAGAAATTATTTCTAAGAAATCTGCATAAATATACTCAAATATTTCCATGTACCCTTTTCTTCACTTTAAAACGTAGGACACATCTAAAGATGTGGGAAGGTAGATGTGACAAGATAAACAAGGCACTAGCTGATCTCCAGAGGCTACTACAGTATTCTATATGTAATATACAAGTTGAGTTAATGTGGAAACTTGAAATAGGAGAGCAGAGTTAGAGCTAGACAGCAAGGCTTTGGAGTAATTCTGAGGCGACCACACACATTCTCCTCTGAGTTTACTTGAGCCTGTGATAACCTTTGGATCATCTCCCTCCCAGAGGAGACAAAGAAATCCCTCCCCCTGCCGCAGCAGCTCACTGGAAATACCGACTACAATGTGGGACTGTTTCCAGGTAGCAGAGGGTTCAGCTACAGTTCTGGAATCAGGCAGGAGCTGCAGAGGCCAGATGTTTCAAGGCTTTAAAAAGTCTGTGTATTTAATACTTGAAGCCCAAAAAATACGTTGGCTTGCTAGTTATTGCATTCAAATCTACTGCTTCCCTTCTTTTCATGCCTCTATATCTCACGCCAAACCTCAAAATAACCAGCTGGGTGATTTAATACACTGTTACCATTTATGGCTATTCTGGTCAAGGGGTTTTTGTTTTTGTTGTTGTTGTTGTTGTTGCAACAATCAGAATGCCATATGAACTTGCTCAAAACTTATAAAATCAGATATCAGGAGAAAAAGCTGAAGTAGGCTTCGGGTCAGATGGAAATGGGATACAAAGGCTGCTCTTTAGCTTTGGCTTGACCAGTCCTGTTTTTCCGGTATCACTTAGCACTGAGTTCTGTTCTTTTTCAGTACACTGGCTTCCTGGACTTGCACGTGCTCATCTGAGCTCCTTCCCAGACTTACACACAACCTGAATCCTGGATTTGTGTGAAATCTCAGATCCTTCCTCGGCTTGTCTACAATCTCAGATCCCTTTCAGGCTTGACCACAATCTCAAATCACCACAGCCTCTATGCTGTGTGCTGCAGTAACCCAGACTCTCGACGTCCCACACTACCAGGGAAATCATCTGATTGGTCACACTTATTTATGCTTTGGTCAGATCCTTGTCCCTGATGATGTCATAGCTCCCTCATCTGTATGTGAGATGGTGCCTTGTGAGTGTCTGAATCTGATCATGTGGCATATGGCTCATTCAGCATGGACTGTGGACAGATAAGATAACGCAACAGTAGGTTTATCTGATGTGACTGTAAGTGCTGATATTAAATTCGGACACTCCCACTTTCATTAGAAAATGTTGAGTTCCTTCTTCATGCTCCAGTCTTAAGTAAGTTGGTAAATTTGAAAGAACTAGTATCAGCAAGGCGGGGAGTCTAGCATCCTTATGGATTGCCCTGGCTATGTCCCCTTGGATTCCCTTCAGCAAGTCCGTTTCGCGGTTATCATAGGCCAGCTTCGTCTTCTGAGTATTCAACACCATGGCGCAGGCTAACGCACAGGGCCTTCCCACTTTCACTACTTCCGAACCCATGGCAGCATTCTTCCTTTCCTCTCCCTTCGCCCTACTTCAAAATCAGTGGCCCCAGTCCTACTAGACTCTACAGTTACTTTTCGGGGCTTGTCACTGTAAAAGTATTTCTTTACTGTTTAAGCCTCTCTTCATTGCAGCTTACTGAGCGTCGCTAATCTAATTAGCACACTATTCTGCTGAAAAGTTGAGATCCCATCCTGTATAGAAATGAGCATTTGGCTTAATCATTTTCTATGAATTATATTCAAAGAGGGAGGCTTTGTTATTTACAAACCCTTCTTTCCCAGGACAGGTTCCACATGAAGGTATTCTGCGTAGCACAAGAAATTGGCTCCGTGAACGCTATTCTCCAGCGATTCATAGAGTGGCTAAATATCAGGCACACCCTTGCTTCTTCCTGTAGGTACTTTAGCAAGCCGAACAAATAGCCCGCCAGAGAAAAGTGGTTACTTTCACTGATTCATCAACCAGTACCTAAGCCATGTGTGTTTAGTACTTCAGAGGGCAAGGGAGGGAGGGAGGGAAAGGAGGGAGGAAGAGAAAGAGATGAGAGAGAGAGAGAGAGAGAGAGAGAGAGAGAGAGAGAGAGAGAGAGAGACAGAGAGAGACAGAGAGAGACAGAGAGAGACAGAGAGAGAGAGAGAGTGCTCAGGTGGGGAGTTTCTTGAATACACCTCCATACAAATCAGGGGGCACTGCCAAGGTCACCCAGAAGGGAATTTCAGAACGCTGGAAAGATGTTCTACCGAATGCAGTAAGCAATAACAGCTTTCTACACGGGTTCTCCAGCAGCCTAGGCTGCTCCGTTCAAGCTTACAGCAGCCTTGGGTCCACTGGGAAATGTGTATTATGCCTGGGTTAATTTGCTGATTAATCTCTAGTCAGTGGTTTGTGCTTTCCCCAGATGGCCAATTAAAATTTACAACTGGCAGAACAGTGTCCTGTTGGCAGGCTGCTGAGGGGCTGAAGCTGGAGGCACTGACAGAAGGCATAGAGTTGTGCCTTGTTTTCCCTTCCCCTTTTCTTTATTTCTCTCTCTTGCTCTTTTTAAAGCTGCTGGATTTATTCGGAGGAAAGTGTAAGCCGGGTTTGTGCGGCAAGTGTGAGATGTGTGGTGTAGTTTACAACTCGGCTGCTATTTACTCTCCAGGACTCTCAGGGCCCCGCCAGTATTCCAGGCATCAACGGTTTTACCCACAGCAAATATAGCTGACAAAATCAGCCAGGGGGCACAACTGATTTAACGGCTTCTGAAATGTAATGGCCTTTTTTTTTTCCTCCTGATTTGCAGTCCCCATGGATTGATGGTCTAATATCATTCACTTCCTCACAAATATATAAAACATTTACAGTTGTTTGCGTAAATCAAAGGCAAAACGCTGTGTGTAAAGCTGATAATAAGTAATGCTGTGATATATATAAAAGATAACATACTTTTACTGCAGTAGCACTCAAATTAACTGTTACTTTTTGCTCAACATTCTATACAAATGGCATTGTATACACATCTGAATAAAACATACAGCAGGGAATTTAATTAGAGAAATGCAATTTGAAATAATTCTTTATTTTATTGTGAAATATTTACCATGCGTTTCAAATATGCACAATTCATCTGAATTGGTAATTCTGAAGGAAATTTGTAATCAAGTTCCACTGATCCTTAAATAAGCCAAGCATGGCAATGATGCATGGTACCAAGACAGTTTGTTGTTTTCACTAACTGTTGAGAACAGTTGCCAAAACAAAGGAAAACAAATGTATTCCTTCTTGGTAGAAAGATTATTTTAAATTGAATATTGCCTATTAGTGGTTAAAAAGAATAAAAGTTTCACATGTACATCTAAAATTAAGTTGTCAGGAAGAGGAAGGCATTGTTTAAAACTATCTTTGTATAAATGAAAAGAATTTGTATTCTGCTTTTATGAGCAGTATGTTTTAAAATTTATAGAGTAGATAGAAATAAGTTTCTATCAGACCCTAAGAATGGACCAGGCATTCACAGTTGGCCCTCTGTGAGCCAATTACACTCTCCTGTACACCACAACAAATATGTAACTGTTAAATATCCTTTTATTGAAATGAATTTTATACAGGCTTAAGAGGTATTCTAGCTAGGTTTCCATTGTTGTAATGAAGACCATGACTAAAAGCAACTTGGGGAAGACAGGGTTTATTTGTTTCCAGTCACATTCTATCACTAAGGAAAGCTGGGGCAGGAGCTCAATCAGGGACAGGACCTGGAGACAGGACCTGAGGCAGAGATGATGGAGAGACGCTGCTTACTGGCTTGCTCTCCCAGGTCCTTGTTCAGCAACCTCTCTTACATCTCCCAGGATCATCTATCTGGGATGGACCCACCCACACTGGGATGGTCCCTTCCACATTAACCATCAATCAAGAAAATTCTCCACAATTTGCCTCCAAACTGATGGAGACACTTGCTGAGTTGAAGTTTCTTGTCAAGTGACTCCAATTTGGGTTAAGTTCACACACAAAAAAATCTAGATATTATGGAGGCATAGTGTGTTCCTATGGGCAATCAATGACTCTGGTTATGCTTTGTTCTTAGCACATGGAGTTCTGCCTGCATACAGTGACTACTCCAGAAACACTTCAATGTTGCTTCAATTTTTCACAACAATTAAGAAAAGTTCAAGGCTTTCTAAGTTGATTTTAATTCAAATGAAAAGTCTTGGAACATTACAAAAGGTGTTTTTTTCTAGGTGTCTGGCCTGAAGTTGACATTGTCTAGGAGGTCACAGGGTCAATTACTCTATGGTAGATGTCTTGTATCTACCTTTTTTAATGCTACAGTGTTAACACTATTGTATCTGCTCAAGTATATGTAGAAGTGAATTAAACTGTGTTTTGAATTGCTGCTGTCCTTTATAGAAATCTGTCAGCTCTGTACTATGAAGCCAGATTTCCAACATGCAGGAATTTAATTCATCTTAGAAAATGAGTATCAGCCAAAAGCATTAGAAAAATTGGAGAATTAGAAACTAGAAAGAATTGTGGAAGCAATGTTTAGTTTTATAGTCAAATTCTTGTTACACAATCACATGTAGTACAAATAGAATAAAATCTTCTTTAAAGGTAAATATTTTACCCATTAAACAAAGACTTTCTGGAACTTATGGGTCATATCTAACTAGTTGCATCTAACTTGTGGCAGGCAATTGGACTCACTGGTCAGATGGGATCCGGAGGAGAGGCCCAACTTGGAAGTATTACCCTGTAAACTGTGTCTTGATGAGATAGGCTGCAAGTGGTGCTTCTAATATTCATTATGTATGTGTTTTAAAATATTTATTAAGCATATATTGTATCCAAGAGGCAGTATTATATGGTGTGGAGCCTTAGACAGAGTGCTCAATAGTAAGAAACTTAACATCTATACATCAGAACGATTCTAAAACAAAGACAATAACATCATTGCCAAGAACAAAAAAACCTACATGCAGTACTTGCTAGACATTGACTGACTTCACCTGGAAGGATGGCAAAAGCTTCTTGGGGATGGCAAGGCCCAAGGAATGTCCAGGATTTGTCAGGGAAAGCAGAGTAAATGGGTTTCCCAGAAGAGCTGTTATACTAGCAAAGGATTACAGGGAGAAAAACATTAATTCTGGTCTAGGACTAAGAATTGATGAAAAGGATGATAAGCACTTGTGGGTGTGTGTGCAAACTGAGACTGGAAAGGTCAGTTGGTAAATTTGGTAAGTTAGAGATGTGAAAATTTGTATTGAGTTTTTTTTTTTTTTTCATCAATGCAGACTCCTCAAGGTTGTACAAGGAAGGCTTTGAAGTAGGTCCTCTTTGTGTTTAAGCACAAATGAGAAGTTAGGACTATTATAGAGTTTTAAACAAGAGGTATGAAGATCTCTGAATAGCCAGGAAAGAGGAAATATGAGATGAATGAAATGAAAAAAAAATGAAAGAAACGAGCTAGGATGGGGATAAGGATTTTTTTAAGCTGAAGTTGAAATGTATAGTAAGATCCTGATGAGGACCCAGATAAAGGAAAGATACATTTATGGGAGGAAGAGATAGCACCCTAATTGGGTGGAGAAAGTTGTTTCTTATCAACTCACAATCTTCCTGGCCTGGCCATGCAGATCATTGTAGTGAATTCTTTTCTTCCTTGGATAATGAATATAGCTGTCCCAAACTCTCCGATGCACTCCCTGCTCTAACTTTCATCACCACTCTGCAGAGAGTTTGGAGGCCATGGCTATTAAATGGCTATTAAAAAGTTTGCATTTGTCAAGCATAATGTTTCTAGGACACTGGTCCAGCTAGTTGGCTTTGTTCATTGGTTTGTGCCTTGGTTGATACTTGCCATCATCATTTTTCTGCTATTGCTACTCACAGAAAAAGACTATATTGTAAAATTGGAAGAAAACTAAGGTGTGTGTTGAGATGGCATACCGTGCAGGAAGAATCACATCCAAGGGGGCATTAAGTTTCCTCAGTTTTGTAGTTTTGTATTTACCATATTTCGTCTGCTGGTTCCTATGGTGTGTCATGGATGAGGACACTTGAAAAGGTGCATGCATTAACTGTGTGTGTGTGTGTGTGTGTGTGTGTGTGTGTGTGTGTGTCTGTGTGTATACAGGCAATCATTAAGATGACATACACTGTCACTTGTCCTGTACGATAAAATGCCTTGACAAGAGAGAGAGAGTTAAGGAAGATTCTCTGCTTGCTTGTAGGTCAACGGCACAGTCGTCCATCATAGTAGAAAGAAAGAATGGGGCCAGGAACTTAGGGCTGCTGGTAATACAGTAACCACAGTCAGGAAGCAGAGAAGGGGGAGAGAGGGAGGGAGGGAGATGGAGAGAGAGGGGGGAGGGAGAGGGAGAAGGAAAGGGTGGGGAAGGGAGAGGGAGAGGGATAGACAGAGAGTGGATTGCTACTGCTTATCTTGGTTCGTTCTTTTTATTAAGCCGAGGACCCCAACCCATGGAATAGTTACCCTCAGTTAACTTTGGGTCTTTTCATCGCAATTAAACTAGTGTAGAAAACCCTTTTCAGCTGTGCCCAGAAGCTCATCTGCCAGGTGAGTTGGCATAGAAATATATAGGGATGACAGGATAAAAAGTAGATTATTGAATCTACTCCTCAACTTAAGGGTTTAATTTTTACTCACAAATAAGATTATTTTCAATTCATTACTATAAAATTTTGTGTATTTGTGCAAAATAAATTTAATTTTGATTCATTGGTTTAGAATTCAAATTTAAGGTTATTCTTCACATACATTATATATATTTCTACTCTAATATGAAGTATTATATACATAGAATTCAAGGTTTACTTCCAATACTCTGAAAGTGCTATTGCAGGATGTTTAGGATAATTAAGTTATACAAGTTAATTGTTAGTTGCTCAAATCATGGTCATTTCAATTACTAGTCTATTTTTATCACAAGAATATATATCATAGGTTTAACAGAGAGATATGATTCTACAGAACGATAAGGTAAAATAGTTAGAAAAGGTCTTCATAAACCCTAGAGACTGACAGAATATGGTATTTAAAGGCAAGTTAACTCCTAGCAATACCCATCCTACCTCAGAGAAGATGATGAGCTTCAAAAAAAACCTCCTTATAGAGAAGACTTCAAATGTGGCAAACAAGCCCCTGGGCAAAATGTCTTCATTTTGACCACAGACAGAATTCTGCTTAAAAGTGGGTAAACTTGGATGCAGGCAGAGTCAATGGCCAAACCCTGCCAAGACAGGGTAAGCAAGTCCTCAGCAGTTCCTGCCTTGCAAACATGTCTGTCAGATATACTGGGTTAGAAGGCTAATGACAATGCTCCAATGTTTAGAGAGTTTTGGGTGACTGTTCAGGTAGCAAACTGTCTCTGTCATCTTCTCATTTGAGAAGTTGCTAACCTGTACTTCCAGTTCACTCAGGTGATTACGTTTTATTCCTTCTCAAGTCTCTGATTGGGTTGATGACTCAATAGTTTAGTTTTACAATTAAGCTTAGTTGCTTAGGGATTAAGATGTTTTTAGGTCTAGATAGATGTTTTAAGTTGATAATGAGATTGATTTACATTCACAATTTTAGATTCACCAAGATAGGAAAGAAGTTTTCTTCAAGGCTACTAAATACAAATGTCAAAAACACTATGAATATAACATTTCTATAATTCCGGATTGTTTTGTGGTTCTTTTTGCTGTAGGTGTTTATTGCATATATGTGTAATAATATAAATGTATATATATCGAAAGAAAAATAATAAAATAAAAAGTAAACCATAAGAGTAGCATAACATAATGAAACAAAACAAAACTAAAGAAACCTACACCCAAACTTTTAGTTCCATATCCCCCTGTTTTGATCTGCATACAATTCAGCAATATGTATTTATGTGATTAAAAGTTTATTGTTGGCAATAATATGAAATTTATATAATTTTCTTGGAAATTGTCTTACAACTTATCCAATCTTGTAAGTTGAAGGAAATTAAATCTTAGCGGAATTACTATATCTATTACTACTTTAAAAAACTCATTTGCTAACATGTCAAAGTGTTATTTTTATTTTATATTGTTCCTACATTTGGGAAAATTTAAAGGAGCATAATCTAGAAAACTCTGTAACAGGGTGAGGCCATTCAGTCTGTTTTCAGAAGCTGCAGGTTTGCCTACCAGGTCAGGGCTGTGCTGCTGCAAGCCTCAGACAGCCTCCTGGTTGATTTCCTGCAAGCTGCAAGTGCTCAGGTCTCAGACATGCATTCTTTTTGTCAGCTAGAGTAGAATGCAACATATCAGTCTAGGGCAGGGTGGGTTTGTTTTCCACTTGAAAGGTCAGGCATCAAAATCAATGTGCAAGCTGCATTCTTCTCAGGACTTTCTCAGCATGAGAGAAATTTAAGTATTCATGATATTACAATTACACATGCTAATCCTTTGTAGGAGAAATAACCTTAAAAGAAGGTTGGGAAAGTATGTTTTCTATCATTACAAGAAAAAAATCTTTTCTAGTTATTTGCTATTAAGTTTATATTATACAATTTTAATAAATATTTTAATTTGATCTGATAATTAACTGGCCCTAAAAGGCTGTTCTTTCCTTTCATGATCTCCTTGCAGGGAGAATAATTTTGAAGACACATTTCTAAGTTATTAACTGGTGAATTATATAAACCCTTAAGTAAATAATGAAAATGTAAATATTAGATCTGAGCTCTAATAAGAGGTGGGTCAGAACACAGTAGATATTGTGAGGTAGACCAAGCTTATTATCACGGTTTTCATTCTGTTAATTATGCATCGCTGTTAATCACACACTTATGCAATGAAGAGTGACATAAGTCTATGGAAGATTTTTGCATAAATTTAAGAATCATTCTTTAATTGAAGGTCAGATCAACTTTTAGCTGCTTCAGTGACCCATAACTCCTTGTAAAGAAGTGATTTTCACAACTGCGTGTTTCGTGGTTAGCAATAAATATGTACACTCAGTCTGTCTTGTAGTCAATCCAATCTAGATTCTAGGGTTTTTTTTTCCCCTGAAAAACTACCATTAATCTATAGAGACATATTGTCAGCTTAATGAAAAATTTACATGGAGAGACAGTTTTAATCTACCTCAATAAGAAAATGAATAATGAAACCATAGACACAAACACACAGACGTGTGTGTGTGTGTGTGTGTGTGTGTGTGTGTGTGTGTGTGTGTATGGACCTAAAACAATCAAACACAGCTCTCGACCATGTTTCAGTCTCCTGTTCTATGATAGCCATCAGTTGTATAACTGTGAAGAACTAAAGCAATGTGTGAAGTTATAATACCTGGAAAAGAAGACAGTTACAGTTATGAAACTTCATTGAAAAAGGAGGAATAGGGAAGAAGAAAAACATTTTTAGAAAAAGGAGGAAACTACTGTCAGTTAACACAGCAGAGTTTTCTTTTCCAGGAGATGAGTAGGGCGTAGAAAATTCAAAGCCATAATGTCTGCTGCAAAGTTCAGGTATGTTAATTATTGCTTACATTTAAGTATCTCTTTGTGGAATCTGTGATGTGGAATGTAAGTAAAAGAACAGGTTGAGAGAGGATATTTGTATATATGTTTATGTGTTTTGTTATGTGGCAAATGTCTTTACTCATTCATGCAGTCAGTCGTTCACTGAAATATATTTATGATGTATATAACACAAGGTAGAGACAGCAGTGAGCACGACACACATACCTCTCTGTTGAGGATCCTCCATTCTAGAAGGAAGGAACGGGGCCTAAACAGTAGTAACTGCTGTGTGTAAAAGTAAGAGACAAAATTAGGTTAGAGAGTACCCTAGAAGCAAAACTGCAAATTTAAGTAGGATGGTCAGGGAAGGCCCCATTAGGATCGGGGCACATAAGCAAATACATAAAGGAGATGAAGAGGCAGCAGATATGGGGAAGGCAGAGAATTCCAGGCTGGGCAGCCGACATCCTGACGGTAAGAAGGGCATGGTGCTGACAGTACAGGGAAGAGAAGGGAAATCACTATACAGAGAATCTGAGTTCAGAATCACAGGATCAGGAAACATCTTTGAGATACTCTTTGTAAAATACTCTTTGTTATGGTTGTTTACTATGTTGGTGATTTTAAATTTGTCCAGGCAAATCTTTGATGATGTATCACAGTGATAAGGAGACAAGAGCAGAAGCAGGATACTTTTTTGGACTACTGTTTAGAGTACACAGAATAAACATCATGGTCGGTGAATGTCTAGCTTACTCGTGAGGACATTTGGTTCAGCTACCTAAACACTGCACTCTGACAGGGACATAAGACTATGGGGCATTTGTATAAGAGACAAAAGCCTCTGGTAGTAAAAGCATGAAGAAACAAAGTAATGTATTAAAATACAATACCCGGAAGAGAAGAAGGTTACAGTCATGAGACTTCGTGAAAAAAAAAAGTAAGAAAGAAAATGGAAAAAAAAACCCGAGTGACGGAAGGTTGATGATAGTTATTCAAGGAGGTAGAAATGGTTGGTGTGTGAGGCACTTGGCAGGTAGAGCTGACAACACAGGATGGACAAATGCATACATGGTGTAGCAAAAAGAAAAAATACTAAGGAGGACTCCAAGGTGTAAAAACACAGAGAAATCCAGAGAATGGAGTCACAATTTTCCTACATGAAGGTGGACTGCAAAAGAAGAGACATTAGCGTGAAAGCTGAGTGCGACTTGAGAGACTCTGAGCTGAGGCTGTCGTGAGAGGCTGAGTAGGAAGCTGGAGCTAGGAACCTAGGATCCAGTGGAAGGGGTATGGGTTGGGCGAGAGGTGGGGGAAAGAGGACACATATTTGAAAGTACAGAGGGCAAAATTGTGACTAAGATCCTAAGACTGTATGAATAACATCCTTGAAATAAGTGAAATGAGCAGAGTATATCCAAGGGTTGTTTTTAAGAGTCTTCAGAACTAGGAAGCTGAATGGGACAGAAGGAAAAAGCCAACCGAACCTATTGAGACATGGTCTGTGAGGCATTACGAGGGTCAAAAAGACTAGCTGTGATGTACACGGAGAGAGTTCCACTGCTGGCTCCTAAGTCCTCCATAGACAATGGTGTGATGAAGGCTTGTGGCTCTCTACTATCAGTTTGATAGCCTCGGGTTCATGGTCATTGCTGTTCCATATAATTTAATTTTCTTTTTTCTTTGTTTATAATTTAATTTTCTACATTGCTTTGTATCCACAATGCCATAGTGACTTAAGGCAATATAATGACTGGTGGTCTAAAGAAATCTTTGGTGAAAAATTTTCAACTCTTTTCAGAAGTTTCAAGAACCAATGAACAAAGCAAAGGTGTATTACACAAAATACTATGCACCCTCAGAACACATCATTCACTGGCTAGATATTCTTATTGGTGGTCTATTGTGTTTCAGGTGCTTTGTTAGTTTTCTTTTTTTTTTTTTTTAACTGTGGATTTGTAAGGAAGGTCCCTACTAGCCAGGTTCATTTTAGAGTTCAGGGAAACTATCTATCTAATCCAGGCTTCATTGTGGGGGAAACTATGATGTGTTCATAAAATCCTCCTGCCACTGATGTGTAAGACCATAAACTACTTATATTGTAATTATCTGCAGTAAATAGAACCTTCAGCAGATGACAAGTATAGATACAATCCACTTACAGCTGTTGTAAGTTTAATTCACTATAGTTGATTTCAAGTATTTTGTGAGGATTTTTCCCTCCAGAAGCCTGAAATTCAAATTTTGGTCTCAGTATGCCAGTCAGATCTATCTATCTGTCTGTCTGTCTGTCTATCTATCTATCTATCTATCTATCTATCTATCGATCGATCTATACACAAACTATGGTCATCTGGGAAAAGGAAACCTTAATTGAGAAAATATTTCCTTCCCCAATTTGTTTTTAGGCAAGTCTGTGGAGACAGTTTTTTTTTCTTACTTTTACTTTTATATATGTATTTTTCATGCATGCATAGTTGTGTATCATGTACTCGCCTAGTACCCTCAGAGGCCAAAAAAGGACATCAGATCTGCTGGAACTGGATTTACAAATAGTTTTGAGGCCCCATGTGGGCACTAGAAATTGAACCCAGATCTTTTGGAAGAGCAGCCAGTTGTCTTAACTACTAAGCCATCTTTCAGTTTTAATTTTCTTTCTTTCTTTTTTTTTTTTTTTTTGAGAAAAAGTCTCACTGTGTAGCCTAGGCTGGTCTGGAATTCAGATATGTAGACAAGGCTGTTCTCAAACTTACAGAGATCTATTTCCCTCTGTTTACCAACTTCTGAGATTAAAGCCATGGGCCACATTGCCTGCCCTACTTTTTCTTCATTAATGACCAATTGGGGAAGGTCTACCCCACTGTGAGTAGTGCCACCCTTGTGAAGGTGCTCCCAGATCCTATGAAAGATCAAGATGAGTGAGCCTGGAAAACAAGGTAGTAAGAAGTGCTGCTGCATGGTCTCGGCTTCAGCTCCTTCCTCTAGGTTCCTTCCTCGACTTCCTCTGTCATGGATCTGATCTTTAAGCCTCCCCCAAGTAATTTTTGGTTATGGTGTTTATGACACCAATAGAAAGCAAACTAGGATGGATAGAGATCTGAGACTGACTGAGCCCTTGTAAAAATGTAGGTACTTAATCAGTTCATGTGGAGTAGTTCCAAATATTCTGTATTTCTATCCACTTCCCAGGTGATGCTTGGTCAGCTGAGAATAGACTTTGACTTCTCTCCTATCCTGACACAAAGTATAGGAGTTTTCTGCTGGCAAAAGGCATGAGCCAGTGGCCTTGCTCTCAGGCCTGCCCCAGTTTGTCAAATTGACTACACCAATGCAGAGATTATAAGTGTGAGAATTCGTGGAAGGAAGAAGAAAGAAGGCACTGCATGGATCTCAGCTTTCAGAGACATTAATCCACAAACAACACATGTTCCAGTTAATGCCTTGGGCTCTGACCCACTAGAATGATATACCCAAGATCTGTGCTTCTCCACACATATGGACATGATTATAATGGAAAGTCTCAGATTCCCCCACATACTGTAAATTTTTATAATTACCAAGTAAACAAAGAGAATTTTAAAATATTGTGAAAATCAGTGCTCAACAGGCATTGGCTTCTCAAGCTAGGGTGGACAGAGGGGCTTGATAGAAACAGAGTCTTCCAAAGTGATCCCAGGTTAAGTGAACTAGGAGGTGCATTTGACAAAACTCTGAGGCTAGTAGCTGGCTGAGCGCAGACTGTGAGTTTCAAGAATATAGAACCCTCAAAATACCTTTAGCTTTTGTAAAGTAGCAAAAGTAAACATCAGCTGTCCTTGTCGCGTGGTGATGGTTCTTCTTGCCATGGACCATTGCAATCTAATGAATGAAAAGCTTGCCTAATGAAGCCTAAGGTTAAGGAAAAACACTCAAAATAGAGCGTCTTCTTTGCACTTTTATAGAGTATGGTGTCATACTATTTATAATTACAATAGCATCCAGCTCTACCTCCAGCCTCCTTATAAGGCAGCTTGATTGGTGAAAGACTTTGAACTTCAATGAAGGGGTGCTACAGAACACTAAAAGTTCACTTAAAAGATTTTTTTAGGATTTGAAAACTGACTTTAAAGTACAATTTTTTTTAATATGCTGTTTTATACACGTTCTCTGTGCTGTGGTCCTGCTGCCTCTCTGAACCAAGGGCACACTCATGTTTTTCTCTGACTACATGCACCTGTAATGGAGAAAGTCTAAACTCCAATTAAGTAGGTTCTATAAAATTTGCTTCTAATTATTCAAGATTCAATGCTTTCAGTTTCTTCTACCTGGCCTCTCCCATGTTATTGCCTCTTTGAACTTAAATCCTCAGAATCAGAGGCATTTCATAAGTCCTTACCTCCACCCAATTGTGTTTTCACCATAACCTTTCTCCTCTGTTAGATGCGCATGATACCCATAGCCACTTTTCCTCTTCGGTGCGACAGGCAGCAGGCACCTTTCTGCTTCTTCTTGCTTCAGTGTCCCCATACCTGGACTGTGTTCACAGCGTTATTATGGGTTGCATCTTATTTTAATGTGAACTCATGGAAGACTGTGGAAGTGCTCTGCAAAGCTTTGTGCAACAGCTCCTACATAGTAATCTTCCAGTAACTGTGCAGTGAACGAAATTCCAATGTCCTCAAAGGAAGATTTGCACTAAATAAAACATCTTTGAAAACTTAGATGGCTTCAAGATGGCTAGGTGGGTAAAGTCTTTTGTCATGAAAGCCTGATGACAGGTGTTTGGCCCCTGGAATGCAAGGTGGAAAGAACAAAACAACT
>OU015750.1:31685637-31695051 GCA_907169655.1 Acomys percivali
AATCACCCGTGGACCCAACGAGTTCTCTGCTGTGATAAACAGTGATAATTGAAGTTGGGGGCCTTCAGGTCTCTGAAAGGGCGAGAGGTACTTTTTGTCCCAACAAAGCACAAATAAAGCTGCCCAGTGACCGAAAGAAACCAGGCTCTGTAGTTTACACCAAAGTCCTGATTTTATAGGAAAGGCAGGCAAAGACCACGCTACCGTGTGATGTGAAAATACTGCCTACTTTGGTTCGGACTGGATGGTATAACCAGTTCCTTCCTTTTTGTCTAAAACGTAATAGAAACGCAGTACTCTGAACAATAAAAAAAAAAAAAAAAAAAAAAAAAAGGAATTATACTTTGGTTAGAGAATAGTGAAGGTTTCCAGCAGTTTCACAGGCCAACCAAATGTCTTTTTCTGCCATGTAAATGCAGTAAAAGGATATCTGCATTAAATTACAGGATTTATAGTCAGCAGGAGAACGAAAGCACGGAAAGATCACTTTTGCATTAAAATTTGGTTTTCTCTACTAGCAGATATTTTTAAAATATAGGTGCCTTTTTACTAATGAAGTACATCAAAGCACATTATGTTCTGCATTTTGTGAGAACTAGGCAATTTATAAATGCTATTCACATTTAATTAGTAGTCATTTCTTTTCCATAAGCATATTTACTCGGCTCTCCTCTTGTTCCTACGGCAACCCAGTGAGTGCTACAGCTACAAGAACAGCCTAGACTAACCTCAAAAAAGGACGGAGATTAATGAGCAGGCTCAATATTAAGACTAGGATGCAAAAACCAAAGCACGAGACTGGGAGAAGAGAGAAGCATTACAAAGAAAGTGCCGAGAAGACGCCTCTTTGAAGGAGTCTATTTATAGCAGCGCAGATCTTATTTATTCAGGAGAGCCCGCAGTATACAGCAAATACAAGAGATGACTCATTTAGTGCTAAGTTCTGCTTAATTGGCTAACCACTCAGGTATTGTGGAGCACAAATACATACATATATACACATATGTATGTAATTATCTGCTTAACGCACTTCTCAAGAGACAGCACAAACAGCGCTATGCTTATGGATCAACCCTTTAAGTACAGCACTTGTATAAAAAATGGGCAGTATTTAAATTTGCTTTCCTATAAAAATGATGTCTTTAAATGTTTGGTTTAAAAAAAGTTATAAATCTGAATGACCACATTATATTAAGGATAATTCCTACTCAGTGCTTTATTTTAGTACTTCACCATTGTTAAAAGGCTGATTTGAGAATACATGGTTAACAGTGCCAGAATTAACATACATAGGTAACAGAAATCTTGTGTATGCAATTTAAATTATGTTTACAAATGACATTTCTTAATTTAAGAGTTTGGCTAGGAGAGGGAGGTATATAAGGAGTGACGGTCTAAGTATGTTCCTTTGATTTTTTTCTTTTTGCAAAAGTTATTTGATTTTACAGTTTCTATTAGATACAAGTTAGGAGTATTTTAAAATTATTTCAACTTTGATAAAAGTATGGCATTCCAAACAAAAACTCCCAGAGTCAAGCTAAAAAAAAAAAAAAAAAAAAAAAACTCAACCTGATACAAAACAATAAGTGGGAAAGACAATGAGTCTCAAAAAGGGCAAATTAGAAATTATAGAAGCCTTGTTACCAAGTCTTGCTTAGTAAAAGTGTCAGCTCTGGAGGGAGCTGGGCAGCGTCTTCCTGCTATAACAACATAGAGGCAACAACATTGCTATCAAGGCTCTCAATTACTCTGCTTAGCAGGAAAAAGTAAAAATGTTTCCTTCTGACCTTTCTCCATTGCTTCATTAACTCCATCGTACAAGCAACAAGTAAAAATGAGAAGCCTCGGACAGGCCCCCTTTGATACAGCTGACTGGAAGAAGAGGAGGCTGAGCATCTTAGGAGCCTGGGTATCCCCAGAGCAACTGCACTGCAAATTCAGTGTGGGACCAAAAAAAAAAAAAAAAAAAAGCCAGCTCAGCCAGGACTGCTCATTTTAGTTCAACCAGGACATTTCATATTTTTCTGACTTTGGACCTAGAGGAATAGATGTGGGTGTGAGTTGGCTTGTACATTTTTGTCTGTTAGTAGTAAATTACAAAATTATTTCACTCAGCACTGTAAGTGGAAAAGGGAGACTATTAAGGTTCATCTATGCAATTATTAATGATCAAGAATTCTGTTGTCTTCGATCTTGATGTATAATATCATATTAAATACTAGTTAAAGAATGCATAATAGCTTTTTGTAGCGATTTTCCTTTGTGAAAAGGAGCCCTTTCCAGTAACTATTGTCTATGCCGTGAATTAATTATGTTCAACAATTAAATCACCAGGCACTTCTTCCCCAGATAACCTGTGAATTTGAGTCCAGCGTTTCTATAGGTACTTTTTGTGCCTGCGCCAGAGACTATTTTAATACCAGAGAACACAGCAACTTAAATGCCATTCCTGAGATTTATGAAAAAGCAATATATGAAAGTAAATAGGGCAAGTACCAACAACAAAAGCCCCCCACTTGGAATCAAATACTCAATGCAAATAGAAGACTGGAGACCTAAGCAGAGAGGCTAGGGGTAAACACTGTGCTCCTGAGTCTTTCTTGACAATGTACCCTCAGCCTGTCTTCAACAAGAATATTCTTCTATCTTTAAAAATATCTATCCTGATCTGTCGGTCATCAGTGACTCCTCTTCGCCGAGCTGTGCAGGTGGAATGGAAACGCGGTCCCAGTGGGCAGGAGACTTGAGAGCTGAACCTTCGCTGCAGATGATCAGCACGGAAGAACAGTGAACTTCTTAAATAATCACAATTAAATTTCACACATCCTTCACTTCTCCCTTCCTCGTTTTTTTCAAACGTGGGGTTATTTATCACAGAAGAAAAACTGGAGGCTGCATCTTTAGACGGCAGCCAGGCACTCCCAACCTAATTAGCCCCCGTCAGTTAGCCACCTCTGAAAGTGAATCCTCTCGGATCCCGCGGCTCCAGCTTCTCTCCTGCCCTCATCCACCCCAGCCACAGGAGCATCTGAACCAAAAGGAGCTACCTGCCAGACAGAGCCCTGCTGCCCTGACTCCCAGCAAACCGTACTACAGAGAGATTTGCCAGGACCTTCCAGGCAGTCAGGTGAAACAACAACACGGGGCTTGATGCAAGCGATTTGCTTTGTCTGTGTTCAAACTTCGTGCCTGCCAGGACAAAAATACAGCCCCCAGGAAGCTGCTCCAGTCTGGACGCCTCCACTCTCCAATGCAAGGCTCAGAAAAGAATGGAGATTTGCAGATCTGATAATGAGCCAGTTAATGACATAAATGATACCTCAAGAATCTCACTAAACCATCCAGGTCCTACAATTTAATCTGTAATAAATACTCCTGCATCATTGCGAGATGGCTGCTCATAATGGCAAATGAAATATGCTGGTATGATAGGTACAATAAATCTGGATTTTCCTATGGTTCCCTCAGGCTAGAACAATATGTAACCACAGCGCGCACTGTCAGGATGAGCAGATCTCAAAGCCATCATAAAATCTAAATGGGGACTAATTAGGAGGCCCTTCCCTTCCAGAGTTACTATTTCTATTGACATTTTCCATGCATGAGCCCCTCCATAACACCATAAGTCACCAAGATAAGAACTCCCTAGATTATAGGGAAAAAGCTTTAATGGAGAAGTTGAACTCAAAGGCGATGCATAAATTTTCCTTTTGATGTGACGGGAAGTCTGTGTTCAGTACTTTCTTTACAAACTTTCAGGCTATGAGCAGGTACTTTTTAATCCCTCTGCAGGATTTTTCTCTGTCTGTCTGGTACCTGGTTCCTCTCTGATCCAAGAATAGGAGTCCAAGGTAGTGCCCAGGGAGGATATTAAAATGGAGTGGGCCACTGTAAAACGGATGGCTATGGGTCAGGAGCACTTCCGGGAGCGCATTTGGCAAGTTGACTTGCAGGCCTTGACTTTTGCCTTGAAGATTCCTGTTCTCCTAAAGGTCACTGAAAATTCTAATTTCCCAAGGCTCCTCTGATGTGGAAAGGGGCAGATTTCCCTAAACTGACCTTTGCTGTACAGGAAATGAGTTAAATCTTTTGATAACCTAGGGTGCCACAGTTCCTGGAAAAGTGTGTGTGTGTGTGTGTGTGTGTCTGTGTGTGTGTGTGTGTGTGTGTGTCTGTGTGTCTGTGTGTGTCTGTGTGTTGTGTGCTTGACTGGGGGAATAGGGATGAGATCTACCAGCACCCTACCAGTACTATAATGTATGAAGATGGTGAAAAGACACGAGGCCGTGGTGATGTGACAAGTGATTGAACTTTTTAAATTTTTTTTAAGAATCCTCATTTGAAATTGTAAAAATAAAACAAACTAATCCTGCAGAGATGTTGTGAAGTTACAATTCACTTGGATATAATTTCAAAAGATAGCTACCTATGCTCTTATCTGTGAAATTTATTAATTTCAGAGGGTTAAACTTAGATGATAGTGCTGTAAAAGGGGGATGTAAAACCCGGTATTCTTCTTTCTCAGTTTTTGTTTTAGGTAAGAAACCCCTCAAACTGTTGGAGTTGGCCTCTGCTGAGAACTGTAGGCCCACACTACAGAGACATGTTTCTTAGCCTCAGTTCAACTACTTGTCAGTGTGATTTGATTCTGTCTTTGTTGAAGTTCTTTTCATTAGTGAACAGAAAGGGGAGAGACAAGTGCAGAGCAGAGGCAGGGCTGATGGGGGGCTCTGCAGCAAGGCAACTCTACTTGGGGTGCCTCTGTGATTTTCTAACAACAGAAGTTTGGGGCTCTTACAGTCTTTAAATAGTGTGTGATCCAGGGGGTGCACTAGGAAGTGCCAGGGCCACATACATTGTGAGTAAAGTGGACAGCACGCAGAGCTCCATTGTGGGACGCAGCACTGACTGAGTCATCGATTAATACAGCTGCTAGTGGGGTGCAGGGATCCTCATCCTACTTCAGACTCTAGGCAGCAGACTAGCGACTTTGAGGTGTGTTTGGTGAGTAGATTAGCTGCAAATGCATTGTTAAATCTGAGTTTAAGATTAAACTGATAGTATTTTGGATGAAGAGAGCTGTTTCGTTTCACAGCTGTTTGTCTTCATATTTATAAATAAGCTGCACTGTGTTTTCACCTTCCAACAGGACTGAGCGTGAGTCTTATTATTTTTATCGCTGTTGCTGCCCATCAGGCTTGGATAAACGTGTCCTCTTTTACTTGTAATCAAACTTCAACTTTTATCATTTAACATTAAGAATGAGAGAGCCATTGGAACGTCTTACATATCCATAGAAAATGATTGGATTACCTTTGTTTTCATCTATTTTATTACTATAATGGAATAGTGATGAAACAAGAATATCAGGGTGCCTTTGAAATCATTGCAGTCTTTCTTGGCTTTCAGTAAACTTTGCTTGGAGGACTAGAGTCCTGCAGAACTTGAAGTCAACAAAGCCACCCTAAACCAATGACTTAGGTTTTTTTTTTCTCTTTAATTCACAGAATGAAATATTTGGACCAAAGAAGTGAATCTTAGAGAGAAATGTGTGGTATATTCTCTTATGGAAGCTTAAGAAGGAGGGAGGGATGGGAGAAGAGGGAGAAAGGAAGGAAGAAATAAATAAAGAAAGAAGGAAGGAAGGAAAGAAAGAAAGAAAACATCGTTGCTGTATATCGGGGTGGCCACAGGAATTAGGGCACTATTGAGCTGATAGTCTGTTAGTGCAGGAGTTAGGGTAAAGCATAGCGAAGGGCCCAGCTGCTCAGTTCAGCTGGGCCAGCCACGGAGTGTTTGGGTGGCCCCTCATTGTGTCAGTCACATGCTTTCATGGAGCCTGTATTGAAGTGTGCACAATGTGGAGATAATAAAGAAACAAGAACAAAAAACTCTCTTCTGTCATTCTACAAGACATGCTTGGAGCTGCTACTCTGGGTTCCCTGCCCTGCATGTCCAGCAGTGAAAACCTCACTTTGATTCCCAGAACACACAGTAGAAAAAGAACCATGGCCATTGTGGCATAAACACACAGAATAACAAATAAATACGTAAATGATAAATAAATGCTGAAGGTAGCCTAACATTGTAAGTGGAAGTTCAGGCTGAAGAGATGTATTTAATGAGTAGAGCACAAATGCTTTTGGGCCACCAGTACCCACATAGTGAGTCTATAATACTAGCGATCTGTCTATTCTGTATAATGCCAAGTCCACACTGTCACCTGGTATCATCATCTCACAAACCAATTTTTTTTTCAAGACAGGGTTTCTCTGTGTAGCCTTGGCTGTCCTGGAACTCTCTTTGTAAACCAGGCTGGCCTTGAACTCACAGAGATCTGCCTGCCTCTTCTTCTCAAGCGCTGGGATTAAAGGCGTGCACCACCACACCTGGGTTACAAACCAACTTTTCAACCATGACTCTTTAAGAGACATAATAAAACCAGACTGAAGCCCTAACAGGAATGGCAGGAAAGGACTATTGTAATTCTGTGAGCTGTGGTGGATCACTGTTGCGTAGTTTGAAGACGCAGCTGGATTCTGAATACATTTTAAATGCCTGATATAGAAAATTTATAAAGTGTGACTTTTTTGAAAAGCAGGGATGGGAAACGTAGGAATCAATATCTTTAAATGTTCATTTAACAGTAGACGCTGGTCCAATTGGGCATAGTGGCAAGTGTCTGTAATGCAAGCACATGGGAGTCAGAGGCAGGAGGATCAAGGGTTAGAGGAGAGCCTGAGTTACATAGCAGTTCAAAGCCAACCTTGGCTATAAGAAAAATCCGTTGGAAAGAAATAAACAAACCAGAAGCAAAAGTAAAACAAGAAGACCCAATTAACAAATGCTGCTGGTGTTTTCATATGGACATAGGGGACAGAATGGTTATTTCCATGTGGCACATTGTCCTTAAGTGTTTGCAAATTGAATTGTTAATGGATTCTTTAGATACGAAAGAAATATAACTATGAATGCCAGGTACATAGGTGAGAATATAATGGCAAGTAAGAAAGGAAAGACCTATTATCTCAAAGGTTCACAAACTCATGTGAGGTACCTATTAAATATTCAAACAAAACATTTCAAGTCTAAGAGATAGAAAGCGAAAACACATGTACTGTACCAACATAGAGGAGCCCCATTGTGTTTCTGTCTTAGTCTTCATTTTAAACTAAGGAAAACAAATTTACAAAAAAAATTATAAAGATAGAAATTTCCAGTGAGATGCAGTAGTACGCACCTGTAATTCCACCACTTGGTGACAGAGGCAGGCAGATGTCTACGAATTCTAGGCCAGCCTGGTCTATAAAGGGAGTCTAGGACAGCCAAGGCTGTATCAGGAACCCCTGTATTGAACACCCCCTCAAAAAAATTCCAGTGAAAATCGATTTTTAAATTCAACTAAAGATGAGACAACTGGAATGATGAAATTGGTTTTTGGAAGTTTGGATTATTCAGTCTAAATTTTGTAGGTAGTTGCTTCTCAACTTCTTTGGGTGATTTTATTTGTTCTCATGATTCTAATCACCATTCATAATTGGAATATGCAGATCAGTATGTTTTTGTCCCCTAGAATGCATTCTACTTTTTGCTCACATATATAAGTGTCTGCTGAACATTTTCACCATAAAAATACACGGGTACATCCAAGCCACATAGTTTTATTTCTGCACATCTCCAAGCTAATTTAACTCATTTCTCCATTTGAATTTTTCTTATTAGCTGTCTCACTAGTCACTGAACCAGAAACTAGTCTCCCCATCTACCCCCACCCCATTCAGACACAGGTAATAATTAGCACCCGTGGCAGAAAACACTGCACGACACAAAAATAATTGTGAATGTACCTTCTTCAGTCTCTTCCAGTACCTCTCCTGAGAGATGGCAGCCTCCCCATCTCTCATAGGCCTACAACTGTAAATGCATATTCACCAGCACTGTGCCAGGGCTCTTGATGGCAAGTGACATGGTATCTTCCATAGTTTTGCTCAGAAGTGACACATGGCTCTCCTTTCCACAATCTATAGGACACAATGAATCCTCCAGCACCACTCAACACCTAAGAACCACAGTTTTACAAGGCCAAGAAAGCATGCTTGTCATTTTAAATACATATATTTTTAATTCCCCGTAGTGGGTTTTTGTTTGTTTGCTTGCCTGTTTTATGGTCTCCAATACTCCAACATCTATGTCCCTTTAGCCATAGGGTATTACCATTTATCCACACCATGTTCTGCATCTTGCTGTTTTGTGTGGCTCCTCACTCACTGGTTCAACTCGGTGAGAATTTGCCTGCTCTGTTCTCCCCCTCATGAGCCTCACAAACATTAAGGGATCCTGAGGATGGAATGCAGGCCTCATCATGGCCTGTGCAGTAGAGCCATGGGTCTTCGTCCCAGCTCCCAGAGCTCTTGGAACACGCTATCTGAGGAGGACTTTTACTACATCAGCACATCAAAACAGCTCCCCATTCATCTGTGAGCTCTAGCATCTTGATTACAGGGTCATCAAGGGCAGAAGCTTGTACTGATCATCTCATATCCCAGCTTGGAGTATAGTGTGAAGAAAATGGTGCCCTTTCACAAATATGGGAGACAACTACTTTCTATCTCATTCTATTTGAAATCTGAATGTCATATCTAATATTTGAAATGCTAAACCTAATAAGGCACAAGAGACTTTGTGTTGCATACATTAGAGGCAAGGAGATTTCCTAGTGTTTTATGTACAAGAAGTGAATATTATTAATTAATTTGTTTCCTTTTAAAAATTATTTCTAGTGTATGAGTCTTTTGCCTATATGCATGCATGGGCACTAGGTCTATGCAGTTCCCACAGAGGCCTGAAGAGGGCGATGGATCCAGTAACTGGACTTAGAGATAGTTGTAAGCCCCCATGTCCCATGAAAGCCTTCCCTTACCAGGAAACTGGGACCGAGGGGAGGACATCCTATTGGGACTCTAGATGAGAGAACAATGGGTGAATAGCAATGTAGAAGGATCCAGTGGGTTCTAGAAACCTACAAGTAGAACATTATGATAGGCAGATTTGGGTCATGGGGTCCCGCTCAAACTAAGGCCCTAGCCAAGGACAATACAGGTGGAAAAATTTAAACCCCTACCCTGATCTAGCCCATGGACAAGACAGTCTCCACACTTGAGTGGAGAGAGGGATTTGACTTTCTCATGTACTCTGGTGCCTCACATCTGACTATGTCCCCTGGCGGGGGAGACCTAGTGGCACTCAGAGGAAGGATAGCAGGTTACCAAGAAGAGACTTGATACCCTATGAACATATACAGGGGGAGGTAATCCCTCTGAGGAACAGTCATAGGGGAGGGGAATAAGGGGAAAATGGGAGGGAGGGTAGAATGGGAGGATACAAGGGATGGGATAACCATAGAGATGTAACAAG
>OU015750.1:31695151-31740444 GCA_907169655.1 Acomys percivali
AAAAAAAAAAAAAAAAAAAAGAAACTAAACCTGGGTCTATCTGGACAAGGAGTTAAAGATTCCTACCTCTGACCTCTCTGAAGCACCTAATTTTGTTTATCTTTCTGTGCAGTAACATCTAAACTAAAATCTAGTTTGGAAGTTGGTAGAGTGGCTAGAAGCCCAGTTCTTGTGTCTGTCCTTAGTCTTTCTCTGAAAGTTTGCAGTCTATCTTGTGTCTTTTGGAGAAGATATTCTAGGGTCTTTGTTCTGTACAAAGTGCTAAGCTCAACAGTACTTTATAAATTATGGTATTATACTCTTATGTAATTTTGGAAATGTAGAAGTGATGTGAAGAAGGAGCCACGGAAAATCTACCTAAGGATACATACCCCCAAGTACAGGCTCATACAAAATAAGTTATTGAAACAATATCAGGCAAACAAAGACTTCTAGAAGTCTTAGGTTAGAGTCATCTTCTTTATGTTCATAAAATATTATCTTGTATCACTTGTCTATATGTTAAAATATTTTGGTAAGTAATCACATGCACAAGAATTATAATATATAATTCTATTCAGTAATATTAGATATACATATATAATTATAGAAAGTACTGTAAAAAGTAAACTTATTGTGGTAGAGTTTGCCTTTGCATAGTTATGTAACAAAGTGATTGGCAAGATCATCTATAATAGCCTTCCAGACTCTGTGAATAGAGGTAGGTAGACCGGAGTCAATAATAAAATGAATTGGTCACCTTAAGGATTTGGTTCTGTGATGACATGACTTTTTAAAATTTGATTTAGTGCACTTAAGGAAGGAGCTAGTTACAGTAAGAGCGAGTCAGCCTCAGTGCTTAGTGCTCAGCTCTAAATTACTTTTCTGTAGGGTCTTTTGTTCTGGGTGCGAAATTTTTGTTCAGCATTTGGGTCACATTTTTATTATCTCACTTCTCAAGTCAATTTTTTTTCTTAGGTGACCGACAGTATCTTATCCTAATGACAGCCATCAGGCCCTCTGAATGTGGCCTTCTGATGATTAACCTTCAGGACGCCTAGGGTCATCCCAAAAGAAGTTTTAACACTTTAAAATGCAAATCTGGTCATCTGGGATGTTCAAGTAGATAGTAACCTCTCCACAAAATTGATGATTCATATGAATTAAAAAAATACTGCACTTCTCTTGCCTGGATTGTGTTGGTATTGCTGCATGTATGCAATAAAATGATGTCATAATATATAAATGTAGTAACTGTACAGACATAGCTCGTTTTCTGTATTTTGCTTTGTGCACCTTGAGGATCCTACATTTTTATATTCTGAAGGTTTCCAACAAGTCTGTATTCAGCCAGTCTATCTGTCTCCTTATTTTTGTCCCCATAGCCCAGATAATTGTGCAGGTTTTAGCAAAGGAGTATTTTAATTAAGATGTACACACTGTATTTAGGTATTATGTTCTTACTTAATCAAGCACTGTATAGTATAAATATACCTTTCATAGGTACTAAAAAAAAAAGTGTGTGTTGTTTTATTGTGAACTTGCTTTATTGTAGTGGCCTGGAACAAAATCTACATGATCTCTGAGGTAGGCACATGTGTGTGCCCCCTCGCATTCCCAGAATAAGATTTTAAAAATCTGCTACTTAGAAGAACCAGCCAAAGTAGTAATTTAGGAGAAAAGCAATCTTGGTACTAGCCAAGAAGAATGAAGTTTAACCACTATACCCGACAACTTCAAATTTTCAGTGACTTAATACAAAGTGGTTCATTGCTCAATCACTTTATATGTCAATACTGATTTGTATATATAACTAGGGAGTGAGGTAGGATGATGGATGATGGACTCTATTATAAGAGAAATAAGGTTAATGGTGGCTATGGACACATTAAAATATCTCAGGGGCCTGTGCTATATGTCACCTAACAGAATGATGTAACCTGGCCTAGGGATTTCCAACCTTGGCCTCAGATTATTGATTCTTTATGTTAATGGAATCTAAAAATCCCTGGTTGCCCTAGAGACAAGGCTATCCCAGCACAGTCCCAACTTTTATGAATTGTAAAATATAGTTCAGTGTCATAAAAAAAAAAAAAACAGCTTAACTTCCTTTATGAAAGAAACATCTGGTGAATGACTGAGACTGGACAAGGAAGAAGAAAGCATCTTTCAGACTCAGAAAGGTATCCAGCTAGGCTCTTCTAAAGAGGGAGGAAGAGTCATCTGACCCTTGATTCCATATGGTCCCCATCATTAGCTTGTGCCTACTGTCTGTCTTGAAAGAGTATTGGTAGAAAAAAAAAGCCACATACGTAGCAGATTGTGCCTAGGACTCATCTCTGACACGATTCCAGCCAAAGAGGAAAAGTGGCTCCTAGGGAAGCTAATTAGTTAGGACAGTTTGTAAACTTTGTGTACAGAAGGAGTCTGTGTTTAGTGATGGAGGCAGATATAGGCTTTATGATAGTGTGTGAGCTCATAGAGCCAGGAATGAGGGAGGATATGCAAGATGGGGCAATGGCTCTGCATGCTTTCCTCCCATGCTTAATACCTCAAAACAAGTCACATGTTGGAGCTTGAACTCCCTAAGAAGCACTTTAAAGAAAGTGTAATTCTGTTCTGGTCCTAAATGGTGTATGTGGTGGGGAGATGGGGAGTTCCTTGTCCTGCTGTCATGGCTTCCAAAATATAGACTTTCATTTTTGAAATATATGAATAATCTAATAAACTTAAAAAGTTATTACTCATAGATAAATTGAAAATGGGTGCAGAAGCTTTTACTCAACCCAAAACCTGCCTTCATGAGAACCAAGTAATTTTCTCAAATTTTGAAGGTCAAGAATAACAGAAGTAGTGTAGACAAAGTAGGAACTGGACAATTTCTTTTGCATTTTTGGTTTGTTTTTTTGAGACAGAGTTTCTCTGTGTAGCCTTGGCTGTCCTGGACTCGCTTTATAGTCCAGGCTAGCCTCAAATTCATAGACATCCACCTGTCTCTGCTTCCCTAAGTGCTAGGAATACAAGCATGCACCACAGTGGCCTGCTTTTTAAAATTCATTTTTAAAAAAGGATTTCATACATGACTATTATATTCACAAAATTTCCACTCTGCAGTTTCCAGGCTCCAATTCCTCCTGTATCCCTCATCTCCCTTTCAAATTTATGACATCTTCTCTTTTAATTCTTATCATTTCTACCCCCTAAACACTCAAACAAGCTGAGTTGATTTAGTGTTGCCCATATGTGTATGTATTTAGGGTTGATGACTTAGGGCTGGATAACCCTTTGCGGGTCCCATCCCTCAAGAAGACTGGTCCTCTCTTAGCAGCCATTAATTGTAGGTAGCTCTTCATCTAGCTGTGGGGCCTTGTGAGATTTCCTCCATCCATACTGGGATATCAACTAGTATTGACACTCTCCAGGTCTTGTCTGGGTGACCAAACTTTTCAGATTTCAAGAGTGCAGCTCTGGGTCACACATAGAAGACATGATCTCTTAGCAATGTCCTTGTCCTCTGTTCTTACCATCCTCCCACCCCCTCTTCCAACATGTTCTCTGATCCTTATGTATAGGGGTTATATTGTAGATATATAATTGGGAACAGGAACCCTCCATCTTTTTTTTTCTGTGCAGTTGGACTAGTTGTGGATTTCTGTAATGATCTCTGTCTGCTAAAAAAAAGTCTTCTTTAATGAGAGGTGGGAGCTACATTTTTCCCTGGCTATGAAGAAGGATTTGAGGGACTGAACAATCTTATATGACAAATGAATTGCAATCTGAGGACTAAAAGAGCATCTACATGTTCATGTAGTCTGGCTTCTAAACTATCTAGTAACTTTCTGCTGTGTGTGTGTGTGTATGTGTGTATGTATGTGTGTGTGTGTGTGTGTGTGTGTGTGTGTGTGTGTGTGTGTGTTACCCCCATCCTAGAAAATCTAGGGTGAGTTAGAAATAGATATTACTATTTTTGTGGCTTGTGTCTGTGGGAGCTAAATGAAATCACCCCCAGAATTATGCTGATCTCAGGATGACTAAAAGCAATGCAACTGCCTTGTAGTGGGTCCCACAGCTAACATGTTCTGGAACCTCTAAACATTGCTACTCTCAAGACAGAGATGCCAGCCCCTAAACATCTGAGGAGCAAACTTAACTACATCTAAGCCACATGAAGGACAGAACTAGCATTACAGAGACAACAGCTACTGTGTAGTAAGATGCAAATTGTTTATCCATGCACAGTGAACTGGGTTTCTAGCTCATACCATGTGCATATCAGTGTCAGAAAAATTCAAAAATTAAAAAGGAAATTGTAGAATGAGAGTACCTCTATATACGCTTAGAAGATTGAGTTATTGGCCAGGTGTGGTGGAGCATCTCAGCAGTCAGGAGGCAGAGGCAGGTGGATCTCTGTGAGTTCGAGGCCAGCCTGCTCTACAAAGCAAGTCCAGGACAACCAAGGCTACGCAGAGAAACCCTGTCCTGAAAAACCAAACAAAAAAGTTTCATTAAAAAAAAATGGGCTGGAGAGATGGTCCAGAGGTTAAGAGCACTAACTGTTCTTCCAAAGGTCCTGAGTTCAACTCCCAGCAACCACATGGTGGCTCACAACCATCTATAATGTCATCTGATGCCCTCTTCTATCCTGCAGCTGTACATGCAGGCAGAACACTGTATGCATAATAAAAAATAAATAAATCTTAAAAAAATATTGCATTATGGAAGAAGTTCTTAAAACTAAAATATCATGAGTGAAAAAATTCATTAACAACTTTTGTTACTGGAGAGAAATTTAAAAAGACAAATCTGTTGACAATTAGACATAATTCCAGTATTGAGAATATAGCACACACTCACTAATCTCTAGTACCATAAAGTACATATTTAATGGCCCAATAACTATATTCCTATGGGTGTTCCCCATAAAATATGCACGTGAACATATCCACAGAGATGATCATTTGTGGATCCTGAATTTTGTATGGAGATAAAAATATGTATGTGCACATGACATGAAAGTAGAAGTGAAATTGTCAAGGAAAAGATGGTGACTAAAGGCAGAAAAGTAGGAATTGGGGGAAGAGACGGTCAAAAGGTATTTTATACTCATATGAACTCAAGAAGCCCATGCTACATACAATGAATATGTATAGTAAAAACATTAAAAAGGCAAACAGAAAAAGTTTGCCTAAATTAACAACAAACTGTTTACTGGTTTGTAAATTTAACAACAGCAGCAAAAGAAATGAAAGGTGAGTATATACAGCAACATAGATCTAATTCATGAGCACGTTATACGTTTCAAATATCAAGTTGCAGAATAATGTGTACAATAACATATATGTATAGTACAATAACATTTATATTCATTTATATAACTAAACAATATGGGACTCTTTATTATATTATTAGTCATTTGAGATGATTTTTTTTTTGTGTTATATACATGGAAATGAACCCAAACTAGTATGTAAGGAGTTTAAAAGAGCTAGAGATATAGAAATCAGTGTAGTAAGATCTAGAAGTTAGTAGAATCCCATAATGTCATGGAGTAGGAGATGTACCAAAGACTAGGGCCATGTGTTTGTAAATGTTCAGAGGCTAGGCATAGATTATGATGTCAGAGGCAGTAATGGAGGCCTGAGGCACGACATGTCTCATATTATAATCCTTCCATTGGAAGATCTACATTTCATCTCATTTACATAGAGTAATGATGGAGGATGAGGAAGCAGGGGGGATGGAGTATGAGTTTTATGAGGGTCTGACTATTGATCTTTATTGTTTTTGTTGGCAGGAGCTGGCCAATGGGAACTGGAAGGATCCTTCCAGAATATTTTCCCATGACCAGATCTGACACTGTCAAGATATGCTCCAATGTGAGAAACCCAACTGACAGAAGATAATGGAGTTTGGAGAGAGTGCATAAACAATTGACAAAATGATGGCATGGCTGAAGGATGAGACCACTGAGGGGAAGTTAAAGGTGCTGAGCTATAAACATAGAGAAGAGTAAACCTGAGCCAGGTACACTGCCTGGATGAGGATGGTCATTGCACCAATGACAGGACAATGTTTTTCCTGGTCATGGAGGACCGTCTTACATTATGGAAAATATGGAATGGCCTGTACTAAGTGACATGGTAGACTGGATGACATGGGGTCCAATGTGGGCACTTTCACTTTATTTTGTCTATCTCTGACCTTCCAGCCTTTCCTGAAAGTTGTGGATCCCAAATGGCTCTAGGTGGTAATCTGTAGCCCATATCACATTGTTAGCAGATAGTTTCTGCAAGTGCAAGAAACATTATAATCTGATATTGTTGCTTTTCGTAAACAAACAAACAGGTACATTCGTAAGATTTTAGGTGGCAGCTATTTCAAAATTAGGAATTTGCTTTTGTTTTAATTTAAAATTTTGTTAGCATAAGAAGTCATGAGCTTCACTGCGGCATTTTCATACGTAAATGCCATTTTATTTTCATTTGTTCATTCCCCACTCTATTGTGGTCTCTGTCATTGTCACTTCTGCCGTATTCTTGCTGGTCTCCTCCACGAGTATCACCCTTTTCTGTTTTTGTGTCACATGTATTCTGTTACTTTTTAAAAATTCCTTTCTCCTGCTTCCATTAAAACATGCTCTCTCTTCTCAGAGTTTGTATACACTTGTTGAAGAAATAATAATAACAAAATGAACTGGGTGTGATAGTGCATGCCTTTAATCCCTGATCTCAGGGGGCAAAGTCAGGCAGATCTCTATGAGGTCAAGGCTGGCTTAGTCTACATAGTGAGCTCCAGGATAGCCATGGATGTAGAGCGACCCTGTTTCAAAAAAACAAGACAAAACAAAACACTAAGAAACAAACAACAAAATGCTTTCTGCTTTCAGTGGTGCTAGGAATCAATCCAGGGATTTTGCACATGGTAGACAAATATTCTACCACTAATATATATCCCCAGCTCCATGTGCTATTTTTGTTTGGAGCTAACGGTTTCCCATAATAAAACACAAAATTCAAACAGGCACGCACGTGCACACGCACGGACTCACACTTGCCTTCCTGTTTCCTAATCTGAGGTAATGAGGAATACCTTTCTCTAGGGATTCACAGCCTCTAACTAGATACCCAAGGTCAATGACAGAGGTGGGAGACAACCCAACACTGACCAGTGCTGTCAATAGAGCAGTCACCAAAGCTGCCTTGACATGAAATAAGTGATTCTATACTATTCTCTATTCATAGCCACAGGAATACATTTTTAAAACTATTTAGAAGTCCTTTAAAGAAGAAGACAAATATTGACATGGTTTTAAAATCTGAATTTTACTAGATACTTGCAATCACAGTGACATGATTGGTGGAGACTATCTGCTATCTTCGACTGGGGTCTTGTTCCACTATCCTCCAAGAATGATGTGGGAATACGGCAGAGTGCACACAGGAGGCACTTTACTGCCACTATGGGATTAGCAACCCTAAATGGGATACAACACTCAACAGATTGACATGTGGGAGTTAAGTGAAACAAGTTGGAACTCTTCGTAGCATTGGGTGTTGCTGAAAGCTATTCAAAAAGCTCTCAGAGGCTTTGGGTGCCCACCAAGAGTAAGTCTGCACGTCAATAACAGGGGCAGCAGGAGTGGCAGCTCTCCTTGTCCTGCGGGTCTGGAAAGTCTCTGGAGTAGCAGGTCTTAGCAGCTGGAAGTGGCTGCAACACAGGTTCCTTCTGCAGCCCAGTTGTAGAGTCTTGGAGGCTGAGCTGGAGTTTTGCTTAACATGGGCTGGGAAGATTTACTTTATTTTACTTTTTGCACTGATAGCTATTAGCCTTCTGCAACCTGTGGCTCCTGAACAGAGCCTGCTGGCTATCATAAAGCTCCATAGTGTGTTGTGGGGGCACCTATCCCTAACAACACACACACATACACACACACACACACACACACACGTACACATACATATATGTAAGACTATATAACAGAGACTACATATGTACTTCTCTCCAAAAATTGAAGTTATTTAACTTTATCTTGTTTAAAACATTTTCAGTTCCTGTATTATAAAATTAAAACATTATTTTGGAACAAAAAGTACACCTCCTTTTCGTAGGTACTTCATGAACAATCTTGAATGTAGTATTTTATACATGTTTCATATAGAATCACACTATAAAACATCTCACTGAAGGAACCATTCAAGGAGGCAGCCTGGTTGTATTTTCATCAAATATACTTCCGACGTCTCAAAGATACTTTATTTGTGCTTCTAATTCTGGTATACTGCCAAGTTTTTGCAAACTTTTCATGATATTGAAGATAAATATGAATACATTGAAATTTCTTCCAGACTGATAGTTTATTGTGCAAATGGAGCGTTACACATGGTGAGTTGACATCAGCTTCTTCAGGCATGAGACTTAACAGGTGAAACCAGACACTTTAGAATCCATTTACATTGCTTTCACAGCTGGTGACTTTTTAAAGCCCTAACTTGAAATATATGGCCAACAAAACAATGCCTCCATATGTGGTCAGTACACAATTCATTCTACCTGTGGAAAAACAATAAGATTCGAAAGACTTTAAAAAAAAAAAAAAAAACCAATGAACTGGAACTGGTCATCAGTTCCTAGACCTGCCATGACTTCAAATTTCCTCTAAGCCTCAAATCCCACAGCCAATGTTCAATGAACCTGGTGACCAGCTTGACCCAGCTGGAAGCACATTGAAAATTTAAAGACGTGAAGCAAATGTTATTTTAAGAGTGTCAGTGGGGAGTTATTGTGGAAACGTCCATTATTTTTCCTAAGGCTCAAGGTTTTTTGTTTTTTCATGTTCTTTGAATGAAATGCAGATTTTTAAAATTATTTTGAATAAAATATCTACTTGCTGCTACAAGTCACTGTAGGTGAAATTAAATCAAATCACAGTGTAAAGTTTTTTCCACCTTTCCTGTTTGTTTCCTTTGTAGACTCTCCCAGGTTCCAAACAGAGAGCATCTCCACTATTTAGTGAGTGTCAACAGCAATCAAATCAGGGAAGAGGGAAAGATGAAAGAATTGTGAAAGGGTCCTTTATAGCCTTTGCCAAGACAGGAACACACAGCCAATTTTCCAGAATTGGTCCATAGTTCTGCCCAACTGCCACAATGCTTAAGAATTTAGCTTTCTGATGTGTTTTTTGATGTATTTTCTCAGCCATGCCATCCAAAGGCTTAACTAAATTATATCTTTCATCTTTGTGCTTTCCATTGGTGTGGGCATTCTGGAAGAAAAGAAATATTTTATAAAATGCAATCCTTATTTTATTTGTTTAACATCAATTAAGTTCACATAAAATTTATTATCAATTTAACCGAATCTCATGGGGGTGTCAAGAGTGTGTGCCAGTTTGGAAGTCGGGTTTGGGAAGAAAAGAAAAAAGAGTCTGAGAAGCATTTCATTCTAACTTCCCAAGCAGATGGTTCTTGTGTTGGCCATTGTCCCAGAGAATCATCTTCTGGAATGTTCCAAGAGACAGACTGACTCAGTCTATAGCTTGCTATAGGGGAGAAATAAAAAAGCATAAAAATCTATTTCCTCCTTCCTCTTGGTACCACTTCTGTTCCCTTTCAACACATCATGCACATGAGAACTTCTTGTCACCTTTCAAGTCACCTAAGACGTACTACTCAGACTGTTTTCCAGAGTAACCCCTCATAGGGTTCCACTTTTCTCTCTTTCCCATGTCAGAGGGTCAAGTGTTTTTGCTATTCTGATATCTACTTGTTGGGAATTTATATACAATTGAAGCATTGTTATTGACTGGTGTTCATGATTTGCTTATTTAATCCCCTATTAAAATCCCCTACATTTTTAAATCTCCTGCATTTAAAAATGGAAATCTTGAATCTTGGAGAAGCCATTCCTTCTGTCTACAATAATTTTTGTTCTTATTGTTCTTAGTGTGTGTGTGTGTGTGTGTGTGTGTGTGTGTGTGTGTGTGTGTTTCTGCTTGCCTGTTTGTTTTGGTGGTAGGATGTATTATAGTTTAGGCTGGCCTTGGATCTTCTGTGCAGCCGCTGCTGGGTTTGCACTTCTGATCCTCCTGCCTACACCTCCAGGCTGCTAGGATTACCAGATGCAAAACAAAAAATTATTTGTTTCTAAGGTGTGTTAGGAGTCAGGTCAAGGTAGGTTCTTAAAACTTTGAAACATGGAGTTGTTCTAGAATGTCCTCTGATATATTTTCTCTTAAAATATCTATCATCGTTGTATGTTTGTGATACATGTGTTACAGTGCATGTGTAGAGGTCAGATGGCAATTTGGTGGAGTCATTAATCTCCTTCTACCTTTACATGGGTTCTGGGAATTGAACTCAGATCATCAGATATGCATGGTAGGGTGGCAAAAGTCTTTATCTTATGAGAAATCTCACTGGCCCTGTCTTTACTTTTAAATAGTTTATATGTTTTCTGACAATATTCAGTATCATTTACTTATTCACATGTTTGTGTATTTAACTCATCTAACATTTGCTGTTTACATACTGTCTGCCAAATACTATATTAGTGGCTGAGAATATACAACTATATGGCTAGTGTTTTCAATATGGTACTGGTAGGAGACAGGATACCAAACTATCAAGATACCATTAAGTCTCTTTTAGTGTTTCAATTTTATGGAGGTGTAAATGCTGTCATTATAAAATGTTCAAAGCTGATGAACTTATCCATCTGTGCAAACTCAGCTACAACCATGGCACGGGATACTTCCATCATCTCAGAAAGGTAACTTATTTGTTTTTGGTAACTTATTTATATCCACCCAGTGCTAATTCTCAGCTCTGACAACCTTTGCTCTGCCTTCTGGCTATAGCATTTTGTCTATCTGGATCCACACAGTGTGCAGTCTTCTATATCTGGCCTTCTCTGCTCAGTATGTTTCTGAGTTTCATCCATGTTTCATTTCAGTCACTTATTCCATTTTACTACGAAGCGGTACTTCAGTGGAAGGCTAGCACACAGTTTGTTTATCCACATACAAACTGTGGATAGACACTTGGATTGTCTCTAGGCTTAGACTATAATGAATCAAGCTGCTGTGAATTTTTAAAATCAGTCTTTATGTAGACATATGTTTCATTTCTCTTAGGAATAAATACTTAGGAGTGAAAATACTGCATTATGACAAATGCAAATTTAACTTGACAAAAATGACTTCAAAGTGACTGTGCCATTTTGCATCCTTACAAGTACTTCGTGAAAGTTCTAGTTGCTCCAAATCTTTAGAGTAGTCAATCATTTAAATTTCAACCACTTTAGCAAACTGTAGTGTTGTGTGATTTAGTTGTAATGTGCATTTCCCCGGTGACTAGTTAAGACAACCATTTCTTCACCAGTTTAATAGCTGTTTAGGGTCCTTTGCTGAAGCCTTTGTCTTCTACCAATCTTTGAAGCTTGTTTTATTTCTTCATATTGAGTTATGGTTTTCATATATTCTCATGCAAGACAAATTATTTATCCTAGCATATGACTGCCTTTCAATGTCTTTTCAAATGAAAGGGTATTAGTCCTTATGATTCATAATAATTTTTTCCTTTAAGATTCATTGGGTAATATTCTATGATGCTGTTGGCTACATCTAAATCAGGAAGTTTTGCTTCCCCTCCCCCCACATACATTGTATAGTTGTTTATTTCTAGGTCTGTTTCAAATGAAGTTGTGTACATAGTGTGAGCTGGGAAAGCTTCAGTTTTGTAACTGGACATATGGGGGTGGTGAGATGGCCCATCACTACCGTGCTTGCAGCATAACTATGAGAGTCTGGGTTTGAGTCTTAGCAACCACATGGGTAGGTGCATACAGCAGTTTATGTCTGTAACTTTAGCACTGGACTTGGAGGAGAGAAAGAAGAAAATCTCTGGACCTCATTGGCCAGATAGTCTTGCCAAACCATGACCTTCAGGACCAGAATAATCCTGTTAAAAAAACAAGGTAGAAAGTGATGGATAACGACCTCTGACTCCTACCTGTGGTATACACACACAAACACACACACACACACACACACACACACACACACACACACACACAAACATACACATAAATGCTTTCTCTCAACACAAATGGATATTTAGTGCTTCTGTAATATTTTCTAGAAACTACTTTCTCATTCACTAATTTGACATCCTTGCTGAAAACTAATTGATTCTGTATATCATAGTTTGGGACATTTTCATCCTCTCCATTTATCTGGGAACATGCAGTGTCATTAATCACACAGTGCCTTGATTACTTTAATTTTAGAGTAGACTTTTGAGGTGTAAATCTTATGACTAGTAAAATCTTCACAATTTCCAGAACTAACACTTCTGTACTTCAAGTTTTAAAGACCTGCCAATCAGTCTAAGCAGGACAATGTATACTTTGAAATTTTTGAATCTTCCAATTAATGAACATAGTATATTTCCCTTTGAAATTAGGTTGTGTACTAGTTCTCTCAGCATTTTTTAAACATTTAAGTAAACATATCTGTAGTATTATCCCTTTTATTATAACAAGTATTTTCTCTTTCACTAAGGTAATGAACACATATCTAGTTGGGGAAGAAGGATAAAATCCTCAAGCTTTAACTATTTATGAATTATGAAATTATGTACCAGATAGAGAAGCCCCAAATATTTCCTAAGCTATTTTGTAGTTTGGTATCCAATTATCCTTTAACCCAGGTATCAGTTAATCCCCTCAATAGATTCTGAGACATATAAAATTTTGAACATAGTCATCTTTCATTATTTTCATCACCTTAAAATATTACTTTGTTCTTTTCCTTGCAAAGATAATAACTTTTAGAATGTTCTCCTTTTTTCAATATAAACACTTAAAGTTATAAATTGCATTGAAAACACATTGTTTTAGTTGTGTTATATTTTTATCAGCTTCAAGATATTTTCTAATATTTCAGTGACAAAAGCATCATTTAAAACTATATTATTACATATTCTATAATTAATATGTTAATATACATTATTTAATTTCTAGATATCCTTATAGCCTATGTTTCTTGCTTTTTTTCTTTAATTCACTTGTAGAATGGAGATACCTGTAGTATTTTAATAATTCTAAATTTGTTGCAACTTGATTATAGCCCAATGTTCAGCTTATAGCCCAAGAGTTCAGTGTGTACTTGAGAGTGATATGCTCTCAAGACTCAGGTTACATGATTCCTGTAGTCAAATGGATCAAAGTGGCTGATAGCTTAGTTCAGATTGTCTTCACACTAACCAATTTTAAATCTAAGAATTGCTGAAAAGGGGGTGTTGAAATCGTCAATACTATTTTTGTTTTAAAAAATTCTTCCAGTGTTCCTTATTTTTTTTCATGTTTTCTTCATTAATGTAGAGGCTTAGGATTTTTCATCTTGTTGACTGTCTTATAATCATTAAAAAAAAGTAAGTTTATAAATCATTTAAAGAAAGATTCTTTGTAGATATTGATACAGACCCCCTACTCTGTTTATACTAGTGATTTCTTTTAAAAAATATTATCCTTTCCTCTATCTTACAAATGAGAAAGTGGAGGCACAGAGGTGTGGTAATTAACCCACACAGCTGGCCATTACTGTTACGGGTATTTAAATAGCCATCCTCATGCTGAGCCACACTTTGACTCTCAACACTGTCTTGCTTTTCAGGATTACTTTTGTTGTTTCTTTTTCTTTTTTAATTAATGGTTTGTTTTCCTGAATTAATTTTACCCCTTCTCTTTTCTTTATTCTAAACTTCTCACACACTCTTCCTTGCTTTTTTCCAAATTCATGGTGTCTTTAAAATTGTCATTAAAACATATATATGCATACATAAATATATACATACACATATATATTACATACATACCTCACAATATAGGAGGTCTATATCAATATCTACAGTCTTTTTTATGTATACATAAATGTATAAGTATATGTATATGAAATTTGGTGTTGGATGATTTGGTGTGCTCTTCCCTGGGGAAGACTATTTCTCCCACTCTCAGCATTGCTTAGGTGTCTGTAATTCTTTCTCACGACTTCTCCCTTATCCAGATTAGCACATCTATTGGTGTTGTCTTTGGTCAGCTCACATATAGGCAGTCATGCTGGTAAGAGTTAAGGGTGTAGCTTCTGACAGAAATCTTCCTGTTCTTCTGCTTTTCACAATCTTAGTACCCACTCTTCCAAGATTATCCTCACACCTTAGGTACAGCAGTTGTATTGTAGATAGATCAGTTGGGACAGGCCTCTCAAGCTCTGCATGTTGATTTGCTATCATTTTTATTGGTCTCTGTCTATTTAAAAAAGAAATTTCCCTGGTAAGATGTTGGGGTGGGGGCCATGTGAGAGGAACAGCAAACAGCTTTGGGACTCATCGGACGACAGCCCGCCAGTTAGTACAGCCACATGGGTGTGCCTTGGAGAGGCAGAACCCCAAGGAGGACTATTTTTCCTGAGGACTTCATGCTGTTAGGGAGTTTTTCTCTGCGTCTTGCCTTCCCAGTCACCACATCCCTCATAATCTATGACTTGTGTGAAAACTCTAAGGGGGCTTCCAGGCCCTCACTGGGCAGTGTCATTTGTCCTTATAGTACCCGTGATTGATCTTTTCCAAACATTGCTGTTGGAGCAGATTAATAATTCAGCTACCACCATCAGAAAGGATATAGAGTGTCGATTGTTAGTCACCACCACCACCCTCAGAAAGAATTTGGAGATGTACATTGTTAGTAAACTTAGGTTAAGATGCTTTTGTTAGTGGCTCTGATGTAGAAAATCTGGGGGAACAAATTAAAATTGAGAAAGGCACACTCTTGATAGTTGAGCAAGGGACCCGTTTGAGGTCATGGATGAGCGCAATGGCAGCCTGGCTACTGCTAGCAGACATGCTTTTCTTGCTCAAGTTGGATTGTTGATCAAAGGCGATGCCTGGCTTCTTGTACCTATTTTTTGCCTTCGGCTTCCTGATATGATTTAATCAAGAGAAAATGTTGGTGAGTAGGTGCACACCCTGAAGACTTAACGTAGAAGTGGCTGTTTATTTTTACATACATCTTAGATTTGGTGTTCTCTTAAGATTTTTTTATAAGAGTACTTTTTGAGATAAATAATAAAATGATTGATTAATTTTTTTGTAACCTCAAACTGCAGCCTGCCAGTAAAAGAACTGGATAAGAAAAATACCTTGCTTGCTTATACTTCACTAAACTGTAAAAAGTTGCTTAGACATGAATTTATGTGGGTCCTTGGGATTAATTTGTTTTTCACATGTAATATGTAAAATGTTTAATTATGTGAGGGTATGGGGGAACACGATGTTTTTTAACTTGCTGTAATCATTCACTTAAAGAAAAATAGAAAGTAACCATATTGTAATCTTTATACTGTTTGGAAAATTTTCCTGGGGGATATATATATTGTGGGAAGAAATTCAAATTGTTGGAGACTTGCTTCATCCACCAAGTGTGTATGAGTGTGTGCCTGCTTTACATTCATTGTCAACACCACATCCCCTTTTTGGGTTACTGAACACACTGCTGGAGATAGCCTCTGGTAGTAGGAGGTGAAGACCATGTTGCAATATAAGGAAAAATATTTATAATGTCATCAGGAATTATTCTGGCTTAGTAAAGTGGTAGTTAGTTGCAGGTTCTCCTCATAAGATCTGGGTAGAAAAGTTAGGTTTCTAGGACAAGGCATGGCTTTCTTCACGTTGAGAATGTCTTAGGTACAACTAGAGATCTATTGGTTATGGCCACTGTATGTGTGCCACAGGCTCATGGTTGCTGTGCTTTATATATGTTATAGTTGGATATTACTCTTTGTTGCTGCCTTCTGGTGCCTTCTGGTACCATGAAAGATATTCCTCAGAGATAAGGCATTCAGGTCAGTTCCAGATAAGAGACCCCTGGGCTCTGAATCTGAAATGCATGGTGTCTTCAGCAATATAGATTTATCTTACACACCTGGGAAGAAACCCCGGCAATAGCAATAGAAGATAGTGTTTTAGAAGTCCTGCAGACAATCTTGAACAAAAACATAAAAGAGGGCTTCTTATTACCTTTTGGGCTTTTTATAGATGGTCTTTGGATCTTGGCAGAAGTATTGTTAGCCCAGATGGGAAAATTTAATCTATTTACATATATTCACAGACTAATGGTTTTGGTTTAGTTTGTTTTGTTTTTTGCAAGACAGGGTTTCTCTGTGTAGCCCTGACTGTCCTGGAACAGTCTGGCTGTTCTCAAACTTAGAGCTCCATCTGCCTCTGCTTTCTGAGTGCTTGGATTAAAGGTGTCCACCACCACCACCTGAACGATTATTGTTTTTTTTTATAAGCCCCATTTTATAATTATAGTTTTCTATATAAGTGTGTTTCAGGAAGTTGTTTTTTTCTTACACATCATGTGAATGGGTCCTGTTCTTCATTTAGACTGTTTAGATCATTCATATTTAAAGAAATGATTAGTATTCTAGAGCTTTTATAAATCCTATTGAAATCTATTTTCTGTTATTACACCTTTGCCATTATCTTCTTTCATTTTTAAATGAATACAGTATTTTTCATGTTGTATATTATCTTCACTGTTGGCTTATGTCCTTTCCATGTCACAACATTACTCTAATGCGAGCCAAAAGTTATTTTTATTTTTAATTTGTAGATTATGTGAGGTCTATGACACCTTTTATTCTTTAAATAACATCTTAAAATGTAAAAATAAAATCTCTTAGCTTATAGAGCTTACAAAAGCAGAGTACAGGACAGATATGGGCTATAGGTCACCATTGACCAAGCATTGGTGGAAATATTCTTGCATTGACATCTTGTGAGAGGTCAAATTTCACCTTTAGTGAGAGGGACTCTCCATAGCAAAACACTGTCTTCTTCTACCCTTGGTGTTATTTTTGCCACATATTTTCCTCTACACCAAAGTGCCAGTCTGTTGTAATATTGTTTTTAAACCATGAATTGTCTTTTATAAAATTTAAAGGCAAGAAAAGTATCTGTTGTTGTTAAATTTCCAGTATGGCCTAATAATGTTTATTATTAGGCTTATAATTATTACAACTGTATTTTCTAACCTGCTAACAATCAATCAAGAATGGTCAGAACAGTCTCCACACTTGAGTGGAGAGTGGGATATGACTTTCTCAAGTACTCTGGTGCCTCACATTTGACTATGTCCCCTGGAGGGGGAGACCTGGTGGCACTCAGAGGAAGGACAGCAGGTCACCAAGAAGAGACTTGATACCCTATGAGCATATACAGGGGGAGGTAATTCCTCTCACGAACAGTTATAGGGGAGAGGAATAAGGGGAAAATGGGAGGGAGGGAAGAATGGGAGGATACAAGGGATGGGATAACCATTGAGATGTAGCAAGAATAAATTAATAAAATTAAAAAATAAATAAATAAAATAAATAAAATTAAAAAAAAAGAGACACAAACACCTGCCATATTTTAAAATAGCCTTAGTTAACCTGGGGCAGGGCAGATATTAATTCCCTAAACTACTTCCCATATTCCCATGCCATCTGCTTCTAATAGTTTCTATTGTTACCTGCCACCCATAATCCTATATGCTTACTAATTATCATAATCTGGGCCAAATCTCCACCCACATCAACCATGTGCTTCTCCTCCACCTACCCCATGATGGTGTAACCTTCTTCTTTTCTCCTCCAGTCTCTCTTCTTCCCAAGAGTCTCTCTTTCTCCCAAGCCCAGGAACCTTAGCCACGCTCAGCCCATTTGCCCTGCCCAGGTGTGACGACAGTTTATTAATTAGCATCAAAGTACATCAGACCAACCTTCAACAAGTGTCTTTCATATTTACTCAAATACGTGTCACTTGAGGTGCTTTTCTGTACGTAGGCATCCAGCATTCATTTTCTTTCAGCTCGACTACATTTTAAACATTTAGGTTTTTTGGGTTTTTTAATTTTGTATTTTAACATTTGCTCTTGTGCTAGTCTGTTGGGTGTGAATTCTCTTATCTTCTTGCTCATCTTTGCAGCATTCACTTAACCTACAAATATTCACTCAATTGAGAATTGTATGTTGATTTTTGGCACGTTAAACATGACGCGTTGCTGACTTTGGCTGTGCTCTTGATGAGAAGTCTGCAGCCAATCTTGTGTTTCTTTCACTGTAAGTAGAACATGAGTCAGGTCCTTGGTCCTTTAAAGTTTTTCTTCTACAATTGGTCCATCATAATTTGATTATGATGAGCCTTCGTGTGATTTTCTTTCCATCTCTATGGTGATGTATTTCATCAAATTTAAGTATTTTGATTATTAATTTATTACAAATATTATTTTGTACTTTTGTACTTCCTTTCTTTCCCTGCAAGTATATACATCATATGTTAAGCCACTTAATACTATCTACAGATGATGTAAATCCAAATACTATTTTAACATTTGGCTTGAATATATTTTACACATTGCATTTAGTTCCCTGATTTGGGTTCTTCTTGAGACTTTAATGTACTGATAAGCCTGTTAGTAACTTTTTCATTTCAAACGTGCTGTTTAGGTCTGGAATTTACATTTATTCTTTTAAAATAATTCTATTCAATGCTATATTCATTAAGTTTATATTTTCCTTTAAATCTCAAGCATACTTGCTAATTTTGTCATCTCTGCTCTGATTTTTTCTGACAATGATTAGATTTTCATCACTTTGTTGTGAAGTCGTATTTCTACAGTGTGCTAGAGAACAATCCTCTCCCTCTTCCCTCCCCACTAGGCCTTCACTTCCTGCTGTCCAGCAGCTGAAAATATTTGTGCCCCACATTTAGTCTAGTGTTTTAATCACCTGGTTCTTTCTGCTGGGACTCAAGTCCCTGGACAGTCACTGCTTTCTAGATGAAGATGATACTTCTTTTCCTGTGTGGTGAAGCATCATAGAGCAGCCTGTCTAGTAAGCGAGAGCATAAAATTCATAAGAAACACACCAAGAAATAGAAACATTTGAAATATTCTGATTCAAGAAATAGAAAATTACAAGGGATTCAGCCACAAGGCACCAATCAAGCATCTAATATTATAGCATGCCTCAATGACTGTGTGTGCGAAGGAAGGTCCACTTTGGGGGAACAGTCTCTGAATATTTCTGATTAGGTTTATAGAAGTGCACTGAAAGTACAAAACAAGGGTATCCGTGTTTGGGTACGAATTAGAAAATTATTTATAGAAAGGCAGGGGAATTTTTGAACGAAATCCAGAGGAATAAAAATTGCAAAGAATTAAACGAGTCAGTCCCAGAAGCGTATGTGGAAGAAATGATTGGCTACAACATGAAATACGTTGATCTGTAGGTTGTAGCACAAGTTTAACCAAAACTTCTAAAAATGGAAAGAGTGGAGAAGCTATAGGGTTGAGAGCTTATTGAGTTTTGTGGCTAAAGAGTAACAGAACAATAATTTTGATTCTTTATAAAAACAATGTTTATTTTGTGATGTTAAGGACTGAACCAAGGGAGTTGTACACACTAGACATGTACACTGACATTTAGGTATATCCCAACAGAATGGAACCCTTGAGTTTTCCACATGTAGCAGAGTGTTTGATGAAGGTTATTAAAATGCCAAATGAGGAAGAGAAAGTTTCTGCAAGCCGTACCATCCCAGATAAACACCAAAATATAGTAAGAACAGTTAGTAAAAAATCTAAAAGATTACTATTCCTAGACATTAAAAAAAATCAGTCCTACAGTGACCCTCATTTGGAGATAGAAAATTATATGAAGTAGAGTATAAGAGCAGAGTAATTCAGCAGCACGCATACCAAGTTGGAAAAGAAACTAAATGAAACAAGATATTTTCTTCTCAATACATTCTTTTTTTTCTTTTGTCTTCAAGACCAAAAGAAAGTATTTGATGATGAAGTAAAGCCCATTGGATGATTTTGACAAAATATAGAAATATAGAAGATCGACAGACCTGTACATTATATGTAATGCATGAGACCTTAAGCCCTCGATGGCATTTATCTTCACTTGTGAGAAGAGATTTAATAAAGTAATTTATTAGGTCCCTTCTCACTCATAAAAAGAAATGTCGTAAAAGACATATTCCTTCATATATTCTCCATATATTGAGTATTAATCCTTATATTACTGACACAATGTGGTGTGCTAAATTTTCCAGGGTTCTGTTTTAGAGCAAAACACATGTAGATGCTAGGAAAATCTTAAATTTGGGGGGCAGAAGAATTTTAAGATTGATAGATGCTCTCAAGTTTCCTAATTTGGAGTGCATATTAATTTTCAGAGAAGAACTGACCTTGGAAAATGAGCTGAACATCATTTCAGCTGTTTAAATTATGATGCCAAATAAGATATCCACTCAGTGACAGAGCTAACATTTTACAGGGAGGGAGTCGGCTTCCTGGTCTTTGCTTTCCCCGAGAGTGGAAAGGCGACTGTATGTGATGGAAACCCCTCTGCTTTCAGAAAAGCAAGCTGATTCTTAGTTTACTGCATATAAGACAGGAGAGCCATCACCCCATCGAACACTGTATGTAATGACAAGTATTCATAGTGTTCATCTCTATGTGATAAGTAAAACATAAGTATTTTATAGATATACAAAGTTTAGCCCAAAGATTAATGCGAACCAAAAGATGTAAGGATCTGCTGATTCCAGCTCATTTTATTTTAGTCAGTGATAATGATACCAAGAAAAATCTAAGCAGTGAAGTTTTGGGCCATTTTAGTTAGCTGTTTTCGCTACACCTCAAATATTCACCTTTGCCTTTCACGCTCATCTGCACTAGAGAACAGAACTGTCATATTCAATACATTTCCAGGTATGTCTTCCATTGTTTCAGACATGAGCAAAGTGATGTACAACGGAGCAAATATGAACTGATTTCAGAAATTGACACAAATTCCTACAATTGACACAAAGTGACAGTTCTCTTGGAAGGGAATCTGCTGAGAGTGGATTGGATTTTCATCCTCAAAGCAGACTTCTTTTCGGCAGCCTGGGTAAGAGGGAAGGGCTCCAGAAAAATAGATGGATGATGAAGTTTCATCAGCTGCCATAGTAATGGATCGATGTAAACCACAGCTTTCTCCGTCAAAGTCCTAAACAGAGACTTTCTTTCTTCTTGGAGAAAGATGAAGGTGCATCTATAGAGTCCAAAAGTCTGAAGCAATCACTCCCCGTGAAGCAGAAAGCTTGCGAGAGTAAAGGGCCTGCTCTCCTTGGGAGTGCGTGCTTTCACCTCTGTAGCAAGAAGTCGCAGGACAATTAGTGGAAGAACATGGCCAGCTTCCTGTTCAGCAGTGTGAGCTGGAGAATAACCACAGCTGTTTGTTGAATAATCAAAGGAAATATTTAATAGCTTTGTGACTGCAATGAATGGAGCGAGGACGGTGAATCATATGGAATAAGTTTTCGTTCAAATTTTAATATTTGATTCTTTTACAGCTGTTTCTAGCAAAAAAAAAAAAATGTTGCAGAGGATTCAAACATGAGCTGAGACAAAGGCAACAGGACAGTAGGCGGGAAACAGTCTCTTTTTAGGAAGAACTCTGAAACTGCAACTCCTCCCGCGGTGACACCAGAGCAGAAGACAGGCGTGGAAGCCTATAAATAGTTGTGGGCAATCTGTACAAAATCTCCAGTCTTTGGTTTTACCTCACAGCTTCAGAGTTGCTTAGAGCAGCATGCTAGACGAGTTTACAAGATAAACGCCGAGAAAAATCACTGCCAGCCAGAGTGACTTTGACTCGTGAGCCAGTGTTGAAGGAGAGGACTAGCCAGTCTCTGTGATGGACACTGAACACAGGGAAACAGCAAGCCACAGGGCCTGGAGACTGGGACTGGGAATCATATCTAACTCTCTGGCAGCTCATGTTACCTCCCCCCCACCCCCCATCCCCCCACCCCCTGTGGAAGAGATAGGAAAAAAATGGGTGGGCAGAGAAATAATTTTCCCTACTTATTCCAGAGAGCCCGAGTTTCACCTGCAAGAACATAAATTGGCAAGTTTTCACCATCAGGGGATATGGGGACTTGAGAGCAAAATTAATTTCAGTTAGGGAAGCATAAAGATCACTTCTTACAGCTCTTAGCTGTAGATGTGGAAAACACCCCCACATAAAGGCAGCCATGACAAAAGACAAAATGAAAAACGGGGAGACTGTAAAGTGGACACAGGACATTGATAACAGTGGCAATTTGACTTGTATGTTTTGAAAATCTTTTTCAAGTGTCCACAGAACATTCATGCATCTTTAACAAGTTCTCCAGCAGAGATAGTTCAAGTATAGACAGAGCAAGAGGCCTCCCAGGACAATCTACAACGCGTGAAACCTCAAGTGGTTCTCATGTCAATACTGCCAGTGGGGAGAGTTTTATCAAACTACAAAGATGTGGTAGTTAGCACTCCCTGATGCTGACATAACAATGAGATTCAGAGTTGGGAAGCTAGTGAAGGAACACACACACACACACACACACACACACACGCACGCACACGCATGCCACATCACATCACATTTTGTATATGTTGATATTGTTCATTTGAATTAGTGGAGGGAGGAAAGACGATTGTACAAAGCGAATAGACTGCTGCAGAAAATGTCGATCGTTACCTATACCTAAAGTAACTTCCAGAAAAAGACATGTACATGACTATTTTGTAACAATATCGAGGAAAGTTTATGGATTTTTTGAGACAGCATCTCACGTAGCCCAGGCCAGCCTGGAACTTGCTGTGTAGTGGAAAGCGACTCCTGAACCCCCTGCACACTTTTTGTATGCTGAGATTACTAAAGCATCCCACCCTCTAGTTTTAGACAGTGCTAATAATTGAACCCAGGGTTTCATGAGTGTTTGACAAGTACTCTACATCTCCAGTCCCGGTTTTCTTTTTCTCAGTGGTGGGGACTGAACTTTGACCCTCACATATACAAGTTCCTGCCCACGATCATCTAGAAGGGTAGGAAAGCTTGTACCTGTGTCCTTAGATTTCCTGTCAGGGCATTGTCATGTCACTCTGGCCACTTTTCTATTTAAGTCTATCGTGGCTATTGTTACATGAGGTTGATTTCTCATACTTCACACCTCACAGAAGGGATTTGAAACTTTCTGCTTCCTCAAATTTACCTTTCTATTTGACATGGAGAGTTTAAGTAAGGTTAAACTGAGTAAGCCAGTGGATTCCTGCTGAACTCTAATTACTTACAAATATTTTGTTTTATCCAGACACGAACTGTGGTTTGATCTTTCAATACAGCACATATATCTTTTATAAATAAGGAGTTAGGATAAAAGAATACAGCCAGGATTCTTTACTGTTTGAATTGATTATATATATATATATATATATATATATATATATATATATATATATCATGTAATGCAATTTGTATTTTTATAGATTTGAACATCAAGTCAATGGTAAGTGGTTTGGCTGGGAGACTGCCCCTTTGATAAACTGCCTGCTGTGCAAGCAGGAGGACCTGAATTTAGACTATCAATATCCATATTAAAAAAACAGTCTGCAGATCTAGCCAATGGACAGCGCATTCTCCACAATTGTGTCGAGAGTGGGGACTGCCTCTGACATGAACTCTCGTGCTCCCTTTTTGACCACTTCCACTTGGTGGGAGGCCTGGTGACACTCAGAGGAAGGGGGCGCAGGCTACCTGGATGAGACCTGATAGACTGTAATCATATCGTGGGGGAGGAAGTCCCCTTCTGTCGCAGGTCTAGGGGAGAGGAATAGGGTGAAGGAAGGAAGGACAGGGGAACAGGAAGATACACGTGTGGGGATAACAGTCAGGATATAATCTGAACAAATTATTCAAAAATTAAAAAAGAAAAAAGAAAACAAAAAACAGTCTTGCATGGTGAGGACCTGTACTCCCTGCTCAGATATAGTCCATAGGCAGCACAGTCTCCTCGTGGGTCCCATAATATGGGGAGTTACCTCTGACATGGACTGTGGCCCCCACACATTGATCACTTCCTCCTTGTGGGGCGGCCTTGCCAGGCCACAGAGGAAGAAGATGCAGGCAGTCCAGATGAGACTTGGTAGGCTGCGGTCAGATGATAGGGGAGGAGGGCTCCCCTTTCTGAGGACCAGGGGAGGAAGTATGAGGGAAAGAGAGTGGGAGCAGGAGGAGGCCAAGGAGGGGGCTACAATTAGGATGTTAAATGAATTAATTAAAAATTTAAAAAACCACAAACAAGTAAAAACAGCAGCAGCATCCATAATTTCTTTACTGGAGAGACGGAGACAGGAAGATTCCTATGCTTTATGACCAGTCAGTGTAGTTGAATAGATGAGTCCCCCATCCAACGACAGGCCTCACATATGACTATGTCCCCTGGAGGGGGAGACCTGGTGGCACTCAGAGGAAGGACAGCAGGTCACTAAGAAGAGACTTGATACCCTATGAGCATATACAGGGGGAGGTAATCCCTCTCAGGAACAGTCATAGGGAAGGGGAATAAGGGGAAACTGGGAGGGAGGGGAGAATGGGAGGATACAAGGGATGGGATAACCATTGAGATGTAACAAGAATAAATTAATAAAATTAAAAAAAAAACAAGGTGAAGGGCTGTGGATGAAAATCTGGTACCAGCCGGGTGGTGGTGGCGCACGCCTTTAATCCCAGCACTCAGGAGGCAGAGGCAGGCAGATCGTTGTGAGTTCGAGGCCAGCCTGGTCTACAAAGCAAGTTCAGGATAGTCAAGGCTACACAAAGAAACCCTGTCTCAAAAAACCAAAAAAGAAAAAAAAAAAAACTGGTACCAACCTCAGGCTTGCACATGCATACTTACATACATGCACTTGTACATTCAAACTCAGATACATACATGCGCATCTATCACACAGGCACCAAAGCCAACTTTTTAAAATTAAAATATTAAATAGGACTGGAGAAATAGCCAGGACTAGCTAAGAGCACATTGATATTCCAGAGAATCTGAGTTTGGCTCCCAGCACCTGCATTTGTCAATAACTATCTGAACTGTAGCTCCAGGAGGTTCTGGTGGTCTGGACTACATGGACACCTATACTCATATGCAAATACTCACACAGCCATACATATATGCACATAGTTAAAAAGGATTCAAACATTTAAAAAGTTAATAGTTATGAACAGATGCATAATTTACTCAAGCAATATTTAATTGTTAATAGCTATTTTATTTGACGAACAGCAAAGTTCCTCTTAAAAACATGTAATGTTACTTTGACATACTTGTGAAAAATATTTGAATTGTATGATAAATACATAAACATTATTAATTATTTCTTAGTGTCTACTAATGTATTCTGATTTGAAATTTTTTTAAATTTTATTAATTTTTTCTTGTTACATCTCAATGGTTATCCCATCCCTTGTATCCTCCCATTCTTCCCTCCCTCCCATTTTCCCCTTATTCCCCTCCCCTATGACTGTTCCTGAGAGGGATTACCTCCCCCTGTATATGCTTATAGGGTATCAAGTCTCTTCTTGGTGACCTGCTGTCCTTCCTCTGAGTGCCACCAGGTCTCCCCCTCCAGGGGACATAGTCAAATGTGAGGCACCAGAGTACTTGAGAAAGTCATATGCCACTCTCCACTTAAGTGTGGAGACTGTTCTGACCATTGGCTAGATCTGGGTAGGGGTTTAAAGTTTACCGCCTGTATTGTGCTTGGCTGTTGCCTTAGTTTGAGCGGGACCCCTTGGCCCAAATCTGCCTATCATAATGTTCTACTTGTAGGTTTCTAGGATTTTTGACTATAGTTTAGTCTAAAATATTTTTACTAAAATTTGGTGTATAATTTTAACTTTCTCATTATCTTGATTTGATTTGTACATTTTATATGTAATGTTTCCATAAGTAGGTTCAATTTAAACTTAAAAAAGTATTGATTTATAGTAAAATTTTCCACTGAATTTTCTTAAAATGATAATATACAAATACCTACATTTTATATGTACTTTGGTAGACATTTATGTATATTGTCTAAGGACTAGTTATATAAATTTACATGTTTAAAATATAATTTAATGTAATAGAATATTTTAAAATACAAATTGATATAAAATACTGAATATAATTATTTTGTAGAGAACAATTTTGGGGATTTTCTCATTTTTTATTGTTTTTTTTATTATGTCAACATGACATAACTGCTCAAATGTATATTTATTGATCAATTACTGTCTGTCTGAGAAGGTAAGGTTATGTGAATAAAGAGGATGAATATACTATCCTCGAGTTCTTTTTTCCCCTTTTGTTGAAAATAGATTTTTCTCACATAATATATCCTGATTACAGTTTCCCTCAATTTTCCTACTTCCCTTCCCATCTGGATCCACTCCTCTCTGTCTCTTGTTGGAGAGACAAATAGACTTCTAATGAATAATAATAGAATAAAACAAAAGAAAAGAAGATCAAGCAAAACAAAACAAATCTGAATAGAACAAAACAAAAGAATAGAAAGAACTCAAGAATAAGGCACAAGAAATATATATATATATATATATACACACATACACATATATACATATACATAGACAGAGACCTAGTCACTTGCATACTCACGCATCCCATAAAAATACTAAACTGTAAGTCATAGTAGAATACATAAAGGACCTATAAGGTTATAAGAGAAAAATTAAAAGTAAAAAGTAAGATAAAATTTAAAAAGAAGCCCTGACAGGACATCCTGAAGTAAGGAACTTCTAAAGATGCCATTGAGTCTGTTTTTGTTGGCCGTCTGTTGTTGGGCATGCAGCCTATGGGAAATAGGGGGAAAAGGGCATGAGGGTGGGACTGGGAGGAGAGGAGGGAGGAGGCTTTGGTCAGGCTATAAAGTGATTAGGTAAAGTAAGTAAATAAGTAAATAAAAATAAATATAATACTAAAAGTGAAAAAGTGAATAAAATACCAATGTCAACAAAGAGAGAGAGAGAGAGAGAGAGAGAGAGAGAGAGAGAGAGAGAGAGAGAGAGAGAGAAGAAAGAGTAGTTTGTTTTCCCACTGATACTGGGTATCAATTAGAGATAGGTTCTAGGTTAGTGATGGGGGCTTGTGTCTACATGTCCTTTGACCTTTAGGATACCATCTGGGTGGAGAACTGTGCAGTCTTGTACATGGTGCCCCAGACTCTGAGTTCATATGTGTGTCAAGTGATTTAGAGGGCCTTGCTTTCTTTGTGTTCAATTCCCTAAGGCTCTTACAATCTTTCTATCCCCTCTTCCTCAGATTCCCTGACCATCGAGGTTAGGGATTTGGTGGAGACATCCTTTTAGGACTGAGTGTCCAAGGTCTGGCATTTTTGGCATACTGTCTGGATGTAGGTCTCTGTATTTGTTCCCATCTCCTGCAGGAGAAAGCCTCTTTCATGATGGCTGAGGAAGGCACTGATCTATGAGCATAACAGTGTTATTAGAATTTTGTTTTTCTTTTTGTTTTAGAGTAGTAGTATTTGGTTTGTACCCTAGGCACTGGGATATCTAGTGAAAGGTTCTTGGTCACCTAAGCACTGCCAGGTATGGGTGTGGGTCATGCAAGTCATATCAGGTATGATGTGATCTCCTGGTGTGGTCCTTACGTCAAATAAGATACTGGCTGATCACTTCCACAAGCTTTGCACTACCATTGTATTAGCATAGTTTGGAGGCAGGACACCACTGTAAATAAAGGGCTTATAGTTGGGTTGATGTTTATGTTTCTCCTTCAATAGCCTGAAAAGTACCTTTACCAAGGACACTAGCACATAGGGATCAAGGCTCTCTGTAGGCATCAGCTCAACATCTCCAAGTTCAGTGTGTTGTATACATGCTATCTTCAGCAGTAGGCCTTTGACATCAGTTTGTGGAGAGCAACTTGTAGCCTTGGAAGCAGCTGGGTTGTTTGAGCTTTCCCACGGGACCACTTTGGCCAATAACTCAATTGGATGTAACCCAATCCTGGCTCTGCAAGCTTCATTTGGTGGCAAGAGATGTTTAGTTAGACCTATGTCTCCCCTGTTGCTTGGTGATTTCTTTTAGATTGCCTTCATGTATGTATATATCTTAAGAAACATCTACTGTATTAGGTTTCCACACTACCCCTCAGATGACCTTTAGTTTTAACTTTCTCTTCCCTCCCTCCTTACCTCATCCCCAACTTTCTTCCACTTTTTCACTTGATCCCCATGTTTCAGGCCCTCACATCCATAACTATCTATTCAACTTCCCTTTCCTAAGGAGAGATAACTGTACCCCTAGTCCTCTGTAACTGACATCTATGGTCTATGAATTACCTTTGTTATCATTAACTTAAGAGCTAATATCCACAAAGAAGTGAATATATACCATAATTGCCTTTCTTGGTCTGGATTACCTCACTCAGGATGTTTTTATCTGCTTCCATCCATTTCTCTGAAAATTTTTATGATGTCATTTTTTAAATCAACCCTTCTGTTGAGGGACATCTATGCTGTTTTCAATTCCTGGTTATCATGAATAAAGCAGCAATGAGCATAGTGAGCACATGTCTCTGAGGAAGGATGAAGTATCCTTTGGGTATATGCTCAAAAGTGGTATAGCTAGATCTTGAGGTGGATCAATTCCTATCTTTCTGAGGAATGGCCACACTTACTTCCATAGTGGCTGTACAAAATTTCAATCCAGTGGTGGTGGTGGTGGTGTTCCCATTACTCACTGTCCTTGTCTGCATGAGCTGTCATTTGTTTTATTGATCCTGGACATTGTGACAGAGATAAGATGGCTTCTCAAAAATATTTTGATCTGCATTTCTCTGGTGACTTAGGATGCTTAACATGTCTTTGTTTTTCTCGGGCATTTGAGTTTCCTCTGTTTTGGAATTATCTGTTTATATCTGTACCTTGTTTTTAATTGGGTAATTTGGTGTTTTGATAACTAGTTCCTTGAGTTCTTTATACATTTTGGATATTAGCCCTCTACTGGTTGTGTAGTTAGTAAACATCTTTTCTCATTCTATAGGCTACCATTTTGTCAAAAAGATGGTGTCCTTTGTCATACAGATGCTTTTTAGTTTCATGAAGTCCAATTTATTAATTGTTCATTTTAGTTCATATAGTATCAGTGTTCTGTTTAGAAAGTTGTCTCCTGTGGCAATGAGTCCAGGCTATTATCCACTTTCTTTTCTATCTTGTTTAATGCATCTGGCTTTATTTTGAGGTCTCTGGTCCATGTTAAATTGAGTTTCATGTAGGCTGGTAAGAATGGATTCTTCAGGGCCCTATACTCGTTTATATCTGGACACTAGCCCAAGAGGCATGTCCCATGAAAGTCTTCACTTACCAGGGAAGTGTTACAGAGGGGAGGACATCCTATTGGAATTCTAGATGAGAGAAGTGTGGGAGAATGGGGAAATAGAAGGCTCCAGAGGGCCCTAGAAACCTACAAGAAGATCATTATGAGGGGAGGATCTGAGCCCAGGGGTCCTGCTCAAACTATGGCACCAGGGAAGGACAATACATGAAGTAAACTTCGAACCCCTACCCAGACCTAGCCAATGGACAGGACATTCTCCACAGTTGAGTAGAGAGTGGGGTCTGACTTTCACACGAACTCTGGTGCCCCATATTTGACCACGTCCCCTGAATGGGGAGGCCTGGTAGCACTCAGAGGAAGGATAGCAGGCTACCAAGAAGAGACTTGATACCCTATGAGCATATACAGGCTGAGGAAATCCCCCTCAGTCACAGTCATAAGGGAGGGGGGTAGGAGGAAAGTGAGAGGGAGGGAGGAGTAGAAGGATACAAGGGATGGGATAACAATTGAGATGTAATATGAATAAATAAATAAATAATATAGATAGATAGATGATAGATAGATAGATAGATAGATAGATAGATAGATAGATAGATAGATAGAATGGATTCTTTTATATGAAGCCATCCAGTTAGACCAGCACTATTTGTTGAAGATGCTGTCTTTTTTTTTCTAGTGTGCATTTCTGACTTCTTTATTAAAAATCACATGCCCACAGCTACATGAATTTATGTGTGGGTCTTCAACTTGATTCTGTTGATCAGTATGTCTGTTTTGGGGTCAATACCATGCTGTTTTTATAGCTAAAGTTCTGTACTACAATTTGATGCTGGGAATGGTTATATCTCCAACACATCTTTATTATTCAGGATAGTTTTTTTTTTTAGCTATCCTGGGTTTTCTGTATTTCTATAGCACATAGAAGGTTGTGCTTTAAATTTCTTTTTTTTCCTCTTTTTTTTTAAATTAATTTATTCTTGTTACATCTCTATGGTTATCCCATCCCTTGTATCCTCCCATTCTCCCCTCTCTCCCATTTTCCCCTTATTCCCCTCCCCTATGACTGTTCCTGAGGGGGATTACCTCCCCCTGTATATGCTCATAGGGTATCAAGTCTCTTCTCAGTGACCTGCTGTCCTTCCTCTGAGTGCCACTAGGTCTCCCCCTCCAGGGGACATAGTCAAATGTGAGGCACCAGAGTACATGAGAAAGTCATATCCCTCTCTCCACTCAAGTGTGGAGACTGTCCTGTCCATGGGCTAGATCAGGGTAGGGGTTTAAATTTTACCGCCTAAATTTCTATTGAAAGTTTTGTTGGAATTTTGATAGAGATAGTCTTGACCCTGTGGGTTGCTTTTGGTAAGATGGCCATTTTCACCATATTAATCTTACTGATCATGGAAGTCTTTCCATATTCTGATATATTCATCAGTTTCTTTCTTCAATGTATTAAAGTTATTACCATATTAGAATTGCATTTGCTTGGTGGAATTACTCCAAGATATTTTATAGTTTTTGAGACTATTGTGAAAAATGGTGTTTGCCTGGATTCTTTCTCAGTCTCTTTGTCATTTTTAAATAGGAAAACTACTGATTTTTGTGCATTAATTTAGTAACCTACTACTTTGCTTAAATCACTTATCATCTGTAAGAGTTTCCTGATAGACTTTTTAGGATCATTTAAATATATACTATCATATTATCTACAGGTAAAGATACTTTGAATTCTTTACTTTCTATTTCCATCCTTTCTATTGATTACCTTCAGTTGTCTTATCGGTCTAGTTAAAACTTCAAGCACTTCAAGAGTGGACAAATTTTCTTGTTTCAGATTTTAGTGGAATTGCTTTGAATTTCTCTCCATTTAGGTTGTTGCTGGCTATGGTCTTGCCATAAATTGCTGTTATTATGCTGAAGGATAACTCTGCTATCTATGATCTCTACAGGACTTTTACATGAAACAATATTGGATTTTGTCAAAGGCCTTTTCTTCCTCTAATAAGACAATCTTGTCTTTCAGTTTGTTTATATGGTTGATTATATTTACCTATTTATGTATGTTGACCCATCCCTTTATCTCTGGGACGAAGCATACTTGATCATGGTGGATGATCCTTCACATGTGTTTTTGGTTTTGGCTGACAAGTATTTTATTGAGAAGTTTTGCATCTATGCTCATAAGGGAAATCGGTCTGTGATTCTCTTTCTTTTTAAAATATTTTTGTGGCTTGGATATCCGGGAAATTGTGGCCTTGTAAAATGAATTAGGCAATGTTTCTTCTGTTTCTAATTTGTGGACTACTTTGAGGAGTATTGACATTATCTCTTTTTCGAAAATGTGGTAGATTCTGTGATAAAACCATTTGGCTCTGGGTTATTGTTGTTGTTTGGTTGGTAGACTTTCAATTACTGCTTCTACTTCACTAGTGGTTATATGTCTGTTTAAATTGCTTATCTGATCTTGATTTAACTTTCATAATTGGTATGTGTAAAGAAAATTATTCATTTCTTTAGATTTTCCAAGTTGGTTATTACATGTTTTTAAAGTTTGTCTTTATGATTCTATGTACTGTCCTGATGTCTGTTTTTACGTTCCCCCTTTTATCTCTAATACTGTTAATTTGTATATTCTCCTTCTGCTTTTCAGTTAATTTGGATAAAATCTTACTGATTTTCTCACCTCTGTTTCATTGAATCTCGAAATTCATTGTAGTTTTGTTTGTTTCATTTTATTGATTTCACCACTCAGTTTTATTATTTCTTGCCATCTACTATTTTGGGGTATGATTTTTTTTCTCTTTCTTTCTTTCTCTCTTTCTTTCTTTCTTTCTTTCCTTCTTTCAGTGCTTTGAGGTGTGTTGTTAAGGTACTATGTTAAGTATTGGGTTACTATTATAAGATCTCTCCAGTTTTTTTATATAGGCACTTAGTGCAATAAACTTGCCTTTTAAAACTATCCTCATTGTAACATCCCATACATTTGTATACATTCTGTATCCATTTTCATTCAATTTCAGAAAGTCTTTACTTTCTTTACTTCTGTCTGGATACATTTTTCATTTGGCAGAGAGTTGTTCAGCTTCCAAGAGTTTGTAAGCTTTTAGTAGTTTCTGATCATATCCAAGAGCACATTCCTACCTGGACAGTCAATGATTTGATGCAATATTTTCCATAAGGAAAGCCTTGATGGTAAGCCCTGTGGTCATTTTCTGAGTATTGGGTGAGCTCTATTTGAAAGCATCCTCCTTAGCCCAATGTTTAAAATCAGCCAGCAGGCCCTAAATCTTATTTAGGATTCATTGTAGGGTTCCTTAAACTTAGATCTTCCAATGCCATTACTAAAATATTCTGCAAAACACAGCAGAGGACAAGACGATTGTCTTAGACACTCAACCATTAAATATTGCAAGTGGAGACAATTCTCATCTACTTAGCAATGATTGATTCCTCCTTAGAGATTGTTAAAAAGTGTTAGCTGTCTGGGCTTGCAGAGTGACCTCACTATCTGGGCCTGCAGTGAACTCACTTCTTTGTTTTTGAAGAGACACAAGGGGATAATGGTTAAGAAGCCATACTCTAGATTCTTTTTTTTTTTTTTTAAACTTTTTTTGTTTTTGTTTTTAATTTATTCTTGTTACATCTCAATGGGTATCCCATCCCTTGTATCCTCCCATTCTTCCCTCCCATCCATTTTCCCCTTATTCCCCTCCCCTATGACTGATTCTTATCATTGCATTTTTATTTTTATTTTTTTCATTGCATTTTTAATTCCCATCTTTGTAAATCAGCTTTTTACACCTACATCCAGAGCACAGAACACATTTGTCATCATCAGTATTGCAGTTGGTATTAAAGTACTGCTGTCCCAGCAACAAAGTCTGGGATACTAGAGTCTTTCCTTTCCCCATCACAGATGTGTTATTCATGTGTGGACAGGCATTTTGGTTGAGAGAATCAAGTTTCCTTGGTAGGACTGAATGAACTGTTGGCAAAAGAGCCTCTGAAAAAGAGTCATCTGTTCTGCATACTGTTGGGAATGAAAGATGTCTCTGCAATTTGTTCGTATTCCAACTCACAGCTATCTTATTGTTAATGTGTTTAAGAAGTCGCTCACTGAAGTTTTGGCATAACACTGCACTGCAAATGATTTTGTGTTGTGTACTTTTCCATTGTGTGTTTGAGTCTTCAGACTGGCCAAGTGACATGAAATGATTTTTTTTTTCAAGAGAGAAAGGCACACTAGATTTGTTGTATGTAAGGAGCCATCAGGACAGGGGAATGGGCTAGTGTGCAACTGCTGTGTCTTTTGTGTGTCACACATGGCAGAGAACGTTCTCAGAGAGTAGTGTGTAACAATGAAGAGGCTAACAGGCAGATAATATCTTTGTGTTCTCTGTGGAAGAGATAGAGTTCAGCTCAAAGTTGGGCAGCCAAAAAAGAGAATAAGCAAAATATGTAAAATACAGGTAAATATTATATTGTATGTGTATATGTTTAGATATACATGTAATATTATAATTTTAAATTTATTATTTTTTTATTTTTGTAATACTGTAATTTTATTACTAATTAGAGCTATTTATCTAATAAGATATTCACTGGTAAATTGTAAGGCAGGGTTGCTGGCGTGGAGGTGGATTAATATCTTTGAAAGTCTCTGATAGGAGTAGATCATATATAAGGGAAAATTTCAGCATAGCTGTAATGAAGAATTTGGAGAGTAAAGAATAATTTAATCTCATCACAGCAAGTTTCAGACCAACATAAAGATGTAATTGCATAGGTTTTATATTTCATTTTCAAAGGCAGTTGTACTGTTTCCCTAGGCTGACACAAAAACCTCATGTAAACTCAATATTATGAGTAAATAGCATTTACTTAATACCTATATCTACATAAGAAGAACATGTTTCTTATTCAAAAATTTTAATGTTGTTTTGAAGTAGCGGGTTATTATAAAATGTAATTAAACCAGTATGAAATATAACATGAGTTACATTTTAAATTAACTATATTTTATATTGATGTTAGTTTAGGATTTATGATTTAGAAATTATGTTGTTACCTGTTTGCAAATACACAATCCAAAGATTATCATTTTTAAATTAAATTATTCTCTGTATGTGTATGTGGAATATAAATTCCAAGATATGTAATATATGAAGTTAAGAATTCATTTTAAAGTATGTCTTCATTTATGACTAGTTTTGTGATTTTGATATTGATTGCCATTTTTTCTTTGCTCTCCTGCTGAAGACCATGCACGGGTAATATTCTTTGATGATAATTCTGGTCTAGAACATTATGAAGACTGCTGAAAAGCCAGATGTGGCCGTGACTTCACTAGTCTTAACATTGAGAAGTCTGAAGGGAGAATTTCTAAAAGATTGTGGTCAATATGGACTACACAAAAGTAGTAGGCCAGCCAAGAGCTACGTAGTTTTTTAAAAAAAAGGAAGCAAAGAAAAGCAAGCAGACTGCAAAAACATTGTATGTCGAAATTTGCAGGCATCAGAGCATCATTCAACCCTCATCAGAGATGATTTCTTTTTGTTCTTATATTTTGTTTTTGCTTTTCTTTTCGGTGTATAGTAATTAACAAAAAAATCTACAACTGGACAACCTACAGAAAGTGAGAGAGTTTGAAACATTCAACCCTAAATAGCAGGTCATCATCAAACTCCTCCCCTCAAGGTTCAGGCATCTCTCCAGAAAAGGAGGAGAAAAGGTTGTAGGAGCCAAAGATGGCGAGTGGATCACTGTCTTCCAGATATAACTGGGATGATGCATGTATGAGCTCACAGAGACAGTGACCTGCACAGGTTCAAACCAGACAAAATTCCAGCACTGAGAAGACTTGGTAGACACAAAGTTCCATTCATAACCTTTTTGTAATTGACACCTTCTCTGAAAGGGAAAATCAGTTTTTATCCAATGGAGTGTCTTTGGGTTTATCAATCACATTGCAGGACAGGTACTGTGCCCGGGAGTAAAAAAACAAGAAAACAAAACAAAACAAAACAAAGAACAACCCCACTCAAACAAATAAACAAAACCAGACACAAAACAAAACAAAACAAAGAACAACCCCACTCAAACAAATAAACAAAACCAGACTTCATGATTTTGGGTGTGCTTTTAGGTTTGTTTATTTGCTCATTTTTCTTTTAAAGTTTGTCTATTTTGAGTTTTTGAGAGATAAAAAGAACATGACATTGGGTGAGTAGGAGATAGGTTAAGAAGGATATGGGAGGTGTTGAGGGAGGATAAAGAATGTGATCAAAATGTATTGTGTGGAAAAAATTAAATTAATTAAAGATTATGTGTGTAGGTAAGTTTGATTTTCTGTGAATTTTAGTTCAAAGCAACAATGGGGTCAAGAAAATTTATTGTGAAATAAAAACATTTGAGTCTAACAATATTGAAAACAACTGTGCTATCAGTATTATAGGTCTTATATGTATATATTATTAATATAAATAGATAAATAAGTAGATGCAGATATAATAGGACTTAAATATCCTAGCAGTTACTTCTGATATAGCCAACTTCCAAGCAAAAGTTTGCTTTGGTATAATGGCAATGCATAAAACACAGATAAAGGCGGTTACTGTGGCTAGTGATTTTGATAAGCTGCACCTCATTTAATGTGAGACTTGAGGTAGGTTTCTCTATTGACTACTTTCACTCTACTAACTGTCGTGTACTTACTGGACTCTAAGACACTCTGTCATCTCCATCAGATGCAAACTATGTGTAGGAACTCTATCATATTTGCACTCCTCCTAGCTTTAGATATCTGTCCTCGGACCCTTATTTTTAAATTATTTTTTTTACTTAGTGTGTGTGTGTGTGTGTGTGTGTGTGTGTGTGTGTGTGTGTGTGTAGCACATACATGGAGCTTGTAAGACAACCTATGGAGATTGGTTATCTTCTATTGTGGGTTCCAGGAAAGGACCTGAGGTCATCAGGCTTGTGCAGCAATTGCTTTTACCCACTGAGCCATCGGCCAGCTTTCCCTGACAATTTAAAAACCCTGAATCGGAACATATCAACTAATGTGCAGTTAACGGTTATATAATCCTGACTTCCACTGAGCAGTGAAATTACTTGAGTTTTTTGAGGACCGTATTAGCACCCTGATAAATATTTTTTAACAATCGCAAATGCTTCTTGATAAAGCTAGATTTTCCTTTGTAACTTACATGTAAGTATGCACATACACACATGCATATGATAATGGGAATACCTACAGAATATACAATCATACACATTGTATATACACATGTATGTGGAATACATAGGTGTGCAAATATAGAATAATAATAATATATACATTTATAAGCATGTACTGCATAAACATACATGCAAGCACATGTGTGTACACTTAGCTATCTAGATGGATAAATAGACGGATAGACAGATAAATGTACCTGTGATATTTTGAAGGGCATATGCAGTTGTATATTTTAATAGTTGATTTTGTTAACGCCCAGACAAGATTTTCTGAGTGAAATATACATGGTAATAATTGAGAAAATTACTTGTCTTCAGGTCATGTAAAGAGTTGGTTAGAAAAGGGCACATTCATCTTCATCTGTAGGGTAGGCCAGCATTCTCTCCTTCAATTCCCATTTCCCTCTTCCCTAGGCCACACTCACCTTGCCATCCCTTTCCTTAAATTATCAAGGGGAGACTGTGAGATCGGGAACACTTCACTGCGGTGGTGATGTGAAACTGACATGTAGTTTATAAGCTAACCCTAGCCTATTGCTTGGAGAAGCTTTACAACTGATTGTTTTAATACCAAAGTGACACCAAAGGGGGTCAAGTAAATAAATATGCAAGCCTCACCAGTTCAAAATAATAAAATTCCAATGTGTGCAAGCCTGCTTGTTGAACATATGTTTGAGGCACGGCTAAGCCATCTGGCTCAGTGTCAAGCATTTACACCAACTGCAGTCTTACCGTACCTGACAGCAGAAAAGCTTTATTCCCCTGGTGTTTGGGCACAAATGGAGAAATATTATTGAAATGATTATCTGCATCAAGACTCAGATTTGCTTTGACATTTAGCTGGCTCTGTTTAATCCAAAGGGTTGTCTGAATGAATAAAGAGAAGGGTTCCTCCAGAAGATGCAGTGAGCAGCCAGGGAAAGCCAAATGATTAATGAGACTGAAAGGCAGGGTAGACCTGCCCACCTCCACCCAGACCTCAGTGCCAAGAACTGAATATGAAATGAGCCTAAGACTCCCCGTGGCTTGTCAGGAAGACTCTTCCGCTTTCACATAGGCTCCCTTTTTTGGTACTCTGGAAACAAAAGGATCAGATATCTTGCCCAATATGGAAGGAATTGGGAGGCTGGGAGAGAGTTTCATATTATAATCTGAATGTTTTATGTCCAAACACTTCTTTACTTTTAACAACTCTACCAGAGGTGCTCAGATAGTGTCTTAGGATCAGAGAGTCTTGCAGGACTAGGGAAACTCTTGCTTGTTGCCCGGGTTCTGTTTTGTCAGCTGTTTTCTACAGGCGATGTCCTTTAATGGAGATGATTTCATTCGGCTTTGATTGTGACTTTCCTCTGGTTCCTCTGTGCAGTCATTCATCTTCAGAAGCTAGGTTATGCTCAGCTCTCGAGGAAGGAGGCACAGTGCTAGTTTCTACTCTCACCTCTGCTGACGGGGGAGTGGGTGTCTAGATGAGACATTTCAGTCAGTCAAGTGTATGCAGCAAGAAAAATAGGTCAATCATTAAAAAATAACAGTCACGGAATTGGTAGAATATGCACCTTCATTTGGAGTTCTTTATCGAAGAGTTCTTGGTTGACATCCGCTTTCTCTGATTCTCAGGTATACTGGGCTTTTTTGGAGGGAGAGTCTAAGTAATGATTGTTGGTTTAGATTCAAAATTACTTTGGTGGTTTTGGTGGTTTTGATTTAATAAGAATGTTAGACATTATTTCCTCCTCACTCTTACTTTTAATTAACTTTTTATAGAGATATGAATGAATTCTAATGAATACAATTGGCAGGCTAATTGATTTGTCTCAGACACAGTGAGTGATCAGTATGCTGTCCGCATTGTAATATTCTAGTCAAGGATGTCAAACAATTTGGGGGTTAATTTTCTGGCAAAGGTTAGTTGGGGAAACTGCTTGAAATATGTACTGTTTTGGATTTTCAAAGAAGTGCCTTTTTTTTTTTTTTAAGTCAGTGAATTAGAAGACATCTAGTCCCCTGAATTTATGGTGTCCTTAAATTATCACATTGCCGCAGGGGAGTTGCTTTGTGTATTCTGTGAATATTAACAGAACGCTTTTACATGTGGGATGCACATGAGACTATCGGAGGCGAATCATTCTTATTTTAAGAACAAAGCAAAAAGCATGTGCCTCTATCTAAAAAAATAATTCTTAAAAGTTGCCGTAAAAATTAAATGTGGTCAAAACAAATCCTGAAAGCTCCCATTTAAAGGGGGGGGGGAAGTAAGCACAAATCCAAGAGGTTGCTTTTTGCTTGAGGTCTTACTAGAAAGGTTTTGCTTAAATAAATCCCAGGGAGATGACATTCTTTTACAGTGTTAAGAACAATGAGTGTGTGAGAAAATATATTACAACACAGTTAAACACAAGGCTATAATTTCTAAACTGCATAAATTACGTGTTTTCTCCTATTATGATACAGACAGCCAAACTGAACATTTCTGAAAGAAAATGACCAACGTATGATTAATTGCGAGCTCACAGATCTTGCAGCTTCAAGAGTAAATCAACTGCTTAGAAGTGCTAACTTGCTAAAAACATAAACTAATTTTAGTCTCTGGATATTAAAATATAATCCATCTTTCTTTCTCCATTGGGAAAGCTAATTAGAAAAGGTGGCTGCAAGAACGAGGGGAACCCTAAGACCATCAGGAACAAGTCCATGTGCTCAAAACCTGAGCCCAGAAAAGGTGGCCAGACTGTACTCTTTCCGTTGAGCACATTTGAGCTTCCAAGGGCCAGGGTATGGTAATGGATGTAGCCCGTGGGTGCAAGTAGCAGAAGAGAGAACTTGTGAAAAGAGCAAGTTGAGTCGACACAGAATGCTCCAAAAATAAGTTGGAGATATGGAGAAACGACCCACTGAATCATCTGTGCACTCCTTGAAGGTGTTGACTGCTCACATATTAGCAGGTCTCAGAGTGGTGAGAAAAGATCAATGCGTAAGTGACAACTGTATTTTGAACCTTTGTGTACAAAAAGACCTTGACTCTATGTGCTTCTTTTATGTCTCTCACCTGTTTGGCTGCGTCTTCCTGCATTTGATTACGAATTTTATTTGCACTCAGAGGAAGGACAGCAGGTTACCGAGAAGAGACTTTATACCCTATGAGCATATACAGGGGGAGGCAATCCCCCTCAGGAACAGTCATAAGGGAGGGGAATAAGGGGAAAATGGGAGGGAGGGAAGAATGGGAGGATACAAGGGATGGGATTCCCATTGAGATATAACAAGAATAAATTAATAAAAAAAATTTTAAAAAAAAGACCTTGAAACTGTGAGCTGGTCTTGATTTTTAAGTAGCTTTCCCAAGATATTTGATGACTTTTCATCTGGAGGTTAAGAAGTTATGGGTTTAGAAAGAAAGAGTGAATAGATGCATGCCCATAATATTTGTTGACAGTTTTTATTTGCTGTTGGCTCAGACTAATTTCATAGAATTCTGGTTTTTCCATATGTTTAAAAAATAAATACAACATCAACTATTTTTTACAATATAACCCTTAGATTATTCAGTGAAAGGAACAATAGATATTATAATGTAAAAGAGATTTCCCACAAATAACAGGATAGAGCGTGACTACATGCATTAGAAAGGCACAGTTCTATACAACAAGAGTCATAACAACTAATCTCTTTGATGGCCACTGAACAAAGAGATACAGGCAAACATTTCGTAATGGGAGCAGAAGACTATCAAACATGGAATTAATATAACCTTTAAAACTTTTTAACGATAGTATTTATTTTTTAATTAAAAATTTTTCATGCACTATATTTTCATCATGAAGTATCTCCAGTGGGTGCTTAATGAACATTTAGGAGGAGATGTCTTTGTCCAACTTTGGGATTAGTTATGGTATTCCCTTATTGTGCTAGCATGAGTTTCCCAAGGAATTTTAATAATATAAAATACATATAAAAATGTTTTTTAGGTTCAGTTGGAATAAAATCAACCTCCACACATTTCTTCTCTCTCTCTCTCTCTCTCTCTCTCTCTCTCTCTCTCTCTCTCTCTCAAATAAAGACTACATTCAGCTGACATTGCTAATTCTAAGATGATGGACATATCAATTATCAGTTAATTTGCATATTAAATAAGAGCTAAACTACCAAGGTTACTTGGGCTCAGCCACTTCCCAGTTTTAAAATACTAGAAAAAAATATTTGAAGTACCTGCCTTAGGTTCCTCATCTATCAAATGAGCTCAGAGAGCTAATGAGTTTCATACTGAGAAGGAGGAAGTCCTTCAAGCCCTTCAGCTCACAGTGAGTCTTTGCTATATGGTTTTAGCAAATTTTATTTTCATATCATGTATTGACTTTTCTTTATTTCAGTCATCTCACTTTTTTTTGTCTTTTTAAATGAGGTGTTTGAACATAGTTATTATCTTTTGTCTAGGAAGTCATTGAAGTTGGGGTTCATTATCATGGGGATAAGTTAGTTTTAGAGAAGACAGAAATTAGATTTTCACCTTTTTATTTTTGCTCTGGGATTTGCACATTTAGAGTTAGTTGGTTAAATAGGAGTGTTGGCCTGGGATGGATGTTTTGGGGGCTGCTTACTGCAGGAACTGGATGGTGGAGGGGAGGGGCTTAATAGAGCTGAGAAGACCTGGCTAGAGGAGGTCTTCCTTACCTGAGGATGGTGGGAGCAGGCTGCACTGCAGAAGGATGGGCTTTTTCCACAATTGTCAGAATGCATTTTCCCACAGATTAAAGAAATTCTAAAAAGGCAAGCAAGTAAAATAAATACATGGAAAAATTTTCACCAAGACATACAGAGCATGGCTGCTCAAAACTTAAGACAAAAAAATTTAAAGATCAGCAGGAGAAGAAAAGTACATTATTCTCAATAAATCACAAAACAAAACAAAAAAAATGATGCCTCATCTAGGTTACATACATAAAATGTACACAAGAAAACATCATGAGCGAATTTCTTTGTGTAACAATTTCCTTTCAATTATGTGATGTCAGTGTGTCTTTGTGTGTGGCTGTGATAGGATGACCCTCCCCCACATAGTGTATCAAATGTATTGTAGTTGTGTTGCTGTATTTTCAATTGTTGATTGCTGTGCTAAGTATTTGCTATTATCCTATCAGAAACATTACTTGCTTTCTATATGTAAATGCTTCTCTTTCCTTACTTGCCCAAAAGGTGATGCTGTGAAATTTGCCATGTAAAAAGGTAAGTTGCATTGAATGGGGTGTGTGTGTCAGAAGCCACTGGGAAACCTAGAGAAAGATAAGGCATAGTCATCCTCCTGATTCCATTAGACTCGAAAATGATTTTTAGATGGTGTTTTTATTAGGCTTAACGATTAGGATTAACTCAGCGTTAGAACTAAGGTAAACGACTATTTAGGATTAGGGGGTTAGGGTTACAATTAGGGTTAGGGTAAGGGGTTAGGGGTTAGGGCTATGGGTTAGGGATAGGGTTAGGGTTAGGGTTAGAGGGTTAGGATTAGGGTTAGAGGGTTAGGGTTAGGGGGTTAGAGTTAGGGTTAGAGGGTTAGGGTTAGGGGGTTAGGGTTAGGGGGTTAGGGGGTTAGGGTTAGAGGGTTAGAGGGTTAGGGTTAGGTTTAGGGTTTGGGATTAGGGGTTAGGGGTTAGGGTTAGGGTTGTTAGGGTTAGCAACAAAAACAAAAACAAAAAATGAATGCCTTAGGGGAAAAAATAAAAAATAAACTTAAAGAAAAAAGGAAGGCTTGGAGAGGTGGTTCAGAAATTAAGAGCACTGGCTGTTCTCACAAAGGTCCTTAGTTCAATTTCCAGCAACCACATAGTGGCTCATAACCATCTATAATGATATCTATTTCCCTCTTCTGGAGGGTAGGCACATAGGCAGGCAGATGTTGTATACGCAATAATAAATAAATCTTTTAAAAAAAAAAAAAGAAAGAAAAGTACATTATTCTCAATGGAGCAGCAATGAGGACAGCTGACTCAGCAGAAATGAAAGACAAGGAAGAGGCATGGAAAGCTAACCAGCAGGACATGTGCAACCAAAAAAATCAGGACAGGGCAAGGAAAACACAGAGCAGCAAGACGTTCATTAGTGTGTAAAGTTAAGTGGACATTATAAAGCAATAATGATAATTATATGGAGCAATAGTGATAATTCCCACGGAGTCTAATACATGAAGAATTAAAACACATGCCAACAACATCAGCATTTAGAAAAAAAGTAAAAAAACTTGAAGTTTTAGCATTCTTGGAAACATAACAAGATTATCAATACCCATGAAATGTTAACATATCAAATATATTATCTAGAGAGGCCATTAAAATAATGTTGAATTATTTAAAAATAAAAAGTTGTGTATGGAGGAAAATAGAACAATAAAACAAAAAAAGTGGATGGAAAAAGAATGTACAAACAGCAGTGTAGTGAAAAAAAGGGAAATATTAGAATTAACAAAATAAACAGCAATGCCAATTGTGATGGCAAGGCAGTAACACATGGTAATCAGGAGGTTGACACAGGAGTATTGTAAGTTCAAGACTTGTCTGAGCAATATCGTGAGATCTTACACACACACACACACACACACACACACACACACACACACACTCACAGAAATAATAGTAATCGGCTTTAGTATAAGCAGAAACGAGTTGTGAGAGGCAGAAATATTCATAGAAGTAGGAGCGGGACTAAATTCTCTTGACAGTGTGGAAATGTAGCGGGAAAGTTATTGAACTGTGGGGAAAAGATGAGAGAAAAATAACTGTTAAGAAAACGAATAAAAGCAACACAATAGTTTGTGAAGAGACAAACAAACTGAACCATAGCATGAGCCGCTCAAAACTCTAAGCAAAATTTTGTTTTCTGCAGTGTTATTCTCTAAATTCATATTAATGACTGGGAAAGATTAAATTAGATTAAAAGCTATTTTTTAAAAGTAGGTAATATGTGATAGATTTATGGAAAATTTCCATCCAAATAGTTAAAGAAGCAGTGTCACACGAAGCGGCGACTGTACATGATATAAGGGTCTGCTTTGCATTAGCCACCGCTTTGTCACTTTCCGATCACGATTCCTGTGACTTGAGACAGCTCCTTGTAGTGAGCTCCTTATGCAGAGCTTGGTCTTCGTGTGGGACCCCCAGCAACCGGAGTGGGGTGCTCTTTGACTCTCAGGCTTGCCTTTGAATCTTGTTCTCCTACCTGGGCTGCCTCATCTGGCCTCAGTGGGAGAGGATGTGCAGTGACTTAGTGTGCCAGGGTGGGTTGATCTCCATGGGGACTGTCCCATTCTCTGAGGAGAAAGACAGGAGAGAATGGGGGAGTGGTGTGTGAAGGGACAGTGGAAGGAGAGGAGGGAGGCTGCAATCAGGACGTTAACTGAATGAATGAATGAATGAATGAATGAATAAATAAATAAATGGTTATTTCAATAATAAAAAAAGCATGGTGCCCATATTGTCTTGGTCCTTAAGGAGGTTGCTAATAGTAAATACTGTGTCAGAGTGCTGCAGAGACACCACAGAAAGCCAGGTTTGCTATTGCTTTTTTGTGATCCTCTCTAGTGTACTGAAAGGTCCCACACAAACTACCTCATTACCCCAGTGAGAAGCTTTTACCAAATTAACTTCTTAGTGGTTCTATCATCTCCCAACAGTCCTCTTCTAAAATCCGCACATTTAGTCACAACTGACTCCTACAGAGCACAGACCTTCTTCAATACAGACTTCTCTTCCTCCCCATGCTAGTTTCATGTACTAACCCTTATGTTAGGGCACCAGGTAAATGAACCCCAGAGCACAGAGAGCTAAGTAGGAGGTATTAAAAACATTTACATTAGAAAACAAAAAGCCCATGTGAATGTTCTGGAAACATATTTATAGATTTATAGAGAATGGTAAGAACACTAGAGAGGCACATGAGTTACATGGCATTTCTTGTTGTTGTTAAAGTGAGTATGTTTTTCCCTGAGAGATGTGTAGAACCTGACATGTCTACCAGTTTGACAAATGGTGCTGGACCACTTGGAATAGGCAGTGTATAGAGACCGTAGAACAGGAAAATTTGAGGATGACAACAAAAGTCAATAATGAAAATAACTTGTTTAGCTTTTGAACATTTTTCCTGTGATGCTAAACTCTTGTCTAGTCAAAAGATACGGATACACCAACTAATGACAGTGCAAACAGAGGACCTGGAGCCCTGTCCAGGTATAGCCAATGGACAGCTCCTTCTCCCCATGGGGAAGTGGGGCAACAGGGGAAGGTATCTGGCAAGAACTCTGGTGCCCTGGATTTGATCACTCCCCCATGGTGGAGAGGCCCCGTGGGAACACAGAGGAGGGGGATGCAGACTGTCCGGATGAGACCTAATAAACTGTGGTCAGACTGTGGGGAAGGAGGACCCTACCTGCCAGACGTCTAGGGGAGGGGAATATATTGGAGGGATGGGGAGCATGGGAACAGGAAGATAAGCATGAGAGGATTACAATCCATATGTAATGTGAATAAATAATAATAATAATAATATAAAGAAAATGATAAAAAAGATACTAAACAGATTAAGAAAGACAGTAAAATCATTTAAAAGAAAGCCCTTTTAAGAGATTCTTAGGAAAAGTATGGAAATATAAAAACAAATATAACAACTTATTTCCAATAAAGTCATGTTTCTTAAATTTAATTAATTTATTATTATTAATGTGTGTGCATTTGCATGTGCATGCATGCATGAGAGAGAGAGAGAGAGAGTGTGTGTGTGTGTGTGTGTGTGTGTGTGTGTGTGTGTGTGTGTGTGTGTGTGTGTG
>OU015750.1:31740454-31751908 GCA_907169655.1 Acomys percivali
GTGTGTGTGTGTGTGTGTGTGTGTGTGTGTGTGTGTGTGTGTGTGTGCAGGTACCAGTTGAAGCCAGAGGAGGGTGTTGAATCTTTTGGAACTGCTATTGCAAGTGGTTATGAGCCTGCCTCTGTGGGTACCTCGAACTGAACTCAAGTCCTCTGCAAGAGCAGCAAGAACTCTATACCATTGAGCCATCTCTTCAGCCCCTAAGACCATGTGCTAAACAGGCTTAGAACGCTTACTTTCTACAAGTAAGAGAAACATTTGCACACTATTAATGGATATATTCGTTGTGCGCTGAAACTTAAAATACAACATGGAGAAATCAAAACTTGATGTAAAAAGACACGAAGGAACCACAGTTTTTCTTATGATTTTTAAAATACACTTCCCACAAATTTCACATAAAATTAAAATCCAGGGTCATATAAAGCTGCCAATCAAAACAAGCAAATGAGAAACACACAGTAAACATTTGGGAGAATAACATATCCATTTTTTTCCTTTTATTAAATTTTGACTGAACAAATGGTAAATGCTTTGGTGTTAGGCAACCTATAAGGAGAAATTACAATGAGGTTCAAAGCAGAGTGTTTTATAAACTAAAATAATTTAGATATTTAATCTGTAGCCTTAAACCTGAGAGTTCCTAGGACTTCTTTTGTAGCTTTATTTTCTCGATATTTTAAAGATTTACAGGGAGTGTAAAGAAATCAATTACACCAACATATAAAATATATTCCTAAAAAGTTACTAGTAAGACATATAAAGTAACTTAGATGGTTTAGAGAGAATGTTGGTCCTGTTGAAACTTTGTTCATCTGGAGTTTGAAGAAATGTTACCATCTTACTCTTATCTTTCCAATGGCCCCATAGATTGTGCACTGAGAGGTAAGCTGAAAAATATGAGAATGAAACACAATAATTTACAGGAAACATGTCAATTGTTAGGAACCGAGAAACTCCATTATGAGAAGGAAAATAGTAACACAGAATTCAAATAAAATTTAGAGTAATTTTCATAGAGAAAAGTGAAAGAAGAAAGAATTTAGCACAATGGGGGAAAGGATGCTTGATTAAAATAATCAGAGGTTCTGCAAAAGCAGACCATAAAAAAAAAAGTTAAGGAGAAAAGTCATTCCAGTGATGAGAAGAACAGATGGAAAATACTTTTAAATCTATAATTTTGAACATAGAATATTTATATATGATGATTTCAACATGCATTTTTACATTGAAATGAGTTTCCACACACCTTAGTTGGCTAAAGTGAAAATCAAAATATCACTGGAATCATCCTCCACAAATGCTAGTGAGAAAAATCACTTTTCAGACTTTGGGAACCCAAAACCCAACTAAGTACAGTAAATAATAGCAGCATAATGGACCAAGAGTATGTCATCTTAATTAGTCATGAATTTGTTCTTTTATTCAGTTTACATGTACACTGTAAGTATTAACCTGGCAAAAAGACCATTAAAAAGGAAAGGGTAGATGAAATAGATTAACTGGTCCCAGGGAGCTTATTAATAGAATTATACTTGTGTGTATAAATTGGGTTAATTAATGAGTCATACTTCTAATATTTACAGGACTAAATAACAATATTGAGACAGCATAAGTCCCTATACATTTGTGGGAAGAATAGTTAAACAGTTCTTAAAGGTAGAGACACGGGTGCTGTAAGAAGTTCATGCTGCTGTGATTACTTCCGGTTAGTGAGAACAAAGTATACTTTATGATAAAAGTGACAGAGCAGCCACATGTAAGGACCCTCACAGGATTTGAATACTGTGATACAATATGGAACGGCCATGTGGCAAAGGAAACAGCAGGGGTGCTGAGATAGGAAAACAGGAAGAAGAGAGGAGGACTGGAAACAGGTAGGGCTGTGATTCCTCCTGAGTGTAAAAATACCTCTGAGGATGTTTCCAGTGCAAGTGGTTTATGAGTTCATGCAAAGAAAATGCTTGCCTCGTTCTATGGTGGGCGGTAGTTAATGTAGTGACTCATAACACATTGATGTAATGAGAATGGGGGACTGTTGAGTGCTTAGCCCTAAGTGGAACATCTGTACCAACCCTACAAGGCTTAGGAAACATGGTGGAAGAAGGCGTGGACAAAGTGTAAGAGGGAGAGGATGGACAAAGTGCTGTGAAATGTTTCCTGAGTATGGTTTGGCTATTGTACTCGTGAACTCACTACAGCTTTGGTCAGCCATACAAGATAAAGATGACAAGATCACGTAACATCCCAGCAGGCCGCACTAATTGAACTCATCAGGTTACAAAACAAAATGGAGAGCATATGAAGGTGGAAGACAAAAAAATATATGTACTCAAACATACCACACACACACACACACACACAAATATACTACACATGAATACATACCATATACTACACATATTCCACACACTACAAACAAACACTCTGCGCATACACTACACCATACGCAAAACATACCAGATGCATATACCACACCATAGCAGACACATGTACCACATCATAACACACAACACACATATCTTTAAATATCAAGCCACAATGGATGAAATATGTCAAAATATCAAACCACTGGACACAAGAACATCAGGATTATATGTGTGAACAGGACACCAAAAATAAATCATAAAGTGCTGAAGTAATATGTAAAATCAATTGTCAAAACAAATTAGGATAAAGGGAGCAGCAATCAACACACAGAAGGGAAATGGGTAGCAGTGCACACTGAAAGCAAAGCAAAGGAAGTACATTGGGGAAATAGGAAAATGAGGCCAGCAGATAATAATGGGAAAGGGTAGGTATGAAAATCAGCAAAGCAGAAACCATATCAATAAAGAAGAGGTGAAAGAAGGTAGATGAAAAATTTGTTCTGCACTAAACATAAAAGGATAAGGTTAAAGATATAAGAAATATCAACATTACATTCAACAAGAGCCATGGTGGTAAGAGAATACTGGGGAAGTAACAAGAAAAGATGGGGGAGGAGGATGGAATAGCCTGTAATGAAAAAATTAAAGCTATCAATTAAAAAAATTTAAAAGGTTCACTTTTAAATACCCCAGAACATTGATTGAATGTGTAAAATATTGTGAGTTAAGGAAACGATTTATAAATATATGAAGAACAGAGGGAGGATATGCCTATCAGAAGGACAATTATCAGATGCACAATTCTTAGCACTAAGAGGAAATGGAGTGATAACCTCTAGTCCTCCAGTTAATTTTTCAAGTGTGAGCATAATGTGTATATTGGCATATTTACAGATTATAAGCATTTACCACTACTTCTATTGAGACTATTGATACTTTAATGATCGGAGATAGTTAACTATTCTTATTCAATAGCAAAGCTTTATAAGTATAAATGGAGTGACCAAAGCAAAGCAAAACAACGTTCCAACCAATCCCCTGTTATCACAATGTTTTCAATCATGTTGGGAGTAATGACCACAAAAAGCCACATTCTTAAACCTCAAATGATGAACACTGTAAGATTAATAAGAGTGCTTGAGTCACCATAGAATGGCCATGGGTATTTTATCTGAAGCAAATACTGCAGATTCTACAGAGGAGTGACATTTGTTAAGACATGGTGGATATGGTTATGTAAGCAATGGGAACATCTGAGGCAAGTGAACTTGACAGAGGAAAATACCTGAGCCCAAAGGCTTACATCGTCATGTTTGAGGAATAACAATGAAATTAGAAAGATGCACGAACAAAGGAACACAAGTAGACAAAGCCAGAAAGAGGACAGCTGCTGCACATTGGAGACGTGCAAGACACTGTATGTGTGTGTGTGTGTGTGTGTGTGTGTGTGTGTGTGTGTGTGTGTTACAAAGCTACTAACTGACATGACCATTACATTTGTCAAAGAACATTCTGGAGGCTGTGTGATGAGTAGACTGAGAGAGCAAAAGAGGCAATAAGACCTTTCAGCAACATATTGTAACAGTTTAAGTGAAGATAGCTTGACCATGAAGCTAAGTTAAACAGAGTGACCAGTGCATGGATGGAGCTGGGCATACTTGAAGGCAGAAGGCAGGTGAAACTCAGAAGGATGCTGTGGGATGCAAGAAACAGCATAGAGATAACTAAAATGGTTATAAGGTAGTAGCTGGAGAAACACTTGAGTGGTAGCTTCAGTTGAGGCCAGAGCTTGTGTGTCAGATCAAAAGCACTTGTATTTGTGGATACTGGAAGTCCCATTTGGATTGTTTCTTTGTTTGAATAGTTACTTTGGGCATTGTAGTAGGTCTAAGACGACTTGGAAAAGATGGAATATGGAGCTAACTTCTTCTAGGGGATGTTTCAAATTGCAGAAGGAAGTTCTCACTCACATGCTGGATATGGAGCTTAAAGATGCTGAGGCCACAGACTGGCAGTTGCAGGCTAGTCTGGTAAGATAAGGGTAATAAAGTCCTATGGCTGTTCTGGTGGTTATAATGAGAAATGAGTAGGAAACCTGGAGGAGAAGAAAGCAGCTAGCAAATAAAACACTAGTTATAGTATCACTGGCTTAGGGTTAAAACTCAAATATTTGTTAATGAAACCCTGCCTGTAGGTTATAGACAAGTAGAAGAACAACTGGGAGTTGTATTTTATGGTAGTTACAAAGATCTGCTGTATTATTGCTGGAAAAAAATACAGAACATTTCTTCTCCCATGAATGTGAGAAGCGGTGCCAATCAAGATTCTACAAAATTAACACAGCACTGGCATTGTTACATTTTGCTTGTTTAACCATTCGCCTTAATGTAACTAAGAATTTTTGTGATTTGTTTTTACGGAGTTGCTTGTGCACAGCTTTCACAGCTGCATTCCAGATGACAAGGAGAAGAGAGGGCGGTTGATAGAGCAAGCCCTAAACAGATTTACTTATCTTCAGATCACTTGTGGTTGAATCACATGACCAAAGCCAGTTAAAATGAAGCCTGGGACATACCTTTTGGCTAAATGCATTGCTATAAGTCAAGATTTTATTAGTAATTCAGAGAAGATGAATAGAATGTGCATAAAATAAGCAACTTTAATTCTGTACTGGAGCAACTTGCCAAACTGGGAACCATCTCAAGCAAGACTAATGTAGGAACAAATATAAGCGCTGGAGTTCTTTATAATGGAGGCAGGAAGGCATGAAGAGAAAAGAAATGAAACAAAGATGGAGAGGGAGGAATGGAAGAGAGAGGTAGAAAGATGTGATTGGTTAAAAAATGCAAACTGACCTACCAGTAACTCTGTCATGTGTTACAACCAGGGAAAGTATGCAATGGTTTAATACACGTTTTAATTTGATACCTATAGTTTATTCTTTTATGGTCTTCCTTATTCCTGTACTTCCTGAAGTTTTGGGAAATTCCAGTAAGTCATACCTACTAGTGCCAGACACTGAGTAAAGCTGTGTAGTAGAATTCACTGTTGCTTCAGAAAACAAGTTTTACAATTGTGGAGATAGCCTTTGATGTACTGTCTTAGGCCTTGGAGTTTCTTGGAAATGCTGCCTAGTCGCAGGGCTTGTTTATCTTCATTACCTGCTCAGTATGTGCTTCTGAATACAGGATCACAATGACCCCTCCCATTTCCTTGGATGTGCATGGTTTGTGTACTGGATAGATATTGACTGTAAGAATAGTAAGGACCTGAGAAATAGGTTGAAATTGTTAGATTTGCTGCTAGAGTGACTGGGAGGCTCAGAGGTATCTTTCATGATCAAGTGCATAGACAACAAACAAGGGAATTTTTTGTACAAGACTGATCCCCTGGAACTGTTGTTTAAGAGAAGGAGTTGGAACCTCTTACTGGCCTCCCTGGAATTCACCAAGCTCACTACTCAAGACAGTCAATATCGATCGATGGCATGGTTTATATCCCAGCCTTAGTTATGAGTATTAATGTAGTGCATTACTTTTTTAGCTTACTTTTCCCCCCAATAGCTTATCTTTTTGTTCACCTGTTGGAACCAGGTGGGACCTGTTGGCTGTCCTTTAATCGCCAGCCTCAAGGTCCCACAAGCCTTTTACAAGACTTGACCTAACGCTATCTAAGCATGTGTGCTGCAATAGGACAAATGGCAAATGGGCCCACTCATGGTATGTCACTTACTTCTGAGTGGTCTCTGGGTTTTCTTTGCTCCAATAGGAATGGTATAATTTGACTTTGAGTGTTTGGGGAGCTGTTTTTTTTCCTGATCTTTCATAAGATTCCAAACTTGCTTGCTTGCTGGACTCCAGACTTCATGGGCACTGAGGTCCCAGTGTTTCTATAAGAGACATCTGGTAAACAAATTGTGCACATGCAAAGCAGATGGGAGGGGGCATTATGACCCTGTACCCAGAGGGATATAATTAGCAGGTTGTGAAGATGAACATGGCCAGCAACTAGGCACCATGTCCACGAAACACCAAGGCCTAAGACAATGAACACAAGGCTATTGCAACAATTGTAAAGCTTGTTTTCTGAAACAAGGATGGATTCTACTACTTCTATTTGGTTTCTTCTAATTGGGTTTTGGATCTAAGTTTATACCTGAATTCTTTACTAGGGAGTAAGGAAACTATATGTACAAAGAATTCTTTGCATATAAAGCATCATATGGAATGCATCAAATAAGTTGTTTATTTTAAGGGCATTTTTATACAAATACATTGATATTGATTTTGTGTATTTTATCTGAGCTTCACAGCAGTTTGATGAGCTGGTTATGAGATTTTCTGTTTTCATAGATAAACGAAGAAAAAAAAATTATGAATTATAAGTCATTTTTCAAAGGGATACAAATATGAAATGACAAAGGTTGTGACTCAAATGTTACATGTCCAATTAACAGCCTCCACCTGTTCAGAATAGCATGAAGAAATCATGGCGTTCAGACACTACCAAAGTCACAAGCATAGAAACTGGCATGCTAAAAGGAAGCTATATGTGGTGCACAGTACTTTTCAGTTCTGAGTGGTAATAACCCTATTTAAAACAACATCCTAAAAAACAATGGCCAATATCTCAATCCGTAGGCTTACAAAGGAAGCAGATAACCATACCACTGATGTGTTTGCTCTGCGCATATTCAACATTTCACTGTCAATACACAGCTTCTTCCTGGGGCTACATCAAAAGAGTTATACATCTGATGTTGGTGAGAAGCATTTCCAAAACCTGGAGTCTTGGGTTCTCTACATGGCCCAATTTCACAAGCCAATCAGCTATTTATTTCCTATGCTCATGTCTCTCTCTACGACCATTTCAATATGGCTAGCACTGGCCACCTCAAGCTTTGAACATCTTGATTTAGAATCTTTTCACGTTAAGTAGAGAGTTGTTTAGTTTCCATGTGTGTCAGAGGCCATGTCTTCTTGAATTTCAAACATATTTTCTTATGCTAAAGTAACTGATTCAAAGAACATTTACTAAAGAACAAATTGTTTTCCAATGCAATATAAATGCCTTCCAGTGATGGAAACACATTAGGATATGAGAAAGTTGGATGGGACATCAAATAATTTTTAGTGTCAATTGCTATCCTATATTTAAGGTTTCTGAGTTTGTTATGAAAGGTCCAGATAAAGATTCCTCAAGTGTTATAAATTTCTTTACTAAGACAGATAATATAGATAATGTATCTAAAGGTTATTCCCTCTTCAAGCAAACTAGAAGCTTTATAAACACCAATAGAGTGGGTTTATGGCGAAGCATTTGATTACTCATCTCCTAATTTGTTTCATAAAACTATACAGTGACTTCTCATTGGCATTTTTGACCAAAAGCCACCACCATTTAGAAGATTAAAGATTAGCAAATGTGCATGGCATATTAGCACCACATGTTCTTTGGGTAATTAATAGTTTCTGTCTTGAAATCTACTGACTCATGCTGAACAAACTTGGGACTCAGTCAGTCAGCTTCCAGCAGTTGGTCAAATTAGGACAGCTCAGAGAAAGTCCCATAAAGGGACTGCTTGCAAAGGTGTGTTTGGGATTTAGAAGAAACACGTGGAGTCTAAACACATACTTTTCAAGTTAAAAAAATTCCTTTATCAGCTGTGTTCAAATACCTAAATTTTGTATTTGTGAAATGTTTGAGAAAATATTGATAGTAAACTTTTTGGAAGGTATTAGTTTTAAATAATACTTCAAAAAGTGGAAAATAGAATTTAAGGGTGTTTTAAAGTTATTTATATTAAATTGGTATTTGTTGTATACAGAAAAGCATTGTATATATTATGATGTAGAGTATGATATTTTAAAGTATGAATACATTATAGAATGGTTAAATCAAGCTAATTAGCATATGCATTGCTTCATGCACTTATTTATTTGTGGTGAGAACACTTAAAATCACTAATATTGATGGAAAATTATATTTTCCTGCCAAATCCACAAGGCTGCTATAGGATTAAATAAAATAGCTATGAAAATGCTATGCTAATGTAAGTTGCCTTTTTTTAAGTGAAGAAAACAACCTTGTAATTATGCTCTTCATTTTTCCTTCTTTCATTGACATTTCCAAGAATACACAATGCTCTCTTTCTAATGATCCAGTTAAAATGCAATCAAATAATTATGATATGATGTGATAAGTGTGAGAGATGAATTCTGCATCCAGAAGGGGGTTGGGCAAGGCTTCAGAGAGCAGGTAGCATGAGTTGGACCTTGACTATGGCCAGGAGGAGCATTTAGCAGAAGGAAGGAAAGCATAGAAGGAAGAATGTCACTGCTTGGTTGACTTGGGAAAGAAGGAAGCTAGCAAGGATTGTAGCGTGATGCGCAGAGTGTGACAGTATGTGAAGCTAAAATAGAAATATTATAAGTCAGAGATTTACAGAGGAATAGAATCAGTGTGAACATACATTAATTTAATTAATATATGTGCATTTAGCATGCATAACATATGTGTATTATATTTACTATGGGTATTGACTCAGAGAGTTATGGAAGATGAAAACCCTAGGACGATAGATCGGAGTCCCAGGAAGGCTGATGTTAGAATCCAGTCATGCTTGAAAGGTCTGAGAATGGATGGAGGCTGACACATGCTGATGCTGAGCTCTGGTCTGAGCAAGAAATTCTGAGGATAAGGAGTACCGGTGACTGAGGCTGGGAAATAATGGCACCCAAGCATAAGAGAAGGATGCAAACTCACTTTTCTTCTGCCACTGTGTCCTACTCAGGCCTTTGGTGGCTTGGGTGATGGACACATACACCCCACAATATAAATTTAAATACTCATTTCTTCTGAATTTTCTTCTTAGACAATCCAAAAGCAATGTTTTACCTGCAATTTGGGCATCTTCTTGCCCCATCAAATTAATGTACAAATTAGTGATTATGTGAACATTGTACCAAATTGTTTAGGATGTGCACCTCTCTCCGCAACACATACGTACTAAGGATAGTGACATTCATTTTTATTTACTTATGTATTTGGCTGGATAGTGGTACTTTTAAATCTGATCTTCATATTGGAATTCCCTGGGGAGCTTTTTAAAAATTACTAAGCCCAGGACCAATTAAGCCGGAATCTCTGGGAACAAGTATCAGGCATAGTTTTCTTTCTTTCTCTCTTTAAATGATCCCTAGGTGATTTTAATATGCAGCTCATAATCAGAACCCGCACAGCAGAATGAGTAAGAAGACATGGCAGGATCTTCAGTCAAGATTTATTTCCTGGAGCACTAGGCCCACAAGCCAGCTGCCTTTGCACTCATCTTCCAGCAGACTTTCTCCTGGGCATTGCACAGACACCCCAGTCAGACTTTAATTGCACTTTCCCCATGTTCAAAACATAAACTTTGTAGAAAATCCTTTTTTTTTTTTTTTTTTTTTACTGAGTATCAACAAAATACGTTCAGTACAGAAATCCCTGAGTCATTTCCAAGTCCCCTATTCCACTAGCACCACATTTTCTTTGTCTCTCCTTATTATTCATCCAGGCTGTTTAGCATCTCTCCTGTCATATTTCCATGTCCTACATCATGCCTTTATTTTCTCTCATCTGGACAGTAGCTGGAATGCCAGACAGAGTTTTGTCCCATTCCATTCAATTTTCTAGATAATTGCCCCATTGACATTTAAAATATATGGACCTACAAGTCATTCTAATATTGAGCACCCTTTGATATTTTCTCATTTTTCTGAAAATTAAAAACATATTACTGTAAGTTGGAATACCTTTAAAGCCATCTCAGCTCCTTGCTGCCTTCCTTTTGTCACACTTCTCATTGAGGTGACCGATCCTGCTGTTTGTCTTTCATGGAGCTCTCTGTACCTCATACCTTTCACCTGCACAGTACAGTGTGATATTTTCTTCAGCATCTCTTCCATCAGTCACACCTGCCTCCCTGAGTCAAGAGAAATCTGTATTATCCTTATCAAGATGTAGCAGACTGCATTTTAACTATATCTTTGATTTAATAGTTTCCTCACATAGTATAACTTAGGACCAGGAAAACATCTTTCTTGGTTATTGTTATATTCCCAATGTGTAAATCATGTAATAACAGAGTATAGGGCTTGAATATTTGTTGTTTGAAAGAATAATAGTACTAACCTTGAGGGTGTAATGACACAGTGGTGTACACTGCACAAGGCCTTCCACACAGGTTTTCAGTCTTGTGGGAAGCAGACAAGTAAATGTAATGCACAACATTCTATTTCTGGTAAAAAGCTATGGCTCCTGTAGTGGGACCTCACTCAGTCCTGGCAGAGGAGAAGAGTTACCTGTGGAAGATTTAGTAAGGAGTAGCTCTTCAAGTTTTATCTCTAAAAGCATAAACATTCAGCTGGACCAGGAGCAGGGAGCTAGGATAGTAACTAGATCTGAGATGATGCAGTGGATATACATTTGGAATATGATCTTAAGGACAATTAGAAGCTGACAAATATTGTAAGCAGACCATTGATCAGTAGAGTGATCATTGCTTGGCTCTTGGAGACTGTTTAGAAAGCTCAGAAGGTAAACCTGGATGGCTCAGGAGGAACCACTTCTTAGTACATGCGCAAAGATGAGAAAGAATGAAGACATGAAAGTAGAATCCCCAAAGCTGACAGAATGGAACAGAGGGGACAGGAAAGGAAGTCAACTCCATCAGAGACTTGAAAAGGAATAAACTTGATTACCTGAGTATGCCAGGAGTTGAAGACCAGGTAGCTTGGTTTTACAATGAAGCTTAGTTGTTTAGGGGTTAAGATGATTTTAGGTCTAGATAGGTGTTCAAAGTTGATAATGACAAGATGTGATGGAGATTGATTTACATTCAGAATTTTAGATACAACAAGATAGGAGAGATGGTTTCTTCAAGGTTGTCAAATACAAATAGCCAAAACCACTAATAATGTAACATTTATATAATTCCTGATTGTGTCATGGTTCTTCTTGCTATAGGCAGTTTGTTGTATATATGTGGAATAATAGAAATATATATATATATATATATATATATATATATATATATATATATATA
>OU015750.1:31751918-31762128 GCA_907169655.1 Acomys percivali
ATATATATATATATATATATATATATATATATATATATATATATATAAAAGAATGGAAGTCAAGTTGGTCTCTGAGACAGGTGGACAGGGATCATAGGATATAGAGAAAGAAAACAAGATCAGCTTGGAGAATTAGCAGTAAGGAAGGTTGGTTTACATATGGGAAACTAATATATGGTACATTACTCTAGGTTTAATTGCATTCCTTATTCTGTGAAAAGTGTTAAGGATAACACCAGGAGCTCAGAACATTGCCTTCTTTGAAAATAGTGTGATTTCATATCTACACTGAAGTCATCCCAGAGCAAACTGAGCCCCAGGCCAGTATAACTGCTCACCTTCTAAGAAGATGACTTCTTGAGGACAGAGACACACAGAGATCACCCTGTGGAGATAGGCATGACAGTGATGCCACCATAGGATGAGAAATGCCAACCATAGCTGCAAAGGGTCAAGATCTAGCAACAGGCAAGGGAGGCCTGGCAACTCTGTGAATTCAGAACTGTGGGATAAGAACATGCTTTTCTCTCTCCCTTTGTGTGTCTCCAGAGACTATCTCTGTATCCCTCTCCCTTAATAAAACCTCTTTTAAAAGCACTTAATTTTAGCTATTCAGTGTGGGCTATTGTCCTATGGCAGTCACCAGAAGTGAATACATTTTATAGGATCTCTACTGATATTTTGGATTATTTACCATATGCTAATCACTGTCCTGAAGAACTATGCCTATCAGTTTATTCCTATGTGACGTTGGTACTGCCATTATAACATATATAAATTATTAAAGACTAGAACATTAAATAGATCACATAGCAAATGGAAATCATGGAGAAAGAAAAGGAAACATATGAGCTACTGTTATATGGCTGGGATAATCTTTCCTTTTGAGAACCCTAAGCATTCCCAGGAATTGCTCTGGAAAGAAGAGGTCATCAGGGTTCATACAACCTGAAGATCAAGCAATTCTACAGACAGGCCTTATAGAAAGTGTGCTTAGCTTCCACTGAGTGCTTACTTCTGTGTGCGTCTATGACTATCTCGTGTTATGGGCTATAGCAGTGTTTTAATTGGCCATTCAGCTAGCAATGACACCAGCATGGAAGGCAAAGATGTAAGTTCCTCTACCCGATCAGGTGTTGCAGATGGCATACTTGGGTCTACATAGTAAAGGACAAAGGCATGTCTTTAGATGAAAAGCAAAGAAGCACATTTGATTTATTACAAAAGTTGTCATTTCTATCCACAGAGCTGTTCTCAGGAAGGACAGAGCCTTCTCTGCCACTTTGTGTTGTAAACCCAAACTCTCTCTCTCTTATATATATATATATATATATATATATATATATATATATACACACATACACCTGGAATAGTCCTTAGATTTTATTATACTTTTATAATAATTAATGCATATTTGTACCATATATATATATATATATATATATATATATATACACATACACACACACACAGTTTGAACTTGGATTCCACTTGTAGCTGATGAAACCAGTTTTGTAATCTGAGGAACCAACAGAGATAACCTTCACTGCTTCATTAGATTAATTTTGAAGGATAATTTATATGACTCTGAAGTATGTGGGAATTGAGATAAGTTAGAACAGTGATTCTCAAGCTGTGGGTCCCAAGCCCTTGGGGTCGAGTGACTCTTTCACAAGAGTCACCTATCAGAAACAATAACTATCAGAACAACTATCAGAAATGATTCTCAGAAAACACAAACATATACATTACAATTCATAACACTAACAAAATTACAGTTATGAAGTAGCCATGAAAATAATTGTATGGTTGGGGTCACCACAACATGAGGTGCTGTATTAAAGGCCACAGCATTTGGAAGGCTGGGAAGCCCTGAGATAGAGAGAGCGAGAGATTTGGGGAAACAGAAAATACTATATAAAAGTCTTCTCATTCTCTATGGTTAAGAATTTCTCTTGCTATTCAGCACACTGGCATTTAAAGCCTTTATATAAGCCTTGGATTGCAGTTCAAACATTATCCAAGAAAAATTATAAGAGCTGATTCCTATTCCACCTGGAATAGTCCTTAGATTTTTATTATACTTTTATAATAATTAATTCTTATTTGTACCTAGCTGAAGAGGTTGTTATTATGCCCTTCATCTAGAAGCGACACAGTGAGCAACACTCAAGCTTTACATAGGATGTGTTTACAGTCACAGAAGAGAGGCAGCCATGCTAAATCACTCACCGAGGCAGCAGGCGGGGTTAGAACATTGCCTTTATCCTCATTTTGTACGAGGATTTCTTCAACATTCCTTTTTGTGTTAAATGTTTACAGGTTTTACATTTGTACTCTTACAGCTGTGTGACTAAAGAACTAAGGATTGCTCAGCTCTTAGATTGTCTGAAGCTGAGATACAGGTACAACCAGGATGCTTCCACATCAGCTAACAAGTAGAGCTAACAGGAGCCGCACTACTGTGCTCGTTTTTACAAAGCTGACAATAAAGAAATCTGTATATGCTTTTTTTCTCCTTTTCTCATCATATGATTCTGTGATGCCTGTATTGGCATGTTCGTATTCTGGAAACTCATGTGTTTAAATGTCATTCTGGCTTATAGCAATGTTTTTAATGCCCAGTCACTTATCAATGAGTCTTCATATTGCCTTGGGATACACATTCAGAACCTTAGACAGTGACTCTCTAGGTAACTGTGAATGTGGACATATGCAGCGGATGTCTGAGAAAGTGGTATTGTCGAGAAGGTAATATCTCACTCTGGCTCTGCATGCTAGTATTGTAAAGCACAAGTACTGTAATTGGAAGAATGTTCAGTTCATAGGCACGAGACAGTGTGTACCAAAGAGGAACAGAAATACTGAGTTGTGATTGGCCAAGAGGCTAGTTTATAAATAGTGTCAGCATTTTGTTATGGTGGACAGATACGCTTTAGTGGTAGCCAATCCTCGCTCTACTTTTATAGGTGAGTATATAAAATTCAACAAATTAAGAAAAATGATAACATTTTATATAAAAATTTAACTTAACTTTTTAAACTTCCAATTTTATTTATTCATCTCAGAATTAAAAAAAAAAAACTGTAAAATAACACAAATAGTAGGCTGCTGCCACCGACTCATAATAGCCAGGAGTGAGAACAGTTAGATAATGATTTGAGAATATTGATAAAAGAGTTTCCAGTTATACACCATTCAGAAACCTCTATAGATTTTAAAAAATAATTATGTTACCTTACTCTGAAGCACTCTCTATGATATTTTTATTGCAGTAGTTATTATAAGCTATGTGTGAATGGTTTCAAACATAGTACTAATGGTGGATGCAACTAAACTGAAACACAATTTTCTGTATGTGTGCTCATTTGAAAACACACACCTATAAGTAGATAATGGTTGTTTCTCCTTTTGTGCTTCGTCTTCTCTCTGCAGTTTTACTTTCTAATTCATACTAAGGAGAGCACATGTTTGGGTTGTGGTTTATTCTTAGCTCTGAACGTTCCAAGTCATATTGGTTTAACAATGGGCTAGTGCCTTCCACTAGTTAATAATAAAGAAGTGTCCACCTCTGCGTTATGGGTTAAGCATGGGATGTTAGGACAGACATTTGGTGTTCCACAGGCTCTGAAACCTCTGGAATCAACTGAAACTCTCCTTTTAAATACTCACTTCCTGTCTGGCTCTCACCTCATAACAACACCCTGAGAAAGTGTCCCTGGCACCATAGTCCACTTTGATGCTAGGTCCTGCTGTAACTTCAGAAAGCAGCAATTTCATTGCTAAATGGCAAATCAGTGGGGTCATCTTTGTGACCCTTTTCTTACATCTTTCACCGCCAGTATAGTTTGCGCATGACACTTGATCAAGGAAAGATCCAAAAGGCTTTTCAGCTCTCCAGTATGACTGACATGAACACGATGATGTGATATTCTTTACTGTGCACTTTCAAGCCTACGCATGAGAAGCTCAGAATTTAGCTGGACATCATACAGGTGATGCATGAAAGTATAATCTAATTAACTCCACAATGACTTTTGCAATGTCTGCAACACGGCGTTGTTCTGTCACATTGGCTCATCAACATGTTTAAGTCACGTTTCCAAAATAAAAGTATATAATGCTGTAACAGGAAAAACTTGAAAATCTTAGGAACATTAAACAAAAATATTTTCATTTGAATAAAAAATGTGTACTTTTGGAAAATTTGTCAGTTCAGATGTGGATATTGGGTTGTCTGTGCTGCCCATAAAGGAGAAGTTTGTCATTGCTGAAATACCTCCTGAATTGAATGTGATCCCTAGGACTTTGATGCTCCAACCTCACTGCTCGTTCTCAAAGGAAAATTCAGTAAACTGAAAGGTAGAAATTATCAAACAATTAACAAGTGTTAAACTTTTTATCGAGATGTGCAAACACTGTCATGGTGTCGGTCGGGGGTTCTTGTTTCTAGTATTTCAAAAACATACTACAGAGCATTATGGCTTTAGGTGAACCATCAACAGTGGCTGACACAAATCCCAGCCCACCAAATAAGCTGTAGACCAGGCAGAAAGCATAGCTTTGTGTGTAAGTGTTTTTAGACTAAGTGGAGGTAGATGGAGCAACACCCATCATTTGATATAATTTTGGGTTGAGCTCTGAAAATTAGATGAAAATTTTTATTAAATTCTCTATATTTAAAATATTTCATTTTCAAGAAAATGTTTTAAATCATATGTTAACCTTTCTTTTGCAAGCCCTGGGTAAGTTGAATATCTGTTCTTACTTATGTTGGTCTTTTGCTATTTAAGCAAATTCACAATTACACAGATATTTTCAGATTTCAGGGAGTGATTGAGTGTATGCTAGTGCATACATGCATATGTGTATTGTTGCATGGATATTTATAATTATTCTTACACTTCTAACAAGTCAAGTGACTTAATAATAAAGCTTTTTTATACTCCCACATCTTACAGAATACCAAAATCTAATTATTCTTGGCAAACCTTATTTTCCTCATATCATTCCATCCACTTATGACCATATCTATTCTGCCTGGACTTTTGGGGTCCAAATATTCTAATGTTATTTTAGGGATAGCTGCTTTTCTACATGCTGGTAAATTATCGAGTGAGCAGGGAAGAAGCTAAAGTAGATAAACAGTAGGCTGCTGTTTGTTTGAAAAATAATGCCTAACTCTGTTTATTCATCCTCCAAATTCTATGAAAATTAAAAGGTGCCCACAACTCCTTTACTGTTCTTTAACAGTATGCATTGAGTTACTGGAGGGTTTCCTGTTTTCAAGTTACCACACACACACACACACACACACACACACACACACACACAGAGAGAGAGAGAGAGAGAGAGAGAGAGAGAGAGAGAGAGAGAGAGAGAGAGAGGCACACATCATGCTCAGTCACTATTTATATATTATCATCTTCCAGGGTCTTTGAAATTTCTGTTTTGCATCAAAGACAAAGCCTTCCTCTTTCTGACTGCTCATTGAGGGTTTCCTGATACAAGAACATCATTAACTCTTTCCTGGCTTAATTTCTGCATTTTAAAATGTAGCCAGATATGACAAAAGTGGAGCACTCAATCCACAGGGTGGCCATTAACTGCACTCCGTCCGTGTATGTTCTCAATTCAGACCACAATTACTGTCAGGGAATGGCCCGGGAAGCTCCTTCATGTACGCAAACAGGAATGCTATTCATTAAAGAGCACTTTCAATAAAATACAATCTCTATTTTTTAATGAATATTTGAGAAAGAAAATACAATCTTGGGTTCAGAAACCTGCAAGATGGTTATTATTCTTTTAATAACATAGACTGTCTCATGTACATATACTGACAGTTGTAGGAGAAGGAAGAAGAAATGAGATGGCGGGCTTTAACTCAGAGGAAATGAAAATACAGAGCCACTGTAAACGAAGTCAATGTTAAATAAGGATTTCCTGGAAGCGCCTACAGCAGCCATGGCTTGCTTTGGGTTTTATTGATGTCCCACGGATAGTAGATTCTACTTAAACCTTTGAAGCCCAGTTAAATATAAGAACATGAAGCGCTTTAGAAACTGAAAAACACTATTAGGCTCTTCTAAGACCTCCACTTTCTTCAAGAATTTATCACTCTAAACCTAGCTCTCTCTCTTGCTTAGTGTATTTTTAGTTTTAATGACAGTCAGCTTTGCATTTTTAAGATTGTCGGTTCTGATAAAATGACCAGTTACAGCTTTGGGGGAAACGAATTGTTGTTTAATGTTTAAGAAAAATGTCTGCAGTCCTTTTTCTTTAATGAATGTTAAACATGAATCATTACTAATAAAAACAAAAGCAAGAATAGCGCAATACTACATGCACGGGTACACACACACACACACACACACACACACACACACACACACAGAGACACACACAGGTATCAAAGAATAACCGTGTATATAAGGAGAAACGAGCTAGGAGGTGTGCTAAAGGCAGAAGCAGGTTGCTCTAGCGGAAGTGTAGTCAGCGAATTGTCCAACAGTCCAGAGGGTAAAAGCACTCCGCAGAGTGTTTTTTTTCCCCCTCCACAAAAACATCCCAGGAATTTTGCTCCTCAAACAAACCTTCTATTGAGGACCTAAATTGTACTTTCCAGGAAACAATTGGGTCACAGTTCTTTAAAGGAGTGACAAAATAGGTAGAAATTAAACGCTGAAGCAGAAGCTGTCTAGGTTAAAAACGTGCCGTCTTTTTAAAGAAAAAGGAAGAACTCTAATTTAGCATTTCTCCGAAGAAAGCAAGTTTTTCATAAAGACCTGAATTCACAGTGCGTTGAACAAAACGAGCCTGACTCTCCACAAAAGGAACCAAGCGCCGGTACCCAGTTATCCTACTATTAGTTTCTGCTCATGTTTTAGCGGTACAACGATGGCTAATTTTAAACTAAGTTCCCTGAAAACAAATCCTTCCCCCCCGCCCCCGACGTTGGCTTTTCCGTTTGGTTACCCGTGGAGAGCTTGAATAGACACTTTACTGACCGAATGTTTGGGAATAGGGGCAGAGTAGACATGCCTTTCAACATTTCATAAAGCAGGCTGTTTTTTCCTCTTGCCTATCAGTGGCAAAAGGAAAAGAGCAGAATTAGAGAGACAGCGTTTTGCCCGCGTCTGCCAGTCACGCATGGAGTGAAAGGCATTACCCTTTAAACAATTTGGGAGTGGATGGCGTTAATAGGTAGGACAGATAGTTACAAAGTCCAGATTAACTACAAAGCGCAGGGACATGTGCAAACTTGTTATGCGGTGAAAGGGAACAGACAGAGGCGATTATTTACCGTTCTGAGGACCCAGTTGTAACAGAGAGAGGAGGTTCCACACAGCAACACTGCCCTCTTTTGGTCAAACAGGGCACACCGTGTTTACCTCACTGGCAGGTGAAAGCATTTCTTCAGGACACAGAAATTTTCCACAGCAAGAAAAACGACACAAACTAACTCGAAACAGAACCCGAAGCAGGAAGGCGAATGCTTTTATAAACTAACTGATTTCTATTCTTGAGGTGAGAGGTGCAGGTCATATCAGTATTTATAAGCTGTTTTTTTTTTTCATCATCTTCTCACTCTTGTGATTTACAAAGTACACATCACCATGTTAGCATCATTTTCAAGGTGGGTTTTAAGAAGAATTGAAGTCTAATGTTTAGCTTAGATTTTCTTAATTTATTTGCAAGAAACAAAGGTTTGATTCACTACAGTAAGAGTGAATAGTTCTAATATGAAATTTCCAAGAAACCGCTTTGAGGTACTTTCCGATCAATTTGGGTTGTCTTGTTAGTGGACGCTCTTACATTGTGTTCATATCAGTCACCTTATTTCACCTTTACAGAAACAGAGTGAGGCAGATAAGGGCTCTATAATTGCTGGCAGGTTGTGTAGAATTACTGGCAGATAGTGAGGCGAGAGACAGAGAGCCCGCTGGATGTTGGAGGCACAGGTGAGCTGAAGGCTGCCCTACTTCTAATTTTTGTGTTATGTCATGTCTCCTGGCTTTTGAGACCATATACATTAATTTAAAAAGTGTCCCAAACTATAGGGAATGGAACTTAAGCCCAGCAGCACCTCTTACTAGTACAGAGCTTTAAGGGGTGTGGAAAAGACTTTAAAACAGAAAACGAACGTGAGCCATTCTGTTCGTTCCTGTTGAGAGTGATTATGAATTGCCCTCTAATCTTAACGGAAGCATATTTTATGTGGTATCATATCCCATAAGACTAAAGCTCTTTTGTGTTCTCAACTCTTTCTACAATAAATACTGCTATGCTTCGTAGCGACAAATAAAGCTATCCGTTAGCGTCCCCGCTTCGTCATGATCACGCTGACATTTATCTCTCCCACATCCAGAGGCTCCTCTCCAGAATCAGCCTCTGCAGGATTCATACCTGAAGGGAAGAAAACTAATCTCCCAGTGGCAGTATTTGAGGGGCACATAGGTGGCAAAAGCAATTGTATAGGTCTGCCACCGAACACAAACAGCATTCCAGGTAAGCCTTGCTAGGCAGCATCGCTCTGTTAGAGCATATTTTCACCGAATTCCCCTCTGAACCTAAGGAATTTGCTTACTATTACCTGTAGAAGAATATGTCCTTGTGCAAATTTCTCTTCGCCAAAATATGCAAGCCCTTATTACAGTAAGAAAAAAAAAACTGGTTCCCTGTAGTCACATATGCCTTTCTGCATGAATGTCTTCATTGACCTTTGAGGCCAGCAGCGTAATTGGGGGGTGAGAAGGGATGAAATTTATTCCAGGACAAAACAAAACAAAAACCAGCATGGTTGCTGTTGTTGTTGTCTTTTTTTTAACATATGGAAAGATGGGCATTTTTTTTTTTTTTTGGCCCCCTGTCTTTGTGAGTGCCAACATGGACGGACATGCACTATAGATGCAGAGTAACCTGTGTAGCCATTTCATTTTCACATGGGAAATATAATTCAAGCAAGATTCCAGTGACATTTCCCAGCATGATACTCAACTTATAAATAATGATGGTTCTGGCATTTATTTATTTTTTCTTCTGGACTAAAATGAATGCAAAGTGGCATAAACGGGCATGGCTGCTATCATTTCATCAGTTGGTCAAATAGCACTCACACTAGTGGCAAAAATCTAAAAAGCATTTTTCACTTTCCCTTTTTTCTTTCTTTTTTTAATTTTTTAATTTTTTGTACATTTGGACTTTGGCAGGTAAAACAAGAGGGTTCAGGATATTATTAAAGATTGCTGTCACAAGTCTCTTACAAGAGTCACACAGTATCTTATTAGCATTCTAGGAAACACTGTCTCATTTCTTTGCAAACTTTCAGCTCCCTGACTTTTGAAATACTTTCAGACATTTCACAAGCAGCAGGATGGGTGTGGTATCTGTCCGTATTTATGCTTTCTTGCAGTCCTTATTTAACTTGAATGGTGTTACGTCTACCACATTTCTTTCTACTATCTCCATTAGTGCTAATTTGGTCTTCTGGACTAAATGGCTGGTTTGGATAAGAATCATAGCAGGTAAATAAAAACAAATGAAGTTTTGAGAGCAGACACTGCAACCTTGTTTGGGCTAGTGAAGGGTTTGCATGTTCTCACGCAAGCCCACAGTCCTTCTGATGCTTAATGTAACGGAGCCTCAGTGTTTTTTCAAAGGAAGCTCGCGGATGGGCATCTTATTTAGCATGAGCTCTCTGTCAGTCACATTTGCTGAGACACTTCTCTGGAAGGGTGGACGCGTTTTCCTCCAGCAACAGTGTACTGGGGTCTGGAACCCCTGATCACTTTCCCTCTCCTCCCACCCTCAAAATATTAGAAACATTGTCTTACATTTTCAGGGAAGATTTATTCAAATGACTGGCTGTTTTCAAACTAGTAATCAAACACCAGAGAAAAACAAGAAAATTGAAAAGGGCTATTTCTGGGACGCTGCAGCTTGAGGAAAGCAGGTTTAATTAGAGGAGGATGAGGATGTGGGTGGAGCCTGCTGTGGGGATGCTGAAGGGGACTCCTGGGCACATTCAAGGGCTCTCAGGTGCACGGTGTTGGCTGGTGATAGTGTCTAATTTCACTTCACAATTTGAGACCCCACTTCACTCTTTATTACAGGTGTCTCATGAATGCTTATGAACCATAATTGAGGGCATTGTTTCTCTGTGTGTTCTCGAACAGGAGAAGTCGCTAAGGGGAAATGGTTATCTTAG
>OU015750.1:31776080-31786979 GCA_907169655.1 Acomys percivali
GTGTGTGTGTGTGTGTGTGTGTGTGTGTGTGTGTGTGTGTGTGTGTGTAGGTTTGTGTTGGTGACCATGGAGGCCACAGATACCAGATCCTCCACACCTGTTCTGACTTGCAGATGGTTGTAAGCAGCAGACACACATGCTAGAAATTGAACTTTATCCTTTGCAAGAGTAGTATATGCTTTTATCCACGGAGCCACCTTTTTAGACCTCTGGCTAGTGCTTTTGGAGTTTTATTTCAACATGTGTGATTGGAAAAAAAATTGTTAATGATCTTCAGACTTTCTTCACCCTTTCAGGAAGTTTCCCCTCTCCCCCTGGCATCAGCAATCCATTGTCATGCACATCTCATGCACTGATACCTTGAAAGACCTTCTTTCCCTTAGAGCAATAGGCACAAACCATGCCTGGGCCTGCTCTTACTAGCATGAGTCTTTAAGCTAGGAATATAATGGGAATAAATATATGTGTGGAAATAATCTACATTTGTTTTCAGTTGGAGACTGGCTTCCTGGGACCATGATCTGTGTTGAGCTTAAACTTTTTAAATTGAAGAAAGTGAGGAAACGGATTACTAGTGTATGAGATAGAGACAATTTTCAAAATACAAAATTTAGTAAAGTATTAAGGGGATTATAATTCTTGATGAAATCAATGATCTTAACTACTTCTCCCAATAATTTTTATTTCTTAGAGTCAATATGCATTTAGGTAATATTTTGTATATGAAAAATCTTAATTCTTAGAAGTGAAATAAAGTATGTCAGTGTCAAAGCAGAGTAATAAAATGGCTACTTAACAATACTCCATGTGGCAATAAATCACAGGGAATCCCTCCCTCTCTCCCTCCCTCCCTTCTGCTCCCTCTCCTTAGTGGGATAAACATAGTTTGTCACGTTCAGAAAATATTGTATACTGTAGGAATAATCAGAACACATTGTTAGCTCCAATTTTCCATCATTTATTTTTCAGTGCCAAACAAAAGCAAATTTCACCTCCCAGTTTAGTTATGGTTGGAAAGAGAATATGCCTTTTAATGGAAGCTGCTGTTTGAAAAAGAGGTTGCTTGAAGCGGGGGGCCGAGGGAATGCTGTTCCTATTAATGCACAAATGTTCATTGTGATTACTAATGATATAGAAAAGCCTCTTAGAAAACTTTTCATTGCAGCGTATTTTGCATAGGCTTTTATTAAAAGTCAATGTACTGTTTGCCTGTGGACACATGACAGCCAATCTCAAAGCCAGTTTGAAAGAGAGCTGAACTGAGTAGACAAGGACCGATTCTTTATCCATCTGATATGTCACGCCAACAAATGGCTTTTTTTGTGCACTCTGTCAGTGTCTTAATCAGTGTCGACAGCCCCCAGCTCCAACTCAGCTCTGAAAGCCATTCTCACACTTAATCCTTCAACTCGTATATGTTGTAGAGACATTCAGACAAGGCATGATAGTACACATGATTTACACGCTTCTGTCAATTCCTGGATTTGTCACACATCAAAATCACACAAGACGGATCTCTTCCCTTTGCTGTCTAAGCTGCTTAAAGGATCGCTTACAGAGTTCATACTTCTAATTGCTTGATAGACATATTTATTGTGACTTGATGCCACAATTCCTATGAAAAGAACTTGTCAGATTATTTTATTAGTAAAGTGCTACAGTAACCAGGGTCTTAAGCACAGATGTCTGTATGTAAATTGTTTTCTTATTTCATTTGACTATTAGATATATTTAAATGATCATATAAGGTTGTAAGAATTAATGTTGACAAATGTTTAATTTATTAATTGGGCTTTTTAAGAGACTTTGGCTAATTTTCATATATAATTAAACAAGTTTTGATCTATAAATTGTCATACTTATATATATTTATTTATATATCAGATGAAAATAATATCATATGGGTGAACACTCTGCCACAAAACATTGTTCATTTATTAGGTAGATATAAATATAATTGACATGTACATTTGTCAAATAATGGAGCCAAGTCCCTCAAAGTTAGATTAAACTTGGGGTATTTATATTTTTTTCTTCAGAGACAAACTCATGATACAGAAAGAACAAGTCTAATTCTATCTACCCACTAGAGAATGAATAACACATACAAATGAAAGATGTGGATGAAGTAATTGAAGTATCTATAGACATAAAAACTATAACCTACACACTGTGGAAATTTAAAGGTTGGAAGTGTGTGGCAGAATATAAAATAAATATTTATGAATGAATGCTTTGTTATGTTATTAAAATTAGGCTCTTATAATCTTACCATTTACAGAGATCCTTTTTTTATTTTATTAATTTATTCATATTACATCTCAATGGTTATCCCCTCCCTTGTATCCTCCCATTCCTCCCTCCCTCCCATTTTCCCCTTATTCCTGTCCCCTATGACTGTGACTGAGGGGGACTTCCTCCCCCTGTATATGCTCATAGGGTATCAAGTCTCTTCCTGGTAACCTGCTATCACTCTGGTTTCTCTTCAGATTGTATAAATCTTTTGCCTTTTTTTTTTTTAACTAGCTAGGGAAGCCTCGAGAATTTACTTCCTTTCCCTGTGCCTCAGTTTCTACCCTTAGTGATGTCCCTGCAGGTGTGTTGTGAAGGCAGCGTTAGAGACCTGATTGTACAGCAGCCTGCAGGAGACTCCTGTTTATACCATTAAAGCTATTAATGTTCATGTGGCAAGAAAACATATCTTCAAAATTTCAAGGAACGACTGTGAAGCCAACATGCAGAACTATTTTAAGATAGTTTTAAAGTACGGATTGATTTGTGATGTCTAATAATGGACCCACATTTTCCCATCAGGAGTAAATAGTATAAAGTAGAGGGAAATAACCTCATCAAAAATGTATGTAAAAAGCTAAAGAGTATGCTTTGCATAGGTAAACATTCAGTTTACTACAAGTTACTAAGGGTGGGCCGTAAAATTATACTTTAAAATGGTGAATAGTTCAAAAAATAAGAGTGTTATTTTAAACTTGATAAAATTTATAATAAAATATTCATAAGCTTCTAGCAAATCGGAAAGAAAACATGTTCTAAACGGAGGAGAAAGTAGAAATAAAAACAGCAGAAAAGATTGTCTTCCTGTGTTAATCAGATTGAGCCTCTTGAAATCACCGATAATTAAATATTTCAACCTACAGTTGGAAGTTGCCATGTATGAATTTATATGAGAGTTGAAGAACAGGCTTCAGTAGATAATGCTTTGAATGTTAGTTAGCGGAACATCAAGTCAGAGTTTTAATTTGAAGTAAGTGTTAAATGAGTTAAAATCCAGCACAAGGCCTGATAAGATGGGTTAGCAGGTAAAGGCACTTGCTTTGAGCCTGCTATCCTGAGTTGGGATCCCCAGAACCTACACGGTATAAGGAAAGAACTGAGTCTTAAAAGTTGTCCTCCATTCTTTGATTGAAGGACATCTAGGTTGCTTCCACATTCTGGCTATTATGGAATAAAGCTGCTATAAACATAATTGAACAAATGTCCTTGTTGTATCTTTTGGGTAGATGCCCAGGAGTGGTTTAGCTGGGTCTTGAGGTAGCAGTGTTCCCAATGTTCTGAGAAAGTACCAGATTGAGGGCATGTGAAATGCTGCTCAGCATTACTAAATATTTAAATTAATGTGTGGTAAAACCACACACACAACACAATCCCCTATGTAGCCACTAGATGCCAAATTTTATATATATACATATATATACATTAAACCTAGGATAATAAATGCCTGGGTCCATAAACTACCTGAGGTATAAGCACAAGGACCTGGTTGGGATGCCAGATATCTGGTCTACCTTGAACTGCATCCCCAGCACTCATTTTAACTGCATGTTTTAAAAGATTTTTACACACTCTGCAAAAGTATCTTTATGAGGTATATTATTTGCCAATATGATCTATAAATCTTTTCATTTTCTTGCAATGGCTTTGAAATGTGTCCTGATTTGTTTGTCTGTTTGGTTTTTGCCAGCTTGACATGAACATTGGATCTGAGAAGATGGGGTCTCTGAGAAAATGCATCCATAAGATTGGCCTGTTTCTTGGTTGGTGAGTGATGTGGGAGGGCCCAGCCCATTGTCAACAGTGCTGCGGTATATACGTAAGCAGTCTGAGCAAGCCAAGGGAAGCAAGCTAGTAAGCAGTGTTCTTCTATGTCTTTGGATTCAGTTCTTGCCTCCAAGTTCAGTTCCTGTCCTGACTTCCCTCAATGATAGAGAATGACTTAAGAGTTGTATGCTAAAATAAACCCTTTCCTTCCAGAGTGGCTTTTGCATGTGGTGTTTTAACACAGCAACAGAAACACAATTTTCATCCATATATATTATATGTAATTCATTTTGATCAAACCCACACCCAACTCCTTGTCCTGTAACACTGCCACTTTTCTCTCCAGATTCATATACCTGCTGTTGCTAAATCACTGAGCCCACTTGGTATGTATGTAGATGTCGGTGCCATCTCCCGGAGCATGGATAATTCTTCAGAGATCTCATTCCTGGAAAAACAAAACAGATTCTTCTTCCCCCAGCCACCATCAAATGTGAACCTTTTTCACTATCCATGCTGGATTTTTGACTGGCTTGATCTTGTGTGGGTCTTGTGTATGCAGTCACTGTGACTTCAAGTGTACAACAGTCCTGCCATGTCTCGAAAATACTGTTTCACTGTAGTTACAATCTTTTTGCCCGCCTTCCATGGACAGTATCTGATCTTCGGCTTGTTGTGTGTGTTTGTCCTTGTTGACATAGTTTTCCCTTTTAGGGCTGAAGATTCCTTAGTCTCTTATTCTCTACCCTCTGGCCAGTTGTGAGTCTCTGCATTAGTTGCAACCTACTCCAGGGAGCTCTTCTGATGAGGTCCCAGAGCTGCAGAGTAATAGAGGTATGTTTTTTTCTGATGGCCTATGACTCATTGGTCATTGGTACTTCTTTTGAGTGCCACTGTTCATTTTAAAGGTTCATTTCTTTAAAAAACTCATTTATGGGGGCTGGAGAGATGCCTCAGAGGTTAAGAGCACTGACTGCTCTTCCAGAGACCCTGAGTTCAATTCCCAGAAACCACATGGTGGCTCACAACCATCTATAATGTGATTTGATACCATCTTCTGGCCTGCAGGTGTATATATAGGCAGAGCACTGTATACATAATAATAAATAAATAAATCTTTTTAAAAACCCAGTTATGTTATGTGAAGATGTATTTGTTTAATATCATAGGTGGGATATGGAGCTGCTTCAGACTGCCCACAAGAGGTAATTATAATGTGTCTTGTGCCCTAACAGGAAAATGATTTTTGCCAGCTGCAAATAGTTTAATTCTGGGAACTCTTCTAAGGGTATAAATGGGAGAACCCTAAGAGGACCTGCAGTGGCTGCTGTGCCCCCTGCTGCCACCCCACACTGCTTCCTTTGTTTCTTTTAAATTTTTTCCATAGAAGACACCTCTTTTTTCACCTCATTTTCCCACCAAAATTATTGGACCCTTTGACTTTTCTGTGCCATTTGATGCTCTTAAGCATGCTATTTTAAATTGATTTTTGTGTGTTGTGAAAGATGATTGATGGTTTTTCTTAAGCATATGCTTCTGACACTTTAGTTGAAAATTAAGTAGTTTTAGCTGTTTGACCTTATTTCTGGGTCCTCTCTTCTCTTTTACACATATATGTGCTCCCTTTTGTGCCAGTACCATGTTATTTTTGTTACTACATTTCAATTCCATAGCTTGAAAACAGGTATTATGATAGGAGCTCTCTATAACTTTGAATATTATTATTGAATATATTTTTTTTATTTTGGCTGTTTGTGCTTCCATATAGTTTCAGGGTTGTTTTCTTCAGATATGTGAAGAATGCCACTGGAATTTTCATGAAGATTTATTAAATATGGAGATTGCTATTAGTAATGTAGCCATTTTCAATAGTGTTGATTCTGCCACTCTATAAGCATGGGGCATTTTCCCCCAATTTCTTGTGCCTTCAATTACTTGTTTAGTGTGTTTCAAAGTTTCCTTGTCATTTACATTCTTAGTTAGTTTTGTTTCCAGGTATTCATTGTTGGAGCCTTTGACAACAGGCCCCTTTCCGCTTCTTGGTAAGTTTGCTTTGGGTACCCAGCATATCTGATTCTTGTGTGTTGACTTTGTATCCTACTGTTTTTCAATTCTGTTTTTAAAAGCTTATAACAGATTGAAGCAAGCCTGTTCAGATTAACTTAAATGATCTTTACTTACAATCAAGTGATTATTGGCTGTGATCACTTCTATAAAATATGTTCACAATAGCATTGAATGCTTGAGTGAATAACTGGGAATTTCATTACCATGAAATTGACACATAAAAACCCATCACGTCTGTTCTAGGTCTTTTGCGTTCTCATATACATTCGATTTTCCAAAGAGAAAGGAAAAAAAAGACCTGCTTAGATTTATTTTTAATATAAAGTATTCATTAAATGAGCATAAGGAGAATTGTCATTTTAAAAATATTGAGTTTCCAACCTGTGAACATATAATGCTTCAATTTATTTAGATCTTTACCTTCTCAGCATTATGTTATAATTTTTGGCATTTAATGTACTTTTACTACTAAGGATAGAATTGCTTTTTAAAAGTACGATAGCATGGAGGTACAGAATAGATAGCTCTCTCTCAGTAGTAGAGGACTCTTAGAGGGCTAATATACTACTTTTAATCTTTTACTGAGACCATCTTTTAAATAATCATGAAGACTAGTTTATATTCATTGCTTTCATTGAGAATATCAATACGTTTGGTATTGGTATTTATTCCCAAGACAAGGGGCAGTGTTGCCTATTACCATACCAAAACTCACCTGGCCTCCAGCATTCCCCAGTCCCTACCTGAACTTTCCAGCCCAGGGGCTGGCTTTCTCTCTCCCCTCCCCCTTCTCCCTCCCCCAGATTCAGCAGTTGGCTCTCTCTCCTCTTCTCTGCACGTGCTTCCCCAGCCCACTGGGGTGCCTGTCACCTTCCTCAACCTCTTCCCCTGAGATCAGTGAATCCCCTCCATATCTGCCCCCCAATAAACCTGCTTTTATTCACTTTTAATTCGGTTCGAATTGGCTTATTTCATGAGCAGAGAATACCTATCATTTAGCAATATAGTCTGTTAACATCGATCACGAAATTGATTTTCTTAACCATACCAGTACTGGCTAGTTTTGTGTGTCAACTTGACACAGGCTCGAGTCATCAGAGACAAAGAATCCTCAGCTGAGGAAATGCCTCCATGGGATCCAGCGGTAAGGCATTCTCTCAATTAGTGACCATTAGGAGATGGCCTCCGCCTCCGCGCCCCATTGTGGGTGGTGCCAACCCTGGGCTGGTGGTCCTCAGTTCTATCAAAAAGCAGGCTGAGAATGCCAGTAAGCAGCACTCCTTCATGGCTTCTGCCTAAGCTCCGGCCACCGGGCTTCTGCCCTGTTTGAGTTTCTGTCCTGACTCGGTTCAATAATGAACAGCAATATGGAAGTGTAAGCCAACTAGATTCTTTTCTCTTCAGCTTGCTTTTTGGTCACGGTGTTACCTCGAAGCAATAGAAACCATAACTAAGACACCCATCTTGAGATAAATCTCACTTGGCTGTCTATCGTAATTTCACCCCCTTGTTGCTGTAACAAAGTACTCTGGGGAAAAAAAAAGGCCACAGAATGGAAATGGGGTTTATTTTTGCTTACAGGACCAGGGGAAGGTAGTCAACATTGCCAAGAAAGATACCGAACCAAGCAGGAAAGGCAGGGTGGCAGGGCCAGGAGGCTGGCTGGTCAGCCATATTCAGGATGCAGAAAAATAATAGCGAGAGGGGCTATCAAACCCCAAATCCCTCTCAGAGCGTCTCACTTCCTCCAGAGGAGCCCCGCTTCCTAAAAGTCTCATGCTTCTCCAACAGCACCAACAGCTGGGAGCCAAGTGTTCAAACACACATGTCTAAGGGAAGAAAAGGCATTGCACTTTGTTTGTTTGTTCTGCTTTTTGTTTGTTTGTTTTGTTTTGTTTTGTTTTGCTTTTGAGACAGGGTTTCTCTGTGTAGCCCTGGCTGCCCTGGACTTGCTTTGTAGACCAGGCTGACCTCAAACTCAGAGATTCCCCTACCTCTGCCTCCAGAGTGGTGGGATTACAGGAGTGCGCCACTACTACCCAGCAGGATTTCACCTCCTAATTACAAAAGTCTGTTAACATTTTATGTGGATTTTATGCTCTAGCATTTTTCATTTGAGTTGAATTTCTCTAGCTTTAATTTCCTGTATCAGGGTAATGCTGGCTTTAGGTATTGAAGCTTTACTCTAGATTTTTTTTGAAAATTGCATCGGACTGTGTGTGTGTGTGTGTGTGTGTGTGTGTGTGACACACACACACACAGCATTTGAGAATTCACGTGTACAGTCTTAGGTTTTTCTTTTTTTTCCTTATAAGAAGCTTGCTAATTTAATCTCTTTATTTCCTATAGATCTGCATTCTAGTTTATATTTTTAAAAAGTATTGACTACTTTTTCATTTTTTGGTAAAATTACTGCATTTGAATGGGAAATGATATACATTTTGAAAGCACTGCTGACATCAGTAAATACAGTACTTTTTTCACGTTTGAATTCCCTGGGCTTTATCTTTGTTAGTCCGTCTCCCTCTTCTCAGCCTCCAGCCTCTGACACGCATTTGTCACTAGAGGTGTGTGATAGAAGTGTCACAAAAGGGTGGTATATGTTCATATGTACACTGTTTTTTAGTGAATACAAATTTTTAAATGTGATAAAACCAATATTTGGGGCTTATGGGTTATGCTTTTAGAGTCCTATCTAAGAAATTTGTGCCTAAGCCAAAGCAATACAAAAATGATCACATAACATCTAGATGTTCTGATATTTTTAGATTTTATATTTATATCTATGATTTATTTTTAATTAAACTCTGTATTATGCACAAATGATTCCAGATTTATTTCTCTGTGCATGGAGACTAATTTTCCAATAACCACTTAGGATTTACAAGATAGTTTTTGAAAAGTGACAAATTCAGCTTTACTCGGTTTTCCTTTATATTTGAAAGATGTTTTTTGTTGATACAAAAATTCAAAACAGGTACTTTCTGTACTTTGTAGCTATTTGAAAGTAATATTCCCTTTGGCTATGCTTTCCTGGGTTTTTCTCTGCAGCTGTTTAAAACTTTATTCCTTTGACTGTCATGTCATTGCTTTTCTGTATAAATTTAATATTATCTTGTTAGCTTGCAGCATAGATTACTTCTTTTGCTAAGTTTCACTAAGCTCCTTGGGCCTTCTGCTTTATACCTTTCAAATTCGAGCAAGTAGCCTCGAATGTTGTAAATGTTATAAATAAGGTTGTAATTGTGTCTTAGTCACATTCATAGCAGTTTTTGCCAGCTCTACAGCAGGTAACTAGCTGTGGCCTGCAATCTGTGGGCTGCACACACTGGAACTGAATGTCTATTTTGCTATATTATTCACATTGAGTGAATGTTTCATTTCGGACATGAGTCTTGAGCACTAGAAGTTCCACTAAACTATTATTCTTTAATTCTGTATATATTTTGCTTATACTTTCATTAAATACTTGAATACTTGATACTAAATTTAACATTGTTATATATTTATTCAAATACATTATTTCTTTGCATAATTTAATTTCTCCTCATGCATGACACCTGAAAAATTCCATCATACTCTGATCTCAAGCTTATTCATATTTGTGTGTCTCTGCCTCATGTCACAATATCTACTTGCTCACATATCTAGTAATGTTACTAGATGCTAGAAATTATTATTATTACTTTGCTGAATAACAGAGTTGGTAGTACTTTATTAAGCCATGCTGTTTTGTCAGGCAGTTGGTCTCCTTAGGAACAGCTGTATCCTTTTAAGTTTTTAAAATACTTATCGCTCCAATTCTGGTGTGCTCAACATGCAACATTCAACATGCACTGCAGGATAGCTATGAATCAGGTCTGAAATATCAGTAGACCTCCCCAAAAATTTTTATCTATTTAGGCTAGACACCTTTTCACTGATATTAACAGAATTTCATTTGTTTTACTTTCATTACTAACATGAGAAAAGTCAATTCTCACATATGAGTCCTGAGTACTTTATTTCTCTTAGCTTAGAGATCTTAATCATTGTTTCTTTTAACCTACCAGTTGATTACTTACCTTATAATTATCTATGCCAAGTTTTACTTTCTTCTAGCAAAGAGCTCTGTCAATCCCCTTTCTGCAGTGAGAATTTTGTTTTTGTTTTTTTAAACATAAACATGTTTTTGTTTTAATCTCAGCTCTAAGTTATGGGGCTGCTTCAGATTGTTCACAGCAGCTGACTATGATTTTCCTAGTGCTCTGGCAGGAGTGTAATTTTGACAGCTGAAGATAGGTTACCTTTGTATTAAAGTCCAGCTTTGATATCAACAGGGGAAACTGAGGAGGGGCATAGATGCTGCAGTTGGCTGGTGACTCTGAAGACATTCCCTGAGGGCAACTTTCATGGCTGGAATTGATTGTTACTGGCAATGGCTTCCACTGATAGTGGTGGACAGAGAGGCCAGAGTTAAAATGCTGGTGGGCCAATGTTGATAGCTTTCTGGGAAGGTGTGCGTGTGCTTATGGCTACCATGTAAGTGGGGGCTAGGGCTGATGGCTCTTAGTGGGGGCTTCCATTGATAGTGGCAAATTGTCAAAAAAAAAAAAAAGAAGCACACATATACACACACACACACACACACACAGAATTATACTTGATGATGAAGTAAGACAGACTCTAGCAGATAGGTCCCAACAAGTTTCTTCTTTCAAGCTTCTCTTACATTACACATTCATACAATACACACACACACACACACACACACACACACACACACACACACACACA
>OU015750.1:31786989-31816855 GCA_907169655.1 Acomys percivali
ACACACACACACACACACACACACACACACACACACACACACACACACATCTTGGTAGATGGAACAAACTCCAAAGAGTGAATTATAACAACTTTATTTTTCCCCACAGTTTATGTATCCCAGCAAGATCTTTCAAGCAGTACAAAAATCACAATGTGGTTACATTCTATTTTCTTAAGTGAACGATTACAATGAGTATATGTAGGAAAAACATGTTCCTTAACACCTTCACGTAATCAAATGTTTTATGTATTATGGGTGAGAAACAAACATGAAAAACAAATTATTTCCAAGAACTCTCATACATTTGAAACTAAGCAACTTATTATATATTAACAGAATATAAGCAAACAACGTAATTTGACAGCCATATTTTCTTTACTGGCAGGCTGAAGTTTGAGGTTACAAAGAAAGAATCAATTATCTTAAAAAGTAATCTTATAAAACTCTTAAAAGAATCACAAATCTAAACTTCTATATAAAAAATAACCAGCAATTTCTACTTTAAATCGTAAAGGTTCTCATCTACTTATTAATAATTTCTATTAAATCATATCAGGAAGCTGATGGCAGAAATAAGTATAAGAAATTAGTCACCTCGAAATCTGGCTTCAGTGAGAGAGTCATGTTAGCTAGTGCTAATTGGGGTACTGTCTTTGTTCTCCAACCTCAAGAAGTCCCTAGCTTTACTATTAAGAGTGTACATTTTCTTAACTTCAAATTGTTCCCTATGGTTTTCTGCATCAGAGCCACTAGGAAAGACATTTTACCTAACCTTGCTGAACAATCTATTTTTTTCAAATTCTTTCTAAGAGTTGTAGTCATTGTTAGAAATCTACATCTGTAGATTCTTTCCAAGGGTGACGGTTGAATCATTAATCTGCTCCAGCAGCAATACCTGAAAGAGATCAAGCATTTCTATTGTGAGTGCCAATGATAGTGCCCAGTGAGGGGCTGGAAGAATCCTCTATAGCACTCATACAACTCATATATTAAAAGGATTATAAGGGCCATAAAAGTAACAAGCAGATCTGTGCTCCATAACAGCAGGGAGTGCTCAGGACACATAGTTCTGGGGGTTATGCTTCCCGAGAGACAAGTCCATTATGGGTACGCTAACTAGTGGGGCACATTCCATTAGTTCCAAAGCTGCTTGCTGTTCCTCCTGCATGGGCCCCAACACCTTTGGAATTCTGGGGACTCTTGCCAGAGCCCTGAGAGAGGTGATGGCTGCTGCTCTTCATCTTGTCCCTGCCAGTTTGTTCCTGCTGCTGTTGCTGGTTGCTGTTTGCTCCTGCTGCTGTTGCTGGTTGTTGTTTGTTGGTGTTTGCTGGATTGCTGTTTGCTAGCCAGAGATATCCTAACAATGAAGATCAAACCTGACTCAAAGGACTGGGCCCTCCTAATCAGCAGGAAGTAGTCGAATGATACTGACTCTCACTTTCTCCTCTAACTTTTCTTTCCTACATAGTATTGGGGGTGGGGGGATTGGGGTGATGTAGGGAGGTATGAAAAAAGACCACAATAAAGTAGCCAAAAGTCTGGCTACACTTTCTGGGAATAATTTTTATATTAGTGACAATCTAGTTTAAGCATAAGTCACCTTATATATGTAAGATGATATAAAGCGTAGTGGAATTGAAAGTGCAGCCATCTTCTAATTTTTAGTTTCCTTAACTTCTCTAAGGTTTATTTATCTCAACTAAATAGATAATAAATAAATAAATAAAATAATGCCCTGACTGCTCTTTGATGATAATGGGACCAGTTTTAATGACAAATGCATAATTACCTTGATCTTACTGATACTTATTTATACTTATTCATACTAATGGATGATGGATTAGGTTTTTCTTATTACATTAGAGTCACATACGTTTGACCATGTCCCCTGGAGGGGGAGACCTGGTGGCACTCAGAGGAAGGGCAGCAGGTTACCAAGAAGAGACTTGATACCCTATGAGCATATACAAGGGGAGGTAATCCCCCTCAGGAATAGTCATGTGGGAGGGGAATAAGGGGAAACTGGGAGGGAGGGGAGAATGAGAGGATACAAGGGATGGGATAACCATTGAGATGTAACAAGAATAAATTAATTAAGAAAAAAAAAAGGAAAAAAAAGATACTAAGTTAGTTTATCAAGGATGTGTTTACATGTTGAATCTCTTTAAAATCAAATCAGAGAGCTGGAGAGATGATCAGCCTTTAGGAACGCCCACTGCTTTTGCAGAGGGCTTAGATTTAATTCCCAGCACCCACAGGCTCAATTCACAACTGCTTGTAACTCAGTTCCAGGGGATCCAATGCTCTTTTCTGGATTCTGTGGGAGTTTGTACACATGTGATGCACATGCATATGCTCAGGAACATATACATACACATAAAATAAAATATTTAGAGTCACATAGCTAACCAAACAGAACTTAAGAATGACATAACCACATAGTGTTTCTGCTTTTAGAAAATAAGGGCTTTTGAATACACACAGTAAATCCCAAGCTATCATGGAATAACAAAGAAATTCAGAAGGAAACAAGAGATGACACCCCACCGGTGTTTAAGCAAGTAACTTAGTTAAACTCAGTTGGTAGCAACAGCAAGAACATGAAAATAGAAGATAAAGTCATTGAGCAGAAGAAGGGATTCAGTGAGTGAATGGGGGATGGAAGAGATTGGGGGAGGTGTTAGGTTCAAAATACATTAAATATATGTGTGAAATTGTCAAAAGATAAACTAAAAAAAGGAATAAAACTGTCAAGTGTTATGAATATATTTTCAGGGATTAATAATGTGGGTCAAATGGAAAGATTTGTGTAGACCGCCTTCCTCTGTTTCATAGTGTATGTACATCTCAGTGTTTATGGCTTGGGTTTTACTATGTTCCACATTGACTCAAAAGAGATGCTCTTCTTCCTTTGTGCTATTCTTATGCAAAGTTCCTGAATTTAAAGATTCAGCGAAATACAGACTATAAAGGCTCTTCAGCTTTTATATTATTCTAAAATAGTACACATTCAGCAGGAGAAAATGGCCCCTTTTTGCTTCAAAACTTTAAATATATTTGCTAAAATAAGATAAATGAAAAAATTTTATCTTGCTATAAGTTTGAATTACTAGACATAAAACACACTTGGAAGATGGTTTTCCTGACTCGCTTTTGGAAAAGCTTTCATGATTTCACCTGCAATATCATGTATTTTTTAAAGAACCATTTTTACATTTGACTATAATGTTTGCATTATATTTATAAAAAAAACTTGGGAGTGAAGTAACACAATTTTAGTAACAATGTTTTAAAGTTTTATTAGGAGTTTTAAAACTTTAATAACTGCAACAGAATGAAATCTCCCACCTTATCATGCAGACATATCAAACATACAGGGATGCTCAGGGGCCTTAGGTATCATGATTTAGTTTACTCATGGTTTACCACTTGTCACACAGTTCCATTGCTCCTGATTTGCATGGGTTACTCATATGAACTTGTATCCTAAAGCTTGTCAAAGACTCTCCAATGTCTAATGTGAATTATCTCCATAACGCGTTGCAAATATCTCAAGTTTCACTGATGTTTATTTCATATTCATTGCCATATACGCTGAGGCAGGGTAGAATCTCAGGGACATTTTGGGGACTTTAGAAGGAAAAGAAATCTTTCAACCTGGAGCCCAGGTACAATTCGTGTGAGTAGAGAAGCAAGAATTTTAGGACAGGTACCAACTGCTTAAGACTCTTCACTCCTCTCAGCTATAAACCTGAAATTGTCCAGAAGTTTAATCAGAAAACTTATTTACATGGAAATAGGTACTAAAAAGTAAATTTTAGGAAGGTTCAGTACAGAATGAAAAGATCTCACCACCTATTACAGTTGTTTCTTCAAAGGAGCAAAGTTGGGCACAGCAGCATGGAGGGGGCACGGCCTTATCTGGCCCATCATAATCCAGACATTCTCATGATGAGTCAGAATGCATTGTGCTAACCGGTAGGAAGTAATGTGAACAAAACCTCCTGGTTTGACACAAATTTGCAGAGACAACAGAAAGCTGATTGAAATGCATGTATCTATACATAAATATCATTTACCTTGATTTCAATGGTGTCTTACATATGATATCTGTCATCAAATGTGAAATAATCCAAAACACATATACATAAATGCACGACAAAAATAACCTCATTTCAACAAATTAGAAGCAAATCTGGAGCAGCTCAGAGCAGGAGCTGTCTCCATTACCATGCTCAATTTTTTATCAGAAAAGTAGGACACTTGCATAGAAGAGTGAAGGACTTGGAAAGGAAGGGAAAGAACACCAACAAAAGACAAGTTAGTAATGAAAATTACAAAACCAGATACTCTACAAACTTTAGTAAAATGGTACAGTAGGAAAGCTTGGATGCAGGCAGAATCGATGGCCAAACTCTGCCAAGACAGGATAAGCAAGTCCTTAATAGTTCTTGCCTCACAAATATGTCTGTCAGATATATTAGGCCAGAAGGCTGAAGATGATGCTCCAATGTTATAGAGAGTGTTATAGTTACTATTCAGGTAGCAAACTGTCTCTGTCATCTTTTCATTTGGAAAGCTACTAACTTGCACTCCTGACATACTCAGGTAATCAATTTTATTCCTTCTCAAATCTCTGATGGAGTTGAAGACAAGATAGTTTAGTTTTACAATTCAGCTTAGTTGTTTATGTTAAGGTGATTTTTAGGTCTAGATAGACATTTTAAGTTGAGTAATGAGATATGATAGATATTTATTTACACCCATAATTTTAGATGCACCAAGATAGGAAAGATGTTTTCTTCAAGGCTGCCAAATACAAATAGTCAAAACACTAAGAATGTAACATTTATATAATTCCTGATTGTGTCATGGTTCCTATTGGTATAGGTAGTTTATTCTATATATGTGTAATAATATAAATGTATATGTAAAAAATTTAAAAAAGTTTAAAAAATAAAATAAACCAATGAGAACTATATGAGCTAGAGTGATGGAGCAGTGCGTGAGTAGACAGGACAAGGCATGAAGAAGGATGGTGAATTTGATTGAGGTATTTTATCTGCATGTGGAAAATGTCATGATGAAGTCTGTTATTTTGTCTAGTAACATATGAAAATCATTTTAGGACATAATATGAGTTCTATTATGGTTTTAAAAACATACACCATAGTGTAAACTGAAAAGAAATTACAAAAGTTAATAACCCAACTTTAAACATACATACATCTATCTGTTAATAAATAATTATAGAAAATAAAAGCTGCTAAATGTCCAAGTAGTTTAATATACATGCTATCAGAATCTCCTTTACACATTTACATATAAATTTTAATACTTAGTCTAGGTGGGTCTGGACAATTTGGCCTAGAAAAAGGGCTAAAGACAATATGCCCAGAGTGAGTATAAACTTGGATTATAATGGAAGAGTTTGCTGATTAGACCAACATAAGTGCCTGGCATGTATGTATTCAGACATGTGTAATTCAAACTAGAGGTACTTAGAAGCCTCCTTGTGAGAGTCCAGTAGGATGGCTCTGATGGAGTTTCAGTAAACACCATGAAACTCACAAAGAAGGTTGCAAGACTCACCACCACCACCACCACCACCTCCCAGGGCTTCTGTACGCAGTAAAGAATTTCTGAGGAGGAGTCTCTAGTGGGTTGGTATCTAGCTGCCTCCAGTGCTACAGTTTAGTCAGTCTTCACCTACAGTAGGTTGGAGGGCTTCTCAGGGCTACACTGCCCAACTGTAAGTAACCCTAATAAACTTGGTGTTTCACTGAACTTGATTTGGATGGGATTTGATCTGACATTGTCCTCTCTATTTGCAGTGACTATAAATGTATTTATATTCAAGGATTAGTATCATAACAAGCTATTTCAGTGTTTGACAAAAGAAACAGATAAAGAGGAAGGGACAGACAACGATGAATAGAGTGTAGGAGACAGAAAAAGTAGAAATAGAAATTGATGAAAATGGGCCACTCTTTGATGTGACTGTATTTTAGGTGTTTTTAACATACCACTCATAATTCCTCTCAATCTTGGGGCATCCTGGGGGTCATTTGAAGCAAATGTTTAGTATGGAATGAAAGAGAAGTAAAGACTAAACAACCCTGAAAATACATTTTTTTTAGTAAATTGTGGTTCTAACTGTATTATTCTTATTTCTTATTTCTTTTTTTTTTTTTTCAGTACTGGTTAAACCTAGGCTTCATGAACACTAGGCAGTACTGTTGAGTTGTGTGTGTCTCTAGTCCCTATCTGCACTATTTTATAAAGTATGGCAGATGGAAAAAAATCACATATTCTTGTGAACCCAACTTCCTTATTTTTAGCTACATAGGAGCACATCCTACACATCTACAAAAATACATTTTAATCAGTGTCTGGAATGGCTACTTGCTCACCCAAAAGGCTCCTGGATTGGCATCCCAGCTAATTGCATCTTCATTGTCAATACATTCCCACTGACTGTGATGTTTTATACAGATGTGAAAAATAGAATTTCTTTTGAAAACATTGCCCCATGTTCTCAGTGGCATATTTGGGCAAAGGCAAATGTCATCTCAAAGGTCTCCAACAAAAGTGTATATCGCTGAGGGACATTGGCAACTGAAGAAATATAGCACTATGGCCTGCCAAGAAACAAGACAAAGCAAACAAACAGAAACCCATCACCTGACTCTGAGTGAGCATGGCTTTATAGCATTGTGTACGAAGCAAGCCCTCAGAGTCTCACTGCCTGTACACATTTCACTATGAGAACAAATGCATTCTTCTCATCCACTCCTACTCCCATCTGAAAACTACAACAACAAAAGAATGTATTAGTATAACTCTAAATCTTATGAAACACTCTCTTATTACTCTCATTCATTTATTCAACAATTATTTATGGTAGAAAAATGCCACAGTGAGAGACACTAAGAAAGCTCAGTGTTTGGAGTGGAGGTTAAAAGATGTGACCCATGTACTTGCAGAGATCGGATCAAACTGGGAACTAGGGAAGACACATGTAATCTTTCACATTGTTACTTAAGCAGATGAAGAAAATACGTGTAATTTTTACAAGTGTGTATTTGGTTAATCAACAACAGCTAATCTGAAAAACAGTCCCCACCAGCTCAACAAAATAAAACTTCAATTTTGTTTTACTCTATTCACAGTCGATGTGAGCCAAATAGTTCTAATGGACAGATTTTGCTAAAAGAGCAGACAGAGCAATACAACTCAACTTCCACTCTCACAGTGACATGGGCAATCAAAGAACTCAAAGTCTGGTTAAATCTAATTCTCTGCTCCTTCACATTCCCTGGCAACCTTGCTACTTTTCTCTGCTTTGGAATTTCTTGGAAGAATACTGTGAACCTCTTTTCTCTTTTTTTCTTTCCTCAGTTCTTTTATGTTGTTTCATCAATTGTTTTCACTTCAAGATCTGGATTTTATTTGACCAAGGAAAATTAAACAACCAGAAGAGAAGTTCAACAAAAGCCACCACTTTGGTTATTCTCCTATGGTATCTATTATATATCCACTCCATCCCAACACACACACACACACACACACACACACACACACACACACACACGCACGCACGCATGCACGCATGCACACGCACACACACAGTGTGTAAAGACATTCTATGGTGTTCCCATCTGAGGCTAATCTCATAAAACTTTCCTTTACCTGTAGGATTCAAGGTCTGTAATTTTTATTTTTTATTCCATCCATTTATTTCATCTTCTTCTTGGACATTGTCTATTAGAAATAAGTCTTAGCATCTTTCATCTAATGAACAGTTCCCCCTCTAACTCTGTTTTTATCAAAATCTACTTCTTTCCCCCTTAACAGCAAATTCCTCAAATCAGTATATGTATTCACTCTTTCCACTTTTCATTTTGCTCAAAACCATTCTATTCAAATGTACTCATTAGTTTTCATCAACCTGACACAAACCTAGACATTTCTGAGTAGAGGAGACTTCAAGTGAGGAATTACCTCCATCTGAGAGGCCTGTGGTCATGCATGTTGGCTATTTTATTGATTTGCTAACATGTTTAGAGGGCCCAGCTGAGTGGGGGCAATGCCATCCTTGAAGCGGGAACCTGGGCTGCATATAAGGAATAGCTGAGCAAGCCAGAGGGAACAAGACAGGAGAGAGCTCCAATGGTCTCTGTTTTAGTTCCTGCCCCACCTTCTTGCCTAGGGTTTCCCTGGAGGATGGACTGTAGGCTGTAAGCCAAATATTTTCCCCAACCTGTGTTGCTTTGGGTCATGGTAATGCAGGAAGGAAATGAAAGAAGATGTTTCATTCATATCATCCTCCAAACGTACTAGCTAGCAATCAATTATCTATTGGCTGCTTACATGTCCTCATTTTAGTAATCAATCAATAGCATGAATTTAACACATTTAACCACTCCCATGTTTCAAACATCCCTGTTTGTTATTAGGTATTCTGGAGCAATGAAGTCATATCACTGCTAAGCCTGAAACTTGAACATGAATTTCCCAGTTTCCTCAGGGTGAAAACAACACCTGCACAGGATCTTCCATGACTTCATGTCCTTTTGTGCTCAAACCTGATTGCTACCACCCTGCAGCTCTGCTATTTCTTGACCATGATCACATGCCTACTGATCCCAAGTCTCCTCATAGATGTTTCTCTATGTCTGGATCCCTCCCTTCTCTCCAGTGCAAGGTCACTTACTTACAAATCTTTTATTCAAAATGCAAAGAACTTTATTTGTACTGTTTGGAAATTAATTTCCAAACTTTTGCACACTTATGATTATGTACATTTCCCATAAGTGTTCATAGGCAGCGATTCTGATAAATTCCCTTCTCCATCACCAATCCCAGACTGATTCCTAGGATTTGGCAATTGTTTTCACTCGTTTCATATTAAGAGATAAGACTAGAAGTAAAGGATCAATATCAGATTTTACACACGTACTTTGAAGAAAAGGCATGGTGTGTTTAGAGTACCATGCTGGGCCCAAGTAGAAGATGGCCGTGTGAAGAAGCAGTGACATCTGTGGGGAAGAAGTCGAGTTGTAAATATTGACCAGGCACTAAGCAACAAGAATCTACTCCAGATGTGTTCTAGTGTATTATCTCCCACTGAAGAACGGAGGCAAAGTTGTCAGTAGACACTGTGAACAAAATCCAGAGAGACTGGGTAGCTGCATGTAAGACACAAGGGAAAAAGCCTTGAGGAACAAAATAATACACAAAAATAAGAAGCCAAGAACAACAGAAGTATTGAACTGAATGAATGAATGAAATGAAGAAAAATTGTAGACACTTTTATTTTAAATATGTATTTTATTAATTTGTTCATATTACATCTCAATTGTTATCCCATCCCTTGTATCCTCCCATTCCTCTCTCCATCCCTTGTATCCTCCCCTTCCTCTCTCCCTCCCATTTTCTCCTTACTCCCCTCCTTATAACTGTGACTGAGGGGGATGTCCTCCCCCCTGTATATGCTCATAGGGTATCATATGCTCTTCTTGGTAGCCTGCTATCCTTCCTCTGAGTGCCACCAGGCCTTCCCATCAAGGGGACATGTCAAATATGGGGTACCTAGTGAGAGAAGCATGTGATAATGGGGAAATAGAAGGATCCTGAGGGTCCTAGAAATTTACAAGAATAACATCATGAAGGGCACATCTGGGCCCAGGGGTCGTGCTCAAACTCTGGCACCAGCCAAGGACAATACGTGCAGTAAACTTTGAAGCTCTACCCAGATCTAGCCAATGGACAGGACATTCTCCACAGTTGAGTGGAGAGTGGGGACTGACTTTCACATGTAGACACGACACTTTTCATCGTGACAAACATGAGGAAGTTCCCACTTGCCCTGTCTCCCAGGCCCTGGCTTATTGTTGTCTTTCAACTTCACTCAGTGACACTTTTCCTTCTACTAAGTTCCCAAATTCTTTTTTTCTTTCTTTCTTTTTTTTGTTTTTTTGTTTGTTTGTTTGGTTGGTTGTTTTTGTTTTTGTTTTTTGAGACAGGGTTTCTCTCTGTATAATAGCTTTGGCTATCCTGGAACTCCCTCTATCATCCAGGCTGGCCTCGAACTCATGGAGATCCACCTGCCTCTGCCTCTGCCTCTGCCTCCCAAGTGCTGGGATAAGTTCCCAAATTCTTATATAACCCACTCACAAGTGAAACCTCAAACTCAAAATTCCTGTTCATTTTCTTTTCTATATTTTCTTTTTTCCTTTTATTCACTCTCTCTTTTTTATTTTCTCTTCTCTTTGTCTTCATCGTTTTTGTCAATCTGCTCTTTCCCATCCTCATTACATTATTTTCTTTAAAAAATTGGTAATTCTGTCTCTTTATACACATCTACTTCATTATAAAATCAAAACTATTCCAGAAAAGTCAGTTTTGAAATTGGCCAGTTTACTTCTATGTAATAGCTAAACAAACAATAAATAGATAGCGAGACAGATAACACACACACACACACATGCACACACACACACACACACACACACACACACACACACACAATCCCCTTTTCCTCCATGTATCTTTGCCGAGTCAGGTAAGAAGTCAAAAAAATGTATATGGCTAGGTGCGGTGGTACAGGCCTCTAATCTTACCACTCAGGGAGGCAGAGACAGGGAGATCTCTGTCAGGTTGAGGCCAGCCTAGTCTACAAAGCAAGTCCAGGACAGCCAAGGATACACAGAGACACTCTGTCTTAAAAGCAAACAAACAAAAATTCATATGTTGGGAGTGCTATTGAGAGTGATTCCTGAAAGGTATTTGAGAAGTGTAGCTGAACTCGTTCGATGGCTTTTGGTGTCCAGGTACCTAAAGTCTGATATGCGAAGATCTGCTGTTTGGAATTGAATTTCTGTCATCTGAAAATGGTCAAAAGCTCATGAGTTTGAAAATTATTATTATTTATTGGAATTGCAATGGCATTTAAACATTCATTGTGAGATATTTTAAAGCAACAAATATGTATATAGTGACACTTGGGATTATGAAAATGTACAGTTTCTGCTACAAAAAGAGAAAGAGGATATAGGTTGAGATATTGTGTAGCTAATTCAGCTTCATCTGAACACAGCTGAGAAATGTCAACGTTTCTGTATATTGATTTTCTATGTGCTATAAAAAAGAAATAAGTTACGGCATGATAAGGAGTAGCATCTAATGCTTACTTATAATCAGCTCAACACATAGCTTAAGTACATTATGTAATACACTAAAAATAATGATTTTTGAGACAAATTAAGCTATAACAGTATCAAATCAGTTTGCCCACTCAGTTAATATGTTGATTAATGTCCTGTTAAGACTGAGACACTCATCTTTATCTCATTATTCAGCCCAGTGTTTTCCCATAGCTACTGAGAAAAATGTAATTATTGCTCTAAATTATGTTGTTATTAGCTTTCAAATGGTGTTCCCTGATAAACAGCAGCACAAAATAAAGAGTGGTGAGGAGTGAGCAAGTAAGGATGTAACCGCATCAGCACATGGGACCAATGCCTTTCAAATATACCTGAGGCTGAAAGGAAGGGAGGGCAGTGTTTTACTTACGGTCAAGACAGTATGATATCAAGGGCTTTAAATATTGATGTCCTGGCACCTGCATTTGTCAAATAAAATACAGCTGACAATAATTCCAAACATTGAATTTCATCCTGGAAATGTGTGAATACAGAAGTCTCTTCTTGTGTGCCCATATTTATGGATTCTTGACAGAGTGATCAGCACAAAGGTCACTCACCCCAATATTGCCATATTTTCTTCTAATATCTGGAGTTTCAGAAGGAGCATTTCTTGATGACCTTTACCTAAAACAAGCAGGAGTTCAGAAGAAGCAGCACTCTGGGATCAGATCACACCTGTGTACTTAAGCTGAATACTTTCTTCTTCTGTCTTGTCAGAGAAGCTATACAATGCAAAATCACAAAGCATTTCTCAAATTCCTAAAAGATAATGTATCAATCCTCTGCTTGAATTTTATAACTACGATGGACCTTTTCAGAGTTATGTTTTTGACATTATTGTTATGCAAAATGGCATTTTCATGCATGAATCCCCACAAGAACACTGTGAGCTACCCAGGAAAGTTATCACGTTCAATAAAGGAGATTGCACCAGAGTTTGATGGTTGCAGTTTCCTTGGCTTGATTATTAAAAAGGATAAAGTATGAAAGCATTTCTACCTATACAGAAATGCCCATATTTTAAGAATTTTTAATAATATGCCTAGAAGCTAAGAGATGATAAATGGGCAACGCTTATGTTCCATTGTAGGTGAGGCTGAAGACCAGAAGGATGGTGGGGTCTAACTGAGAAAAAGCCAGTGAAGCAGGATATGAAAATTGTGCCCTGATATTTGGGAAGCAACACTGCCGACAACACTGAAAACATAAAAGGGAGGTGAACAAAACACAAAAGGATCACAGATATTGAAGGGACAATTGAGATAATGCCACTTTTTTTCTTTTTTCTTTTTTTATTAATTTATTCATATTACATCTCGATTGTTAGCCCTTCTTTAACCTAAGATTCAGAGACATTCTGTGAATTGGCTATAAATAATTATAATTACGGATGGAGTCTTCCCAGAAGCTATATCATGCATAGAAAGACTATTCTAGAAAGCCAAAGCCCATAATAAAGACATATTCAGAATCATATAGATGACTGAAGACAACATAAATGACCAACATAGGTATAGTTTCTATTTTTAGTTATACAGAGTTAGGGTAGTTGTAAAACATGCTATGAGCCTGTTGTCCTGGAATAATCATTAATTGCCTCCATTTTATCCTAAAATTTTCTGAGTTATAAAATAATGAATTAGCTAGTCATACTAGTTTTTGTGTAATTAGGATGTACACTGGATTAAAAATTTAACCTTAAATATATTAGTTGTAGGAACTCTGATATAAACCAATATATTTTTGGCACATCAGTACTACTATCACATCACAATATTCATTACCATTTTTTGAGTATTAGATGACAAGATGAGCTTCATATTCTATCTAGCTGATGAACTAAAGCCACCTGTTTAAATCCATTATATTACATCACTTCCCTGGATGATGTTACCTGCCCCACTCATATTGTGGGATTATATGTCTAAGAAGACATCACACATAGCAATGAAGTCTAGACTAAGAACTTGCCCAATCCAAGTTAATGATAATCACTTAAAGTAAATACTTACATATTTCTAGGCACCTGTTAGCCCAAGCTTTATATGGAAAGCTCCTGAGATCATAATAGTGTGATGCCCTCAAGAAGATGAGTTTTTATCTGGTCTTAGGTATCCACCATCTCTATTGCTATTCACACAGGAAACCGTTACTCTAGTTAGCTTTCAATTGATTTTGAAGGTCCTTGTAATCTTATCTTTTGTTAGCAATGGGTCGTCATACTACCTTAGTATTCTATCTAGTGCATGAAACAATTCCATAGACCTCATGGCAGTCTGGACAAGTCCATGAATCAGCCTGAGCAGCCACATAGCTAATTATATCTTGCCTTCTTTTTAATTCCAGTAGAGGACCAAAGTGTACTACTCTCAGCTCATAGATTCCCTCACATTCTAGAGAACAAAACACTAGGCTCGATGATAAGAAACACCGCAATGCATCTAAGGTTGTCTTGATGGCGTTAAGCTTGACACTTGTCCCTCTCTCTGCTGAGCTAGGGTCAAGAGAAATTTCTTATAAATAGTTATAATCTTTCAAATACTTTCCTTTCTTCAAAACAGTTTTTATTATTCTAAGAGCCTCTGCCTCTAAATCAGAAAAAAAATCAGGCGATTCCGCTTCACCTCTAATCCCCTCCCAAGCAAATGAACATGGACTTATTTAATCTACCAATTATCATAGGTTGAAAAAGAATATCAGCTAATACATTTCAAAAATTCAGCTGCAGCTGCTGGCTAAGTTCATATTTTTATTTCTCTAGATAATACAGCATTAAAATTCATGCAAATATTGGGACCTCCAATTGTGGGAAAGTAACATCAGGGAAAAAGCAAAGGAAAGGCAGCAGAGGTTTTTGTATAAAATCAACTAACCTGATTATGTTTGGAGAAAATTATATCAGTCACACGGATCAAATTTTTGCTTTTCAATGATTTTGAGATTTTTTTCTTTCTCTACAGAAAATACCAAACACCTTGTAAAGTACAAATATGTTACCTATAGAAGTGGAAGGGAATGGCTAATGGGCAATATTTCCCCCTAACAACAAATATCTAACATAACTAAAAGTGAATGACCCAATTACACAAAAGATAGAAAAATAAGGATTTACCCCCTACATGCAATAAATATGGTAGATTTAAATTTGGTAACTCTTCAGTTTGACTGAAACCTGTACTTACTTATATGGCTTTTTAGTTGCAATAGTATTGAATCTAGCACTTCATACATTCCAAGCAAGTGCTGCACCAAACGATCTATAGCCCAGCCCCAAAGCTTACACTTTTATTATATAAAACATACTTTTGTAGATGACAAGCCTGTATCACATGTAAATACTTCATCAAAATCACTTTATGTATTCCATTGAGATTAAAATGTGTTCAATAGGCTAAAATTTATCTGTGGTTTCCAGTTCCAAAATATGCACAGGTAAAAAAAAAATAGCAGCATCCTTTCTTTCTGCCTCAATGTGTTATTTATAACACACAACTTTTCATAACTAGATACATCATAAAATGCAAAATCTTTGTAAAAATTGCTTATAAAATGTAAATTGTGAAGTAAATCAGCTGACATTCTCCAAATTCCCCTCCTTTGGTACCTTTTAATGTTTGAAGCTGGTGTAGCTTTGTTTTAGCTTTTTTTTTTTTTTTTTTTTAACGTTATCCTTAAAATTAATTTAAGAGCTACTGGAACACATGTATAGTGCTGAGGAATGACTGACTTAATAAGGACTCCATTATGGAAAGAGACTTTTCTGGGCCACCTTTTCATTCCATTTGACTTGTGATGTCATTAAACATCAATCTGACTTAGTGCATAGAAAAGTGCTGCATTTAGTTTTCTTTTCATTCAGGACTTCGATACTGAAGAGTCAAGACTAAAAGATGATTTGCAAGTGAACATTGTGATCAACTTAGAATGATCATCTCTGAACTGATATTTTCACCCAGAATTATAATAGTTTCAGCAATAGTTTACAGTTTCATTTTCCCACTGACCAATAGTAACCAAGACACCATCAAAGCCATACTTATCCATACTCCTGGTCCATAATCCAAGGAGCTCCACTTGCCTTCATTAAAGTCAAATCTGGTTTTGGACAGAGATGTTTAAGAATTAAGTAATTTTTGAAGACTTTAAGGCTACCCAAAAGAAATAACCTTACCCATTTGAATGCCTATCTTTAAAATTTGTAATGTCATATTTCTATAGACTAACATCCATATCCACTTTATTTAAAAAAACCATTTTACACACAAGTTTTTGCTTCTCTTCAAGCCTATGCTTTAAGAAAATCAATATCAACCTACAAACTTGATTACACATTAGAATACAAGATGCCTTTCAAAATATATATTTTGCAGCCAATATTTTAGGGATGTACAAACAGAAGAGCACAGCAAATTTTTGGGTTCATCTTTACATCATCTCCAGTCAGGCACAGATGTGCACACAGAAGTGTGTGGGATCACTACCATAGGTGCCTGGCTGTTCTCATGGCTGAGTATAGTAATTTTCTTTGGCTCACCATTTAATCAGTTAATCATCTCTTCAATTGATTCACCAATGTAATAGGTTTTCTTCATCATGGTGAGCCTTTAGTGGCCCACCATCTCAAAACAGTGCCTTAGTTCCTGGTCCAATGTCCCTAGACATCTCCTTAAAAATCAGTATAATGACAGCCTTCATCTTTCAGATCTTCACAGAAGGACTTTCCATACTTGAACTGTATTGTCTTTTCATTTCCACCCAGAATTGTGGCATCTGATGTCATCAGTAAATTGGCTTTGTCATGTTTTATTTGTTGGCTTGATTCAAACATTTTTAGTTTTAAGTTTGTGAAGAATTGAAATATTTGTAGGTAAATGAATTTTTTACAAATTATACTGGTTTCTGTATTGAGATGAGAAGCAAAGACCTGGGAAATAAGAAATGATTCAAATACAAATATTACCCAATGGTAGCCTTTTGATAAGAGGTAGGATATCTACAAATAAGTATTATTTCATTTAAGAAACATGATTCAGTTCTTAAAATATCTCAATATAATATATTAGAAGTGTTTACAGTAGACTAAGTGTCACTGGTCTTCTTAATTTTCATATTGTTCACACATTCAATAATATATTAATTAGTAGAAGCGCTAACTATTTATTGCATAAGTATAAAAAAGTCACAAAAGTTGCTTCTTAAATTCAAAAAATTTTAGAACTGGTGTGGGAAATTACTCTGAAAAGTAAAAATTAAGTGCACATCATTCTCTTTCATCAAAGTTAGCATAAAAGCATGTATTTGCACAGGCAAATTTATCAACATAATGGAGAATGCATATGCAGTATTTATTAAAATAGATATATACAGTGGATCAAAATTAAGAAGTGAATAATTCATTATATTAAGGCTCAGTAGGGAAATACTGATGAATACATAACAGAAACAAAATGGATAACAATATAGCCACTATTATCGATTTTAATACAAAACAGAGAAAACTCTCACTAAAATAAGAGTAAAATAACAATGAGAATGACTTCAGCGTGGAAGTCAGCATCAAGAAACAGATGATAAATATTTTCAATTATTATCTAACACAGTCAGATAAACCACATAATTAGAGATGTGACAGTGAAGCTTATGGTACAAAGCTATGATCTATGGAACAGGAAACTGATGATATTTAAACATTTTATTTTGTAGTCACCTCTCAAGAATTTAAGTTTTAATGAGTTTCTATCAGAAATACTTAATGAATACTTAAAATTGAACATCTTTGTAAAATATTGTTTTTATTTCCTCAGATATTGGGGGATGAGATGAAAGCCTTACCCAAGCTTTATGAATATAGGGATTGGGCAGAGCCCAGAGCATTTCTATCTCTGTTTTGTCTATCCATAGGCCTAGGCCTGGAAGCTTCTAGCCTCCATCCAATCTAATCTTCTGCAAGCCTGGACTTTAATGGTTTCAGCTTCCAGCCTCTGTCTGCTAACCTAGGCCTAGAATATTTTCAGTCTCTGAGACTTCCTGATGAATAAGCTCACCCTTTCTAGTTCTTTCTGAACTCTAGCTGGCTGGTTCAACTCAGCTGTTCTGGCTCAAGCTCCTCTCCAAGCTGACTGATTCAAATGGGCTTCTCTCGGCAATTACCCTGTTTGGGAAAACTGCCTCTGAACTCCTCAGACTAAAATGCACTGACTGTGTGAGCTGAACAGAACTGAACAAACTCAACTGCACTGCACCAAACTGAACTCAACTCCTCTCTCTCCCTTCCCTGCTCTTTTAAAAAAAGATTTATATATTTATTTTGTGAATATGAATGCTCTGTTTTCATGCACACCAGAAGAAGGAGTCAGATTCCACTACAGATGGTTCTGAGCCAATATATAGTTGTTGGGAATTGAACTCAGGATCTCTGTAAGAGCGGAAAGTAGCATCTATTTCCTGTCTTTTCTAGCAAGAGTTGGGCATATCCTAAGTCTGACACATTCTATCAAGTTTTTCTCAGATTCATCACTTAGTATGCCCCTCAATTAGACATCATTTTTGGGGATGAATGGTATGTACTAAGGGCATGTCTGTATTCCAGCCAGAGTGGCCATGTTGCTGGATTAAAATTCTTCTACACATCACTTTTAATTTTTAAGTGTCACACCTAAGAATATATCATGCAGGAAAAAAAATTGACAAATATGTTAAAATATATTTTTGCTGGCTAGTTTTTCTCTATGCCACAAACCACAGACATCTGAGGAGAGGAGATCTCAGTGGAAGAATTGCCTTCATTAGATGGCTCTGTGGGAATGTGGTGGGCCAGCATTTCTGAATGACTGCTGTGGGCTCACAATTAGCCCATTGTGTGCAGTACAACTCCTAGGCAAGTGGTCCTGGATGCTCTGATGAGGCATGCTTTGTAAACCATGGAGAGGAAAGCCCTAAGCAGCTTTTCTCCAAGGTTCCTGACTCTACTGTTGTTTGATTTCCTGCTCTGACTTCTTTCAATGGGATGGACTATTTCCCAGAATAGTAAGACGAGGTAAATTCTTTTCTCCTTAAGTTGCTTTTGGTCATGGTGTTTATTTAAAAAGAAAGTAAATTAATATGTGCCTGAAGTGCAGATTGTCCCCATCTTAGTTATGACAGTAGAAAATAAAGAATGCTAGATTCCTTAGATCACGAGATTCAATCAGTGGGATAGTCTATAGTCACTAAAATGATGATATAAATAAAAAAATAATTATTGAAAAGAGGTTTATTTTGGAGTACCAAGTACAGAAAAGACTTTATTCCAGTATGCCTCTATCTCGGCATATCAACTCTTCCCTAAGAGTTCTCTAAAAGGCATGTTCATGTTATAGGGATATAAGGATGTCTTATTTATCTGTGAGTTTCTGACATCCATTTTTACTAGGAATTTTTTACTCATAATCAAAACATAGTCTTGATATTTATATATTTACCTCATCTTCTTCACTTCTCCCTAGGCCTCTTTGAAACCTCTCTCAACATATATTTTTTTAATTTTTTTATTAATTTATTCTTGTTACATCTCTATGGTTATCCCATCCCTTGTATCCTCCCATTCTTCCCTCCCTCCCATTTTCCCCTTACTCCCGTCCCCTATGACTGTTCCTGAGGGGTATTTCCTCCCCTGTATATGCTCATAGGGTATCAAGTCTCTTCTTGGTAACCTGCTATCCTTCCTCTGAGTGCCACCAGGTCTCCCCCTCAAGGGGACATGGTCAAATATGAGGCACCAGAATTTGTGAAAGTCATACCCCACTCTCCACTCAACTATGCAGGTGGTAAACTTTAAACCTCTACCCAGATCTAGCCAATCAACATATTTTCAAATTACCACTTCAGCATTCTTAGGTGGGAACTATTACTGTGGCTCAAATGGAAAGCAGCAACAATCACATGATGGTACGTTTTCTCTGCACTGATATAAAGATTACTGTGTGTTTTCACTAGTATATGGAGAAAATTCTGATAAAAATGCAGAGTGTGTATGAGTTCTGACCTGTCATCTTCCATATTTGACCCACATCCCTAACATTATGCACTGTAACCTGTACTACCTCTGGCTTAACTTGAGTGTTCTTTGCCAAAGACTACATCTGGCCAGGTAGAAAGAGAATGGGTGTGGCCTGAGGAAGGTCCTCAATTCCTCTGGAGACCACCACATTTGAAGCTGAGCCATGGGAAGCTGAGATTCTGTTTTCCAAAGCTAATGTCACCAACTTAGAGAACTACCACGAAAACTATAAGATGTTGAGAAATTATCTAGTGATTTCTAATAATTATCTACTTTAATACTATCCTTTAAAATGAATTTGTGGAAAAATAGCTGAAAATGTTAGCTGTAGACTTAATACAGGCTCCTTAGAAATTCTCATTTCTTAACATAAAGCATGCTAACTGTGAAAACAGGCATGGACCCTTTCAATTTAACATTCCTTTACATATGTCTTAAAAGAACCTACAACTATGAGAACAATACAAAATAAGACAGAATTTTAACATGACTGTAATTACTACTAAATCATGAACACTATTCCTGAGAGGATAAGCACCTGTTTTTCTGTTCAGCTCTGCCCCAAGACTTTATTAGTGCTTAGAAAGCTGTATATGTCTGTATCTAAGCCTTCAAGTGTGACAGAGGCATGTAGAAACTTTTGTGTTTCACTCCAGACTCTTCTCGTAACCTCTAAATTATTAGAGGAACTAGGACGTGCAATAGATCGCAATAGGGTAGCAAGGATATCATTAATTTAAGGAGAAGAAAACAGATTGTGAATAATTCTAATACTTTTCTGTCTTTCACCAGTTACAGCTAGTCTTTTGAAAGGTTTTCTATTTTGGGCCAACATTCAGACAGACCCTGCTGTGTGACAAAGCTTGTTTTCAAGTCTGATTCACAAGAGCATTGCAGGGACTCTGACGATTGGAGACAATTCTTCTAGAAATATAAAATTTCTCATTGGATAATTAACAATTGCCATGGGGAAAATTGAAGTACCTAGAAACCTGAATTTCCAGGAAAACATCCCTGTGCTGGTCAGTGAAGGAAACAAAGCCCGGCTCTCAGCATGCTCCTCACTGCAAAGTGAACTCAGTGGCCTGTGGGGCAGAATCAATGGATCAGTGTGACACTGGAAAGCTAAGACAAACACAGGGAAACAAGCACAATTACTGACTGTCCAAACTGATCTCCGACAAGACAGAGGTGCTTGGACTATTCTCACAAGTTTTCTTGCAATTTCCAAATGTTGTAAAGTGGTGGACAGCAACTTGAATATTTCATTGTTTAAGAGTCCTACTTCCTGATCATTTAAGGAAGTATATTCTTCTATACTGACTATATTCTTGCTCCTTTTTCATCTTCTCTACTATGAAATGTCTACTTATCACCTCTTCTCTGGCTGCCTTCTCTGAATTCTCATTTCACTATACCATTTAATTACAAATGAGAATAGTATCCCACTTCAATTGGCTGAAATTCACTGGGAACACCTCTGCATTATTTTATTGCCACAAATTAGACAAAACAGTGTTTGTCAAATGACTTTCCAAGGATGCCACACTACTGTGTATATGAATGGGATATGGACACTATTATTTCTTATTTCTGGTAGCTGCTGTTCTTATGTTTTACTCACCTCTCTCCATGGGTTCTCAAGGAGAGGCCAAGGCTGGATGAATCTGGTCAATCACCAGACGTGATAGTTAGATAAGAGAAGTTCCACTTTATCATCAGAGTATCACATTTTCATGTGGGCTCTATTTTGAAATAAATGCTCTGCTGTAGATAAGCAAGCAAAGGAAAACACGTTTTTAATGGCCACTTGTGATTTTGCAGAAACTTCCAAAATAATGTAGACTTTTGCCATTGCCCTTTGTTGCCGTCCAGAACTTGGAAGGAAGACCCCAGTGCTGAAACAGCACACACTTTGGAAATAAGATTTGTTGGAATTGTGCTGGAACTGACTTGGAGGTCTTCCCTCCCCCTCCCCCGAGAACTAGCTCTCATAGTATCTTAAAGCGCTATGCAAGCTGCTAAGGAAACAGGAAATCAATAGTCTTGCCCAGCTGTAAAGCCTACATATAGCCCACAACAATTACAAACCTGACAGATTTCTCCAATGATGTAACATTGGCATGCCTATCTTGAAGGTAACTAATGGCTCTCTAATTGGTCTGAAGAATTGCTCAGTAGGAGGGAATTCATGCCTGGTACTATAGACCTAGGCAGCTACCTGGGGCTGGAGGGGTCATAGACCCTAGAGGAAAACCTACTACTGTCATTTTTCTAAACCAATATAATTGCTAACTGTATTCTCAATATCAATATATAAGCTTTCTTCCCATATGTAAGCATAGCTCTCTCCCATTATTAAAGAATCTTCTTTGTGCAACAAATGAAGACCATTTTGTACAGCTCCACAACTGACCAAAAATGCATAGAATAGGTGACCATAGGGTGCCTGTGGTCACTTAAAACACAAACTGTAGGCTCAGGAAATCACAGAAGAATATGCAGAAAGTCTGTAAAAGCCAGAGGACTAGGCTACCTGCTGTTATTTTCATATTTTCATTCTAATGGATGGTAGTTGAAATTTTTCTTAATATTCAGTTCTAAATTTTTTTAGTCATCTTTTGGGTCTAATTGGGAGACAGAAAAATTACACCAATTGTTTCACAAGATAGACTTTTTTATATATATAAAAAAATTTTCAGCAAGTATAATTATTTGTTAAGTTAGATAACTAACTAGCCAAAGCAAAGGTACAGAAGTGACTTATTGGATCAGCAATGACTGTAAGGAGAGCCATCGGTGCTGGGGCTGTTAGAAAAAGGGGGAAAGAAACACAGGTTGAAGAAGGAGCTCCTAAGGCTAGAACTCAGGAATGGTTTTGTGAAAATTTTGTGCATCATCTAGATGCCTTTGGAGAAAGATGATAAGAGCTAAATAGAGAGCTGTTCAGTAGAAGTGCAGCCTCTCCTTAGACAATTTCCGGAGAAGAGTGTTTCAGTGGTTGGTGGGAGTAAGGTGGAAATCTTTTCTTTGCTCTACCATCCATATATTTGTCAGGTCTTCCAGATTCTCAGAATTAATTGTGGGGATAGGTGTTCTTCCTGAAGTCTCTTATGTCCCACATGGCTTCTGCTCCCCGATCCATACCCCCCAAAAGTAGCATCAGCCTCAGACCTATGTACAGTTCTAGTCTTTCTTTACGTTCTACCTCTAGTTTTATGAACACTAAGGTGCCTCACTTTGGAGGAAGGCCCTGCTTTTAGCCTCACAACTTCCTGCATCGCAGTGTTGAGAATGTTTCATTTCTGAGATCATCTGGGGTACTGTGAAACACAGTTACACTCATGCATGCTTTATAAAAGTGATTTCTACAAATGCATTTGATTTTCAATTATTACATTTTCACAGTGTTCCCTCATATGTTTGCTTCTTCTCTTTGTTTCAAGACATTTTTACATGGTCCCTCTACTTTCAGAATACTTCAGTAAATTTGAAGGTAGCAGAGTCTGAAGAAAATGTTAGGTCTACTGTATTTAACAGAATTTTCAACCCAACTGACTTAATGGTTACTATTGTGATAAAAATTTATTTTGCTACTGACTTCATTTTCCAGTTGTTACTATTATTTTTACTAATATGAATATTGACCCTGAGTTCTTTTTTTTTCTGTTTTCAGATGAAATTAATATTAGTGGTCATAGTTGTATGAATTTATTCAAGGGTATCTATTCCATTGTTCTATTTTTACCTTTCATCCAGTACCATATTGTTTTAATTACTATAACTTTATAAAAAGTGTTTTGCAAACAAAGACTATAAATAATCAATCTTTGTTTGTTCTTAAGATTTTCTTGAGTTTTTGAGGTCATTTGTAATTCCACATTACATATATGTGCATATATATGCTAGGAATTTAACTCAAGACATTGTTCATGTTGGGCAATGGATCTACACTGAGCCATATTACCAGATCTCCATATAAATTTAGATTTCATTTTCGATTTTGGCAAAAAATCTCATTGAAATTTTGAATAGAGAGCTCACTATTGGTGGTATAGCGAGACTAATACTACTATCTTTTCATCAGTACATCTTAGATATCTTTCAATGAATTAATATCTTCCCTTTCTGTGGTGACTTGAATAAGAAATGTCCACCATAGGCTTAGATATTTAAACAGTGGTTTCCAGTTGGTGGTGTTATTGCTGGCAGTTTAGGAGGTGCGGCCTTGAAGGAAGAAGTCAGTCATTGGCTTTGAGATCATGTAGTCTTGCCTACTTCCACCTTGCTCCGCCAGGTTTGCTTGTATTTAAAGATATGAGTTATTTCCTTCTTTCTCTTGGAGACTGCTGCTTTCAGCTATGATTTCCTGCCATGAACTCACCCTTCTGAAACCATAAGCCGAACTAAATGCTTTCTTCTATAAGTTCCTTCGGTCATGGTATTCATCTCAGTATCCATTGAGATAATTATGCAATTGATTTTCTTCCATCTCTCCTTATAGTATCATTCTGTTGATGTGGGGTATCACAGTAACTTTTTATAAGTTCATAAAACATGAATGAATTAAAAAGGAAGTACAGGAAGATCCAAAATGGCGGCACTGATCGCACACTGTGTCTGATCAGCAGGACAACCAGGACTATACAACAACCTTAAGACTAAACTGAGATCTACAGAACACCAGAGCTGCTGATTCCCAGCTGAGAGGGACCCACACTGTGCGGACCGTGGGTGGGTCAAACCCCTGTCCAGCCAGCTATCCCACAGAAAAATCCCAGGAGACAGCCCACAGTAGCCGCCATCTTCAGAAGAACTGCGGGATATCCCTGCAGTTTGGGGCTCTCGCTGCCTGTCTACTGCTTGCTGCATCTGGGATCAGAAGCAGACAGGCAGAGCTGAGTCCTGGCACCAGACACAGTCCACATCAGCTGCCTCCCGAGAAAGACTGTGGGGGTACCCAAGCACCTTTGGGCACTGATCTCTCTAAGCTCCCGCACCCCCCCCCCAGCTGCTTGGGGCCTAGGCCAGCTAAGTCACAGACCAGATAGACAAGCTCTGCTGTTGTAAGATGGCCTGTGAAGGGCCCAAGCAGCTTTGAGTTGTAATTTCTCACAGCCCCGAGCCATGACAGAGAGCCTACAAGCAGAGCTGAATCCAGCCACGGTCCACCCACAATCCACATTACTGGCTATCCTGTGAGCAACTTTGGGCCTGGGTCTGTTTCCACCCACCTGCCTGAAGCACACTGCTCTGACACGGCTAAAACATAAAGTGGACAACTGAGCAGAAACCTATGTGAGCCACAATCCACATTAGCTGCTAGCCTGCTAACAGCTTCTGGCTCTGATATCACCCACCCACCTGCAGCTGATTGGCTTGACCTATCACAGAACAGAGACCTGCGCTGGCCATACCCCATATTAGCTGCCATTCCATGAATAGCCCTGGCCTTTAATCTCTCTCTGCTGGCCAGCAACTTACCCGCCTATCCCAACTGGGCACATAGCAGATAAACAGAGCCCTATCATCTCAAGAAGGCCTGTAGAACACAGTAGTAGCTTTGGGCTCTGGTCCCCCTTATTAACCCCCTCTCCCTGCACCCCACCCCCTGGCCCAGCTACTTACCAGCCTGTCCTGTCTGGGATACAGAGCAGATAGACATAGCTGAGTCTGACACAGATCAAGACTCACATTTGCTGCCATCTCAAAAAGGTCTGTGGAGCATCCGAACAGATTCAAGCTTGAATCTCTCACAGTGGCACAGCTGCTTACTGGCCTAGCCCATCTGGAACATAGAACAGATACGCAGAGCCCTGCCATCTCAAAAATGACTTTAGGGCACGTGAGCTTCTTTGGGCTTACAAATCTATCAGCTCACTCCTCTCCTACCTGACCCAACTGGGATACAGTCAGGGAACCAGCTGGGCTGAGCTGGGTGCAGGCTCTAATACCTACTGTCCAACATCCTGAGGAGGCCTCTCAGGAGCCCTAGCAAACAACCTGTGGCTTGGAGCTCTCTTTACGTACTCCCAACCTGCCTGGCCCATGTGGGACATAGATAGCGACCTCATTGGAGGAACCTCTAGGCCTGCTAACACCAGAAACAATCAGATGCCTAGAGGACAATTCAAGAACGCCAGCAACAAAACTCAGAGCCATATAACAAGACCAGAAACCAGTGATCCTAACACAGCAATCACTGGAGATATGAACACCCATGCTTCTTGTTGGCTAAAGAAATCCTATGAACTATTATTAGATGCCATTCTCCACATGGCATCAATGAAGATTTACAGATGTCTTGTTTCTGCTCATACAAAGAGCAAAAAAACAGCCTTAATTGTTCTCTTCATCACGCACACCTTATACACTTATAATTCTAGGATTATATAATGCTTGTGAGAAACTATATATTTTCAGAACAGAAGAACCAGACACTGACATTGAATCAGACCTGACAGGATTCATTCCTCTCAGCATGCTGGACACTCATATCCTGCATCCTTCATGTTCCAGCACCAAGTGCTTCAGTTGCTGTTCCTCATCAGAACAAGACAGCTCCCAGGACACCTTCGAGAAAAGCTTCCAATTGCAATTGGTCCAGCATTTTAGACTGTCCCACATAGAACTCTAATTAAGCTTGGAATTTCTCAACATTTAGGAACTGGTCCACAAATGCTATTCCTAGCTTGTTTAACCATTTCCCCAATTTTATTTTGGCCCCTGCAAAGGTATTACTCATCTCAAATCAGCTGGAAGAAACCATAAGAGAATGGGGTCCCATTTCCTTTAAGGAGGGTTGAGTAGGTTTTTGGTCTTTTTCTTGGATGATAGAGGGTTATTTTCAATGGGAGTTGGTTACAAGTTATTATTGGTCTTATTTAGAGAGAAAACAAGGTTGGACTCAGGATGTCTCTCTTTTACTTTATCTTACATTCTTAGGTTTGGAGATAGATAGGTATTGAAAAAAAAGAAGGAGGAATATAGAAATATATAGAGAATATAGAACAAAAAGTAGATTAATGAATCTACCCCTCAACTTAATACATCAATTGTCACTCACAAGGTTATTTTTAACTTACTGCTATGGAATTTTGTATATAGATGCAAAATAAGTTTAATTTTAAAAACAGTGGTATAGAATTCAAATGTAAGCGTATTCTTCACATGCATTATATATATTTCTACTCTAATATGAGATATTACACCCATATAACTCAATTATAATACAAAGTTTACTTCCAATACTTTGAAAGGGCTATTACAGGCTGTTTTGGATAAATAAGATATACAATTTAATTTTTAGTTGATCAAATTATGATCATTTCAATTACTAGTCTATTATTATCACAAGAATATACATTTTAGATGTGACAGATAGATATGATTTTATAGAAAGATAAGGTAAAATATTTAGGTAAGGTCTTCAAAAGCCTTAGAGACATACAGAATAATGCATTTACTATATGTTTTATTATTTTAAAGGTTCACTGACGATGATACAGGTTAACTCCTGGCAACACCCAGCCTACCTCAAAGAGGATAATGAACATCAAAGAACCTTCTTATGGAGATGATTTCAAATGTACCAAACAAGCCACTGAGCAAAATGTCCTCATTTCTACCACAGACAGAATTCTGTCTGAAAAAGGGCAAGCTTGGATGCAGGCAGAGTTGACAGCCAAACCCTGCCAAGACAGGGTAAACAAGTCCTCAATATTTCCTGCCTCACAAAGATATCTGTCAGATATATTGGGCCAGAAGGCTGAAGATGATGTTCCAACATTATAGAGAGTTTTGGGTGACTCTTCAGGTAGCAAACTGTCTCTGTCATCTTCTCACTTGGAAAACTACTAACCTGCACTCCTTGTATACTCAGGTAATCATCTTTAATCCTTCTCAAGTCTCTGATGGGGTTGAAGAACAGATAGTTTAGTTCTACAATGAAGCTTAGTTGTTTATGGGTTAAGAGGTTTTTAGGTCTAGATTGATGTCTTAAGTTGATAATGACAAGATATGATAGATATTGATTTACACCCAAAATTTTAGATGCAGTAAAGGAAAGGTGCAGATAGGAAAGATGTTTTCTGCAAGGCTGTCAAATACAAATAGCCAAAACACTAAGAAGGTAACATTTATATAATTCCTGATTGTGTCTTCTTGCTATAAGTAGTTTATTGTATATATGTATAATAACATAAATGTATATGTAAAAAATAAAAAATATTTTTAAAAAATGAAAAGAAAAAATAATTATATACATGGATGATTAACCAGTCCCAAAAAACTCACTAAGGGGTATGTTTGCCAATTAAATGTAGACAATAATTTATCAAAACTTGAGGGATGTTTATAGTGATTTTACCAATTGTGCTTCATACTGTAGAGCTAATTCAATCAAGAAGAAAAATTAGCATGTGACATTTTGTGTATTTATGGTATTGATATATTACAACTCTATTCCTGTCAATGTTACAACCTCCAACAGATGAACATTTGATTTGCCCACAGCTTGGAATTTGATTAATACTATGATATATGATAAGTATTTATATTCAATCACTTCCTAAATTCAAGCTTTAATTTTTGGTGTGTAGTTATATAGGAGAGGGATAACTAAGTTATATTATATGTTGGTTTGAGTTTATATCATCTACCATGTCATTTTTCCAAAGCGGTCTTGAAATTTTCCTCCTTCACCAATAACAGGTGGGATTTTCAATCCGTGCTCTCAACAATATCCTATATCCATTACCTTTTGAACTTCAGCCATTCTAACTGGAGTGCTTTAGCTCATAACTTGCATCCTTTTGCTGACTAGGGATGCTAAACATCTTTTCTTCTTCCATTAATGGTGAATGCTTTACAAAAGCAATGCCTGTAAGAAATTGTATTAGTTATATTTTGTCATTGTTGCTTGTATGACCAAGGCAACTTGCAGAAAAAGGATTTTATTTTGGATTTTAGTTTTGGGTAGATGAGAGGCCATCCTTGTAAGAAAGGCATAGCATCAAACAGCAGGCATGGCAACAGAAGGAAACAGAAAGCTCACATCTTCAAATAAAAACATGAAATAGAGAGATCAGAATGGAAGCAAGCAGGCTTATATAATCTCAAAGTCAGCCCCTGAGACTTCCTTCTGCAAGGATACACCTCCTAACTCTCTCACCAACAGTCTACCCTTAGGGAACCAAGTAATCCAACACCTGAGACCATGGGGTGGGGAGTTTCTCATTCAAAGCAGCATCTTCCTTCCTTCTTTCCTTTCTTCTTTCCTTCCTTCCTCCCTTCATCCCTCCCTCTCTCTTTCTTTCCTTCTTTCTTTCTATTTATTCTTCTTTTACATATTGCATCCTAATCACAGTTTCTCCTCCTTTCTTTTCCCCAGTCCCTCCCCAGAACTTCCTTTCTTTCCCAGATGCACTCATGCATTTCCTTTTAGAAAAGGGTAGGCTACCAAACCAAACAAGGGATAGCAAGTTGCAATAAGACTAGGCAACTCCCCTCATCCTAAGGCTGGCTGAGGTTATCTGTAGGAGGGAAAGGATCCCAGAAGAGGGCAAGAGTCAGAGACACCTCCCACTCCTACTGTTAGGAGTCCTACAACAAGATCAAGCTACACAACCATAAAATAGCACAGTTATGTTATGGCACAGTGACTCATTTTTTTCTATGTTTTTTTCTATGTTGATCCCTCTTTGGATCCTAGGGATATTTTCACTTGGTTATGATGTGTTATTATCTTTTATGTGCTGTTTAATCTAGTTGACTTAAATTTCATTGATAATTTTTTTTGCCTTCATATTTATCAGGGATATATATTGCTCTGTTATTTTCTTGTAACTTTTTTTGTTCTGGCGTTGGCATCAGGATAATGCTTGTCTCATAAAATGATCTTTGGAGAATGGAGAAATCTTTGTATTAAATATTTATTATAATTGTTACTAAGACTTCTGGTCCTAAGATTTTCATTTCTAATAGCTGATCATCATTGTGATGGTTAGTGTTAACATGACAACACCTAGAATAATTTAGTAGACAAGCCTCCAGGCACGCCTGAAGGGAGTACCTAGGTCTGGCTCGTCTCTGGGTATGGTTGTCACAGATTACCTTGATCAGGCTGCCTCTCATGTCACAGGTCTCAAGCTGGGCTAGTCATTGGTTGGCCGGTCTCTCAAATTCTGCTCCGTCTTCTAGCCCTACACATCTTGTAGGCAGGACAAATTGTGAGTCGAAGGTTTTATGATGTGGTTAGTGTCCAAATCCCTCCATTGGAAGTCTTGCCTGGTTACAGGAGATGGCTGGTTCAGGCTACATATCCCTTATGTCTTAGCTAGGGTTACCCTCATAGATTCCTGGTAGTTTCCATTGCTCTGCATTTCTGTCTTGTCCAGAGATGCCCCTAATCCAGTTGTCTGTCCCAGTATTCTCTTCCTCCATCCTCCCTCTACCCTCTACCCCTCTTCCCATCCCTTTCCCCTCCCTGACCCCAGTCTCCTCTTTCTATCCACCGCTGATGTCTAATCTATTTTCCTTTTCAGTGAGATTCAAACACACACACACAAACACACACACACACACACACACACACACACACACACACACACACACA
>OU015750.1:31823871-31834939 GCA_907169655.1 Acomys percivali
ATTTAGACCAGCATTTCAATCTCCTATTAAGCCTGGAATCTCTCAACATTAGAAACTGGACCACAAATGCCATCCTTGGCTTGCTTAACTCTTACCTCATTTTTTTGGCTGCTTCTAAGGTATTATTTATCCCAATTCAGCCTAAAGAAACCTTAAGAGAATGACACTATATTCCCTTTAAGTGGGGTCAGATAGGTTTCTGTTTGCTCTCATGGTCTACAAATGCTTATTTTCATCGGGAGGTAGTTATAAGTTATTATTGGTCTTATACAGAGAGAAAACTAGGCAGAACTCAGGGATATTTCCCTTTTCCTTTATCCATAGGTAAGGATATAGGAACTGAAAAGAAAGAAAGGGGCATATGGAAATATAGAGGGAAGATAGAACAAAAGGTAGATGATTGAATCTACTACTTAACATAAGGCCTTAATTGTTACACATAATGAAGGTTTTTTCTAAGTCATTGGTATAGAATTTTGCATATTGATGCAAAAAATGGACAGGTCAAACACTAGCCAGATTTTAGCACAAGAATACATATCCTAAGTCTAACAGATAGATATGATTCTATAGATATATGAGGTAAAATAGTTAAATAAAGTCTTCAAAAGTCTCAGAGACCCACAGAATACAGCATTTAAATATGTTTTTTTTTTATTTAAAGTTTCTTTGACAACAAGAGAACTTAACTCCTGACAACACCCAGCCGACCTCAAAGAAGATGATGAGCATCAAAGAACCTCCTTATGGAGTTGACTTCAAATGTGGCTAACCAGCCACTGGGCAAAATGTACTCGTTCCTGCCACAAAAAAATTTTTGCCGGAAAATGGGTAGCTTAGATGCTGGCAGAATCAATGTCCAAATTCTGCCAAGAAAGGGTAAGCAAGTCCTCAATAATTCCTGCCTCATGAATAAGTCTGGAAGAGATATTGGACTAGAAGTCTGAAGATGAGGCTCTAACATTATAGAGAGTGCTGGGTGGCTATTCAGGCAGTAAAATGTCTCAGTCACTTTGTTCATTTTGGAAGCTGCTAACATGCACCTCTGGTTCACTCAGTCATTTAAGTTTTATTCCTTCTCAAGTCTCTGAGGGGTGTTGAAGATGAGATAGTTTAGTTTTATACTCAAGTTTAATTGGTTAGGGAATAAGATCTTTTTAGATCAAGATAAAGGAATTAAGTTAGTAGAGATGAAATATGATAGATACTGAATTTTATTCAGAAATTTAGACCCAACAAGACAGGAAAGATGTTTACTTCAAGTTTCATAAACACAAATAGCTAAATCATTATGAATGTAACATTTATATAACTCATGTCTGTCGCATGGTTCTTCTCCCTGTGTGTAGTTTGTTTTATAAGTCTGAAATAAAATAAAATATATAATTAAAAAGAGAATCCTCTATAGTATTAGAAGTCAGAAATTCTTCCAGTTTCTTTTTGTCAAGGAAAGTATTTCTTTTTCTATTTTATCCATGAATGATAGCTTTAGCTTTATTGGATATAATGCTCTAAGTTTGTAGTTATGTCTTTTAGCGATTGAAATATATTTCTATGCCTTCCTGTTTTTTTTTTCCCTTGGAAAACCTGCTGTTATTCTGAAAGGTATGGCTTTTTATATGACTTGATACTTCTCCTTTGAAAATTTCAGTACTTTTGCTATGTATTCTAGTATGTAGTGATAACATGGTATAGTGAAAACTTTTTTTTTATTTTTAATTAATTTATTCTTGTTACATCTCTATGGTTATCCCATCCCTTGTATCCTCCCATTCTCCCCTCCCTCTCATTTTCCCCTTATTCCCCTCCCCTATGACTGTTCCTCAGAGGGATTACCTCCCTCTGTATATGCTCATAGGGTATCAAGTCTCTTCTCAGTGACCTGCTGTCCTTCCTCTGAGTGCCACTAGGTCTCCCCCGCCAGGGGACATAGTCAAATGTGAGGCACCAGAGTACTTGAGAAAGTCATATCCCTCTCTCCACTCAAGTGTGGAGACTGTTCTGTCCATGGGCTAGATCAGGGTAGGGGTTTAAATTTTACCGCCTGTATTGTCCTTGGCTAGGGCCTTAGTTTGAGCGGGACCCCATGACCCAAATCTGCCTATCATAATGTTCTACTTGTAGGTTTCTAGGACCCACTGGATCCTTCTACATTGCTATTCTCCCATTGTTCTCTCATCTAGAGTCCCAATAGGAATATACCCAGAAGATGCACCAGCACACAGCAAGAAAATTTGCTCAACCATGTTCATAGCAGCGTTATTCATAATAGCCAGGACCTGGAAACAGCCTAAATGTCCCTCAGTAGAAGAATGGATAAAGAAACTGTGGTACATATACACTATGGAATACTACTCAGCTATTAAAAACAAGGAATTCCCGAAATTTGTGGACAAATGGGTTGAGCTAGAGATGATCATAATGAGTGAGTTAACCCAGAAGCAGAAAGACTCAAATGGTATATACTCACTTATATCTGCATACTAGCCCAATGAGCATGTCTCATGAAAGCCTTCCCTTACTAGTGAAAACTTTTTTAAAAATCCCATCTGATCAACATTCTAAATGCTTCCTATATTTATGCTTAACTCTTCTACTAGACTTTTGGAAATTTCTTCACTGATTTTTATTTAACATTTTTCTTTGCCTTTAGGTTCAAATTATCATTTTTTTATGCCTGCAATTCATAAATTTTTTATTTTTTGAAATATGATACAAATTTCTTGTCTATTTATACTGTATTATTACTTTATCTTCATCACTGTCTGAATGTTGTAATTCATCTAATCTGTCTAGCAGTTGATCTATTTTATTGGTGAGGCTTAGCAATGATGGTTTTTAAATTTAAATTAGCTTACGGAGCTTTTACTTTTCAATTTTTCTAAAATTTAGCATTTTTCTTTATTTAAATTTTCTTCTATATTTTGTATTGACTTCTTTATTTCATTCAGTTGTTGTTTTCTCTTTGAAGGAGTTTGTTCATTCCCTAATGATTTCATTGAACATTTGTTTCACTTTCTTTTGAATTTTTTGATATTTTATGTAATTCACTCTCATTGGAATCTTTCATTGTGGAATTAGTACTTTTTGTACAAGTTATAGTTCTTTGATGTTTTGTATATTTTCTGTGCTTGTATATTGGGAAGTACATATCTGGGATTAACCTATTATTTGGAAGTTTTAAAAAAATCTGAAATTACTCACTTCATTTTCTTCCTTGCAACCCCACAAATGCCATTCCTTATTTTCTATCAAATCCACAACCTCTTTTTCTTTAATTGTTATTGTTACTTACAAACACACATATATACGTACATACATACATACAAGCAAACAGATCAACGTATGAGTATATAGATACTTCTTGCTCAGTTACTCTTATGTGTGTGATTTTAGAATTTATCACTAGGTACTAGGTACCAGTTACTAGGGGTTGAGTGTCATCCTAGGGAAAACTATTTCCCCCAATTTCAGATTCCTTAGCTACCTGTATTTCTCAGTTTAGGGATGAAGCACTGTGATAATTCCCCTTTGCATGTTAGCATGTCTATTGGTTTTGTGTTCTTTTAATGGAAGTATTTGCAATGTTCAAGTTGTACTAAGTTGTAGGGTTGAGGTATTTATTCCCAGAGGACTTTACCTGTAGCTTAGTAACTAAGTCCTAAATCCATGTTCTTTTGACACCAGACTTTATACCAAGTTCTGTCTGAGAAAAGCGACACTAATCAGTTGGTGAACTCCTTACGAAAACAAAGTAATAATCAATTTAAATCACTTACACATTCAATTCTGATAATTTTGAGGGAAGTAAACAGGGATAGTGTGATCTGCAGTAGCCTAGTCATTGCTAAGGGCATGTATAGAAAGGAAATAAGCAAAATAGCATATTGAATTCAGGTTCTAATTGCTTTGGAACTCTCTATGTAGAGCAGACTGGCTTGAACTCAGAGAGATCTACCTCTCTCTACCTGTTGAGTGCTCGGATTAAAAGCATGTGTCACTACACCCGGCCAATACTAGTTTTAATAGAAAAATATTTCCTTGTCCAAGTCTGGATTCATTTTTTATTTGCCACTATGATTACTTAAGCATTGCCAAAATATCTTTATGAAAGTGTTTGCAAGTGAGAAAAACACTAAACATTTATTTTCTCATCATAACAAAAATTTAGTAATATATTTCTGGTGATTTGAATGATACAATGAAGTTATTAGCAGAAAAATACAACCTGAATTTTTATTACTAAATAATTCTTCATTACCACAAACGAAGTGCCTCATCCTTATCAATGGTCTTTCTGAGTTTCATTTGCTTAATAAGCCACCATTTATTTCTTCAGCTACTGTGTTGGAAATTCTATTGTCATTATCTTTCCTCAACTTCCTCCCCACCATTGCTCAAGCACTAGATCATAGAATCTAATATCCCTTGTTTCTATTCCACAGCGACCATCTTATTTAAGCTGTATGAGACACTTCATGCCTGTGATCCTGTGGTGCTTGCGTAGTCTCTGTTTCAGGGGCACTTCTCTTCTTTCCTCTGGTAGAATAAATATGGGCTTGAAGAAAAATAGGGTAGCATGTTTTGAGAAGAGAATGGATTATGAAGTCTAGAGTCCAAACAAGAGTTGTTCTTAGGTCTCCTGACTATTTGAAAGGAGTATAGAGTGGAAGTTTTGAGGAGGCCCTGGGCCTTACATGCAGTAAAGGTCGGGGGCGGGGGTGGGTAGTTGAATGACAAATAAAGAGAAGATAAATAAAAATAATCTTCTTCAGATTGATATTAAAGCCTAGAAGTTAAGAATTATGAATGTCATGTCAGCCTCATGTATATTCTTTATCCCCATTCACTTGTTGGAGTACCAATGTTGCCTCTGCTTTGGGTCCTGGGGGAGATAATGCTTTTCCATTGAGAACTTATTTCCTAATGATGGGTGATCCAGTTGGATGATTCAGTAGAAAAGGCAGCATTTTTATGAGCTGGCAGACTTTTTCTCAGTCTGGAGCCCTACTCATGAAGTGGTTTGCTCTGATAGAATAAGCCCAACTTCTCAGTCTGGCCAAATTCCCTGGAATTAATAAGGCTCCAGGATGTAAGGCCAACTCCAGTGGCTCTCTCTTCAACCCAGCAATCTCCCAGGTGAGTCGTATTGTGGTGAGAAGGCCAATCAGGTTCTGGGCCAAACTTCCAGCGTCATTGAAAGCACCACATTTTCCAGAGCTCATCTTTTTTACCATACCATTATTTTTTCTTGAATACCATCCCTTATTTTATGGTGATATTTGTTTTCTACATTAACCTTCTAGCATAGTAGAGTTATGGAGAGAAATATGACAAAATGTTTCTTCATTAACATAAATACATAAATATGTATATATTATTCTCTGGGAAACTATAGACAGACACATGGTTGCCAATATCAAAATAATGAACTAGATTTTTCATCTTTCTGTTTATTAACTATTTGACTGTTTTGACCATCAAGATGGAAGTCAAAAGTAATCCAGGTTCCTCTGTAGTATTATGAAGGGGAGTGAAATGAAGAATGGACAAAACAGCACCATTTCCTCCATTCCCAGGGCGCAGCAAGATGGCCACTTGAGGGCAGGACTTAGAGCAGCCACGACATGGAAGCTGTGCATTGAGAGAGACAAAGGCAACTTCCACTGTGTACTGCTTGTGCTTACACTATTAGTGGGAAACGATAATCTGACTTCTTTAGCTGTGTTATTTTGGCATATTTGGTAAAGCATTCATTATATGCTAATATTCTTTTGATAAATTTTCCATGAATGAGTGAATGAACGAATGAGGGACTGTTATCAAACTTAAAACTACTTTATTCTATCATAGCTTGAAAACCTTGGATTGGCATAGTTGACCAAATAGCTGGGCAGAAGGGTAGAACTTAAATATTTGGACTTTTTAAACAGATAGTTGATTTGAATATGGAAGTAGTTATCAATATTCATACCACATCAAATTTTAAATGAATATTCCTATCTATTCCTAGATCTCATAGAATCTCAAGTGATACAGCAACCTTTGTCCCACCTTCTAACATCACCCCAAAGGTAAAGACTCTAGTCCCTCTCGTATCGCTGGATGGTGCATGCTCTCTCACGCTTACCAGCCCAGGCTGCTTCTTAAGTGTGCCTGAGTTTGTGACCCTGCCATAAGGTGTTTCCATAAAGAGACTGTTACTATTGATGAACACACACTGCCTCACACACACACATGCGCTTGAAACAGCCCCAGTGAAATTTTTACTGGAATTGCCTTCTCTTACGAGTTCTCTCAGGTCGGGAGCTAATTACCCTTTACCCTTTGTCCTTTCTATTCACACTGGTGAAAACACCCTCCTAAGCTGCTTCCTTCCCTCTAATCTAATTGAAGGCAGAAGTAAGGGCAGCCTGCATGGGCTACTCTCTCATGTAGGTCTCAGCTTGAATAACCCTTCCGCACAGGCACAGACTTTCTCTCAGGGTTCTTTTCAAAACATTTTCCTAGAAGCCATGTGGCTTGTTTCTATACTCAACAAATAGAGCCCATTAATAATAAGAATCCAATCCCAGTTGTCATAATTGGTAGGAAGTAATCTCACCCTTTGCAACCAAATAAGCTACTCAGGAAAAAAAAATCAGCATCTTATTTGATTTATGATTCATTTCTTCATATGATGAATACTGACACTCCAAGTAATAATCCATTTCTGAAAATTAGTTTTTAAAAATAACTTTAAATTGGTGCTTTTAAGTTGCAAATAATTACAGAAAAATGAAAAAGACTTACCTTTCAAAAAGTGGAAAGGAGGAATGGCAGTCACATGTACTGCACAGATGTCTGGAATGTACTACATATGCAGTACATAAAAACCAAAATAAAAACAAAAAATAAAATATTAATATGGAGGTAGATATCTGAGAAAATGTAGATACTTTAAATCTTTGAAAAGGTAAAAATAAAACTTATAGCTAAGAAATAAAGCTATTGTAAAACATATAAACATTTTCAAACAATACTATTGATAATACATTATTTATTTAGAAAAATGTATATCTTCATATGCTCATATGTATTTATAGAAGCTATGTAAACAGAAGGAATGAAGAAAGAGAAGAAGGTCCATGAAAACTGAAAACATAGGAAAGAAAACAAAGGAAAGCTATAACATTTAACTAAATACTTTTAAATTGCTTCTTTTTCTGAATTTCATATATTGTTTGTAAAATTATAAAAAGTAATTAAAATTAGATACAAGTTATAACTTTTGACACCAATTTTTATTTTTAGAATAATATATATATATATTCTTATTACAGCAAACAAAACTATATCATTCACACAAATAACAGAAAAATATTTTAGTTTTAAAAGAAAGAAAATTACTTAGACAATTTAATGATGTTAATGATGACAAAGCCACAATTTTAATATTAGACAATCATTTCCATGAGTATAAAGAGCACATGACATGATGGAATCATTTGAGATGTTCTAGCAAGTGAAAACGGCAGCATGCAAGAGTATTCACCTTCAAAATATAAGACATTTTTAAAAGTAGAAAATATATTAAATGCTAACAAAATGGTGTTTTCTGAAACATGACTGAAAATGAGAGGTTTTGATCACTTCCCAAACTATCTAGTACACTCCACATCTGACAACACAACAAAAGCAGTGTCTTGAGGCTAAAGGATAAAGACTTATTGTTTTTTATTCTTTTATTAGTTCTATGAAAATTTATTATTACATGTTTTGACCATACTCAGCCTCCCTCCCGCAACTCATCTCAGACCCACACTCCTCCTGTACTCATCCACTCAATGTTGTGCCTCCATTCCTCCCAAAATAAGACAAATTTGGGCTGAGCAAAGAGTCTTGAGTGTGTGGTCTTCACTGGAGTGTGGTTTATTTAGCAGGAGCTACACTCTTAGAGAAAACCTGTTCTCTTTCAGTCACTAACAAGCCAATTTGCTCCTCAGCTAAGGGTGGGACTTTACACCCATTATTTCCTTTCAATGCTGGGAGTTGGTCTGTGTTGGGCTTCACACAAGACATGTTCATGCTCTAACACTCACTGTGAGCTAGGACATTCAACTTCCATGACATCATTTCCTTGTAGTCACCCACTGCCTCCTGCTCTTGGAAGTTCCCACCTTCTCTTTCCCAAACATCTTTGATCCTCAAGAGGAGGAGGCACAGTGCATACTTTCCATGTAGGATTGAGATTTCTGCAGGAACACTGATCCTTTAACATGCAAGAAATTAGATACTGATCTACTTTAGTCAACTTTGAATTTACCACCAAGTATACTTATGAATAAATAGTCAGCAGAACTCTGAATGTATGCTCAAGCCAGAACAGTCTCACCATCTCCACGCACATAAGTCATCATGAGCAGCTTGATAAAGAGCCTTGACTTTCTTTATAGGTAGAGTGGGCACTTCACCTTCTTGGGGAATCTGTTTAACAATGGTGAACTCTACCTTCCCTGTAATCAAGACATCATTATTCCAAACTGTCAAATAGCTTTTTAAAAATCATACTACACCATGCTTAATGGACCCTGCTTGCTTGTTTTCTCATTCCTCTGTTTAACCTCATGCAAGACTTACCAGTCACTTTTCCTGGGGGTTCTTATCCTTCTCTTTTTTTACCTGAAAACCCTTATTCTTTGGGGGTGGTTCCCTGCTGGTTGATAATTCAAGGAGGTTGGATGATGTTATGGGAATCTTTGATGAGAAGCGAGCTCTGCAGCCTTAGTCTTCTCATACCTCTGGATCTCTGCTCATATGGAACTTTTAACTTGCTTTTCATCTATGTATCTAGAGCTTTCAGCTATTGGTAATGTTTTACTGCTCTAAGTATTCCTTTTACTGTCATCTTCTCTTCATAGCTATGTATTTGTTTGAATATTTTCTTTTTGCAATATAAGCTTAGAGTCGAGTCATAATTCCAAATAGTAGGATTTCAGATCTTCACCAGGGGACAGATCTACCTATAGGTATTTCCGTGATCCAGAGAAAACTCTGTAAATCACCAGGAGGCTAAACATTAATATTTTTAAATAACCATATCCAGTTTTGGTTTATACCAAGATGGCAATACATAAATAACATTCTCAGTTTATATATGTAATATTAATGTCAATTGTTCTTTCAAAATGACTAGTATTATTGTGAAGAATTGTTTTGTACTTTTACAAAATACTCTATTAGTTTCTTTGACACTTCCTATTTTACCATATACTGATCTTTATTCTGTTGTTAAGTGCATTAAGCTATTAATATGTTAAAACTATAAAGAGCCATTATGGAACTCATTCATATTATTAAGTGTTACCTAAACTAAGTATGTTGATACTTCTGGCTGATAAGCAATAATTTTGTCTACATCCAAATTAAATACGTAAGTCAATGCTATCCTGGTTTATCACCTGGAAAGTTCTGGATGTGTGCCAAAGAAGGCATATCTCATTCTATGCCATTGTAAAGGCTGTAGTAGCACAGCAAACAACAGGTTTGGAAGACGATCCTGCAACAAGCAGCATCCTTAGCTTTAATAGGACAACATGATGCCATCGCTGTAAGTGAGCTGTGCTTATTGCTACTTTAAAAGTAAGAAGGCATATGTACCAATAGATATGGGATCCATGTAACAGCTAGCTTCAATACACAAAATGAAAGCACTTCTGGATTCAATGAACAGTAATGCCGCTCAGTGCCAACCATCTAACTAGGGGAAGTTATCCATCAGTGTAACATATTCTTGCTTTCTATTTGCTTTTCTGAATGGTTCACATTTGCAATTTAAGAGAAATAAAATCAAGAAAACAAACAACCAAGATCTTAGTAGATGATTTATGTATTAGTATAAATTATTTAGAAGAGACTTTTTTGATGAAGCAAAAGCCAATGAGTGCCAGGAAAATGGAAAATCGTGCTTCCAAAGTCATGTAAGTGGCACACGTGATTAGCCGGGCTCTTGTCTTTGCATAAAGGTGAGGTGAAAGAAGTTGTGAGACATACTGAGGAAATCTAAGTAGAAAATAAGCTGTCGATATTTTTAAGCCTCTAGAGCAGTTTTAAGACAGAACATTAAGCTTTTGTGTTATTCAAAACCATGTCCTATTTATAAGTGTAATATTAGATATATGTTATTGAATTCAATTTATTCTACAGAAATGTGTTCCCTAATCGTTGATTCAAAAGTCTTTTCAGATGCAAAGATGGAAAAGAGGCCTTTTTTCTTTCAGTAAAATCATTAATATATTCAAGGTTTAACTCTCCTTTCACAAGTGTTTCTGAGTATACCATATGGCATCAGTTAGATTTGAAGGTTTTCATTTGCTTTTTAAAAATCTGAGTGAAGTTTCCTTTCATAAGCTCATACATACTTGTAATGTTTTTAATAAGGATAAAGCTTCTATATAACACCAAATGCATGATTTAACAGGAAGGAATAAAAAATACATGGCGATTTAATAATTGGCTCACTTAGTTAAGATCTCCTTTGAAGCTCAGTCACTAGGGACAGCAGTCATTAGTTTATTAGCTAGAGCTGTGTTTGCTGCTTTTTAAAAATTTTATTGTATTTATTTATTCATATTACATCTCAATGGTTATCCCCTCCCTTGTATCTTCCCATTCCTCCCTCCCTCCCAGTTTCCTCTTACTCCCCTCCCCTATGACTGTGACTGAGGGGGAACTTCCTCCCCCTGTATATGCTCATAGGGAATCAAGTCTCTTCTTGGTAGGCTGCTATCCTTCCTCTGAGTGCTACCAGGTCTCCCCTTCCAGGGGACATGGTCAAATATGAGGCACCAGAGTACATGTGAAAGTCAGATCCCACTCTCCACTCAACTATGAAGAATGTCCTGTCCATTGGCTAAATCTGGGTAGGTGTTTAAGTTTACAGCCTGTATTGTCCTTGGCTGCTGCTTTTTTTAAAATGCTGTAATATGTGTCTTGACAAATTATGAAATATCTGTGACCTTCCTAGCATGCCCTCCTTAGATTTATGTCCACAGAGAACAGCAAGTTTGCTGCCCACAAAGTTGAGATG
>OU015750.1:31852395-31879966 GCA_907169655.1 Acomys percivali
CTCTCTCTCTCTCTCTCTCTCTCTCTCTCTCTCTCTCTCTCTCTCTCCCCTCTTGTCTTCTCTTCTCTCCTCCAGTTTGTGTTGGCCAACTACTCCTGGGTGTGGCCAATCAAATGCCAGTAGTGCTTTTCAAGGGATGAAACTTCCTGCCAACCTCCACTCCTCCATCTGGGACTTTGGGTTTAGACAGCACAGGTCTTGTGCATGTTGTTAAATGCTACCACATATTTCACACATAGAACATGAAAAAAATCAAGCTGGTTCTGGTCGGGTAGCATCATTCCTACTGGCTAGCTCTCATAATGATAGAGGGTTATATACCTGATAATGCTTGAGAAAAATATTCACTAATCTCACCTTGATATGAACCATGCTACAATAACTACATGCCTGGCAAGATATATCCATTGTGCAATAGTTCACAAAGGCTATTGGAGTAACCAGGGACAATTTGATTGGATTTAAGGCACATTCCATGAGGGAGAACCCATACCTTACACCAAGTGGTGAATCTATAGTACAGAACATCTTAAAAATCACAGACAAGTCATCTATGAAAATCTTTAAAATGACAGTCTGTTAGCTTTTACATCAAGGACTTGAGGGTCAGGGGTGATCAAGGGATGGCTCAAAACAGTTGAGAAGTATTTTGAAAAAGTATTTGGTGTGAGCAGTAATTTGTTTGAAAGGAGAAAAATTTGTCCATTTGCCCTTACAAGTTATCATATAAAAGTAAGAAAAATCAAAATAAGCATTGCCTAATGAATAACTTTCCAAAGGTCAGTGTGGAGATTACTAAAATGGAAATACAAAAAATAAGTACACAAATCTAAATTTTATTTTATTTAATTTATTCTTGTTACATCTCAATGGTTATCCCATCCCTTGTATCCTCCCATTCTTCCCTCCCTCCCATTTTCCCCTAATTCCCCTCCCCTGTGACTGTTCCTGAGGGGGATTTACTCCCCATGTATATGCTCATAGGGTATCAAGTCTCTTCTTGGTAACCTGCTGTCCTTCCTCTGAGTGCCACCAGGTCTCCCCCTCCAGGGGACATGGTCAAATATGAGGCACCAGAGTACGTGTGAAAGTCATATCCCACTCTCCACTCAACTGTGGAGAATGTTCTGTCCATTAGCTAGATCTGGGTAGGGGTTTAAAGTTTACTGCCTGGATTGTCCTTGGCTGGTGCCTTAGCTTGAGCGGGACCCCTGGGCCCAAATCTGCCTATCATAATGTTCTACTTGTAGGTTTCCAGGACCCTCTGGATCCTTCTACTTTGCTATTCTCCCATGCTTCTCTCATCTAGAGTCCCAATAGGATGTCCTCCCCTTTGTCCCAGTTTCCAGGTAAGTGAAGGCTTAATAGGATAAAAATAAAACTTCTCCATAAATACAAACAGTATAAGAGTAGGGCTCTACACTAAAAAATGTAGGAAGCTGAGGCATGAGAGTGAAGGCTTATTATCAAGTCCCAAGCGAATGAAGCTAACTAGGTCTGTAATCTTGAGGGTCTTTAAAATACCTTGGCAGAAAAAAAGAAAAGGTGAATAAAACTATCAGAATGTTAATAAATCAAGGTGGTAGGTAAATATATCTGCAGGATGTGAAGCTGTAGACATTGCTTGTACCACTGACATTCCCATGTGTCTGTCCTACCCCAGAAGTCAAAGAACTATCCTGTTTAACAACCTTGCATTGTCCCTCCATTTCATTTATTTTATACAAAATGTTTATTATATTTTTACTGTTGTATTCAATATCTGAAAAATTGTTTTAAAATAATGACTTGTTCATTTTGACGTCTATGGTTTCTAGGTCTACCTTTCTGAATATTTTACTTAAAAATTTTTATTAGTGCTTGTCAATTATTCAAACAAATGGGTCTCATAGTGACATTGTGCATGTAGGTAGCATGCTTTGAAGAAATCTATTTTCTTTGTTGATCTCTTCCCTTTCTCTCTATGTTCTCTTTTATTTCCTACTTTCAACATATAAAAGAATGAACATATGTGATATGTTTCCCCCAGTCATGCTTATCTCATTTTATCATGGTTGCCAGCTGCAGCCACTCTCTTATGAATGGTATACTTTTGGTGTTCTTTCAGGCTTTGCTGTGTTTCTATGACAGTTTCTAAAGTCTGTCTGTGCAGTGCTGGATACATGGATGTTGCCATAACTTGGATGTTGTTGACAATGGAATGATGAGCAGGAAGGGGTCAGATGGTATCTTCAGTGCTACTTCCACTCTTTCATATAGTAGTGCAAAACCTGTACCACAGGAAGTATAGCTAGTCATATGATAGTGCTGGCTTTAATTTTTTGAAAAAAATGCTACTCTGACTAAATTATATTCTCACCTCAGGGAAAGCACTATCAACCCAAGTTCCACCAGCATTTGTTTTCCTGATGACTGGTTTCATGTTCTTCCCAGTAAGTCTTACCATGAATATATCAACTTTTTAATTATTGTAGAACAACCAACTCTACAACCTTCTTAAAACTGTGATGACAAAGCACCACAAACTGCCATAAAACAACCAGAGTCACCATTTCAGACCTCTTAAAACTAAAGGCCAAAATTCATGGCACTGAGACAGCCAGTGCTCCCTCAGAAACCATGGGGAGTGCGGAGAGACTCATCTTTGGCTCTGCTAGTCCCTGGTGTGGGGTAACTTAATGGAGGGAGGGCTCATGGCAGCTTATGGTGTCAGGGGCTTTCTGTCTACCATGTAGAAAAGGGATGGTGGAGTAAGCTTGTGTTGGCAAACAGCTTCAATATAGTACACCAGGAAGTAGATATCTGAAGTGGAGGTAAACTTCAAAGTCCATCCCTAAAACCACATCTGCTTCCTAGCTGACATTTCCCAAACATTCCATAACTTCCTTCAAACAAACCTATCACCTAGGCACCATTCGCCACCAACAAATAACAATGCTTCATTTTTAAATCGTGTCCAAGAACTCTGTGTGTTCTGTGAATTAACAGTTTTGAGTTCTCTCAGCTTTAAGACCTCATTGTTCTCCTGGTGGACTGTTTGACAAATGCTCCCTTCAGCAGCATACATGCTAACCAAGACTTCAGTAGCTCACAAGTCCCAAAGTTGCAGACCTAATTGTCTTTCCTGCTATACAGCTTTCTTAGATAATAATCAAGCATCAAGAAACATCCTTTTACACATAATCATTTGTAATCTTGATAATTAAATCAATCAGTCAAAAATTATTAGAATAAAAACCAGTTTTCTGAAAAGTTATTACAAGTTTGATCATGGCTTTTGTAAGTTGTCAATTTTGATGAGTGTCCCCCCCCCCCCTTATAACATGAAAGCTCCTTCTGCCTCTGTGGCGTACAGCCGTATGTTTATAAGTAGGCAAAACTTGAAGATATTTAGATCTTTTTATTGCTCACCTTAATAGTTATATAAAAATTTAGAATTGTTTGACCTCATTGAATGATATCCATAGCTTTATCAAGCCTAGGACCTTGTGACTGATGACAAGTCTTCTGCCAATGAGCTACACCCCAGGCCTAGATGGCTTTTCTTATCACTTTAAAATTTGTCTCAGTTCCTGCAATGGCTTCTGTCCTCACATCTGCTTTTATTTTTGCCCTCTATGTTCTCATATGTAAGTATATACAAAACCGCGTTTTGCTGTTTTAACTCATCCTGAAGGTTTTTCTTCTTCAGTATTTCTTCCTTTTCTTCTCAGCCACTAATTGGCCAGTCTCCTCCATAAGACACCACACGTACAGGTGTTTCCTTTTGTCTAGCCTGCCTGGTCCCTTTCCTGCATTCATTTAGTTAGCTCTCATTTCCTTGTGGGACCTAACTTGGGCCCATCTAACCAGGTATACTTCCCTTTTATAGTTATTTGTGTAGTATTTTATTGTTTCTCTTATGGATTTATACTTCAGCTATATTTTTAAAATGTAAGATTAATGTCTGTTTCTGCTTATGAGCCTTAGTTTGATGAAGGGAGCACCGACTGTTTTCTTTCCTAACCACTAAATATTTGCAGCATTAATAAGTCAAGATGTAAATATTATTGTAGTTGTATTTTAAGTTTCATAACCATCAAGCTTAATAGAAGCCTTGGTCCATTTCACTTACCTGGAAGTCTTCCTCACTCACTATGGGGTGAAGATCACACCAAGTCTAACCTGTCTACTTCAGCCATGCCCAGTCCCTTCGCCTGCAGTTTCCAGGAACTGTGGGCTTATTTCACAGAACAGTTCACTGAGACAACTCTATCCTTTACCCACCCACACCAGGGGCAAATAGAACTGACCAAGTCCTGATTTATTTCAAATATTTTCCAGATCATTTGATGCAAATTCCTTCTCTACAATATCCCATTGTCATGTGGAAGTGAACGAGGCAAAGCTAAGGGCTCTGACTCATGAATGTTCACTTTCTTCCTGGACTAAGTAGGCAGTAACAGGCAAAAATATCCAATGACTCAAAGTTCCTATGAGTGTATTCAAGTTTGTTTTCCCTGTTGGAAGTGATTCTGCATACAACTGGGAGAAACAATGACTCGCAGTGTGCCCTCCTGTCTCTCCAGCCTAGCTCTGAGACCTCCAGGACTTCTGTGTTTTCTAACTATTCTGACTTTTCAAGTTTGTCTCATTTTTTCCAAGAAAACAATCCAGTCTTTTCACCCACTTACTGTCTGAAATTGTTTACAGCAAACAACTTAGATGAGGCAAATAAATATCACAGAGATTAAAGAAAACTAACTGAATAAATGTACTGCAAATTGTCTAGGGGACTGAACGGTCCTTGGATTGAACTGAACAGAACTGTTTCAGTAACTGTGATCTGCAGTGTATAGCTACACTTTAAGCATCAGGCACTATCTTATTATGCAAAGAATAGATCTTAGTTTTCAATGCACAAAAGCCTAAAACCGGTCAGATAACTGTTTTAAAAAAGAATTTTAATATCTAATTTCTTAGCTAGGCATGGTGGTACACACCTGTAATCCAAGCACTCAAGGAGGCAGAGGCAGGTGAATCTCTGTGAGTTCGAGGCCAGCCTGGTCTACAAAATGAGTACAGAACAGTCAAGGCTACCGTCTCTAAAAATATTTTTAAAAATCTAACTTTTAAAATAAAACATTTCTGGCTATTACTTCCTTGAAATATGATTGCTTCTAATTTGGAATAGATATGTCTACTTAGATAATCTAACTTTGAAATAGATATGTCTCTGCTTTTATATCCACCATGGGCTGGATGTTGATGTTTCCTCAATCCTCATATGGTGAATCCTAATTCCCACTGTCGTAGTGTTGGAAGTGAGTTTTTAAGGCTAGGATGGATTGCTAATGTATGGAATTAATTTTTTTTTCAAAAAAAATACCCAAAGCTCTCCACTACTTCTCTAACTCATGTTGAGAATGACCATTTATGAACCAGGAGGGGTACCCTCACAAGAATTTTATAGCACTAACAATAATCCTCAGAATGATAGAATTTGACTTTAAACTGTGGTATACATACATACATACATACACTAATATACTTATATACCTATATAATGACATATGCATATATACATTTATACACACAAACACAAACTTCATTTGTATTAAAATAAAAAATAATTATATCTCAAGTATTGAACTATTATATTGTTTGGTGATTCTATATCACTTTTCATACAAAAACATGATAAAGGGGACCAGAAACAGTAATAATGGCAATAAAATAACAATCACAATTAGCACAAAAGTTCATGAAAAGAAATGATAAACATCTAAAACAATAAAATTGATACATTTCCACTCAGATTAATCAAGAAAACAATAATGAAAGACAAAAGACACAAGTCATCCATGTCAGGAATCAAAAATGGAATAGTACAGGGTCTAGGATCACTAATCTAAGAAAATATGGCAAAAGTCTTTTGACAAGTTCACCAATGTATATGAAATCAATAGTATCTGTGATATGAAAAAATTATGAAAATTGATGAGATCAAATAAAATATCTATATCACTTTATATTAAATAATTTGAATTCATAGTTTAAATCTCTAGGCTCCTCTGGCCTAATTGGTAAATATTTCTATTATTTAAGACTTTAAATAGGAAAAGTGTAATTATTTCCACCTCAATTTTCAAGGTCAAAAGACATTTTAAGAAAATTATAATATTGTTTAAATTTAAAATTGAATTCAGAATTTCACTAAATTAGGAAATGAATACAAACCCAATTATTTTTTTTAATCTGTGCATTTTTCTTTCGTTTTAAACACATGACCCATTGTTAGTTTTGCAGATCTATCTTTGTGTGTATTCTGTCTTTCAAATATTTAAACATTTCTGATGTAATCTGAATAAATTATTTAAATAAATTTTTTTAAAAAGAGGGGAATATAGACTACTGCACACAGTGTTTTACTTTTCGATAAACTAAATATCTACTTGGCTGGCTAACAGATATTATTAAAGTCAAGTTCTACATTAGCTTCATGAGCTCTTGTTAGAATAGATCCCTAACCACAGAGGTAAAGGCCAAGAAAAGATCCAAAGCCTCAAAACAATGTTGTGCCTTTGCTAAGCGATTTCATCTGGTGACAGGTGTGTATGGTGGTGCTCAATGTGCCTGCATTTCTTCTGCTTGTCCTCCAAAACTGTTTAGTAGAGAGACCTCAGCTGGAAATCATCCAGGAGCAAAATAATAGCAAGAAGTTTTAATTCAATAGCCAGTGAATAAAAAGTATATGCTCTCTGGCAAAAAAAATTTAAACATTTTTAAATTGTTTTATTGTATTATTTTATGTGTGTGAGTGTTTTGCCTGCCCTTGTGCAGGTGCACCATGGGAAATCTGAGAAAGTCAGAAGACAGTTTCAGATCCTCTAGGACTGGAATTACAAATGACGGTGAGCCACCATGTGGGTGATTGGAATCAGTCTTTTTACCACTGAGCCAACTCTCCTGCCCACACATATAGTGCTGATTGATGTAGCATTACACCACTCTCTCTGCTCCTTTTCTCCTCTCGTCTCCTCTTCCTCCGTTCATCCCCTCCCAGCTATCCTCCCTCAAACCCCCTATACCTTTTTTTTATTATTATAATGAAATTTCTTTTTTTTAATTCTTTTCTTTTTTTTAAATTTTTTTATTAATTTATTCATATTACATCTCAATTGTTAGCCCATCCCTTGTATCCTCCCTTTCTTTCCACCCTTCCGCTTCCCCCTCTACTCCCTTCCCCTATGTCTGTGACTGAGGGGGACCTCCTCCCCCTGTATATGCTCCTAGGGTATCGAGTCTCTTCTTGGTGACTTATCTTTCCTCCGAGTGCCACCAGGCCTCCCCATCCAAGGGACATGGTCCGATATGGGGCACCAGAGTTTGTGTGAAAGGCAGATCTCCTTCTCCACTTAACGGTGGAGAATGTCCTGTCCATCGGCTAGACTGGGTAGGGGTTTGAAGTTTACTGCCTATATTTTCCTTGGCTGGTGCCATAGTTTGAGGAGGACCCCAGGGCCCAGACACGCCTGTAGTTTTCCAGGACCCACTGGATCCTTCTATTTCCTCATTCTCCCAGGCTTCTCACCCCTAAAGTCTCAATAGGATTTTCTCCCCTCTGACCCACTTTCCTGGTAGGTAAAGTTTTTCATGGGGGCATACCCCTTGGACTAGTGTCTCGATATAAGTGAGTATATACCATTTGACTCTTTTTGCTTCTGGGTGAACTCACTCATTATGATAATTTCTAGTTCAAACCATTTGTCCACAAATTTCGGAAATTCCTTGTTTTTAATAGCTGAGTAGTGTTCCATAGTGTAAATATACCACAGTTTCTTTATCCATTCTTCTACTGAGGGACACGTAGGTTGTTTCCATGTTCTGGCTATTATGAATAAGGCAGCTATGAACATGGTTGAGCATATGTCCCTGTTGTGTACCTTTTTATTCTCAAGTTGATAGCCTCCTATTTTGATTACTATCAGATACATATGTATGTCTTTGCATTTATATACATACATATACACACATACGCACATATAAAATGCTGTCTGCTTTTGCTGTTTCCATGTATATGGTTTCAAGAATGACTACTCTACAATGGACAACAAATAAAGGGCCACATCTCCTTCCCCCAGAAGACATTTGCTCTCTATCATTCTTTGATTAAGGGTAGGAGCCCATGAAATCTCCTCCCTTTCCAAGTTACCATGTGGGTTATCTTAGTAAACGAGGGAGAAGAATGTTTAAAAGTTGAAATATAGTTATGATATTTCTGTAAGTGTGTGTGTGTGTGTGTGTGTGTGAAACACCCACAGTTAACATAATTCCCAGTGAAAGATCACTTAGGATTAGGCAGACATAAGGATTCAGCCTTCACCACTTCTAATTTAACATTTTCCTTTAGATCTTGGCCCCAGCATAATTTTAGGCAATTCAAAATTCACACAGAGTATTATGTCATCTATATAAAGCTTCAAGTTACTTATCATGACTACAGGCCAATAAGATGGAGGTCTATGTACAATAAAAAACTATTTAGATATGAAATGACAAGAACATGACATTTAAAAATATCAATTAATTTCGTATTATTTTCAGCTATTTATTTTTCTAATAAAACCATAAAATATTTAGGAATAATTTTTAAGAAATGACATAAATGATGTGCACAATGAAAACTAGAAACCTTTTCAGAGAAGAAAATTAATATCTGATAAGTTATGGGTTGAGATTTCAGATGAGGTGACTCATTGCATAAAGGTGCTTGCTGTATAAGCCTGGTGACTGGAGTTCTGTTCCTGGAACCCACATGGACAAGACTAGAGAACCAGCTGCCACATGTTGGCTTATGCTATCCACATGTGCACTGTGGCATGCACTTACCACACCCACATGCGTGGTCTGAGCGCACACACACACACACACACACACACACACACACACAAATCAAATAAGTGTAAATATTTTGTAAAAAATTTTCAGCTGTTTTTAAGCTTATATGTAGATTCTTAAAGCATCATAATTAAAAATCTGTAATTTCTTTGTAGAAGTTATCATGCTGGTTTAAAAAATAATATGAAAACACAAAATTAAGGCATAAATTCTAGTAACCTTTAAAAATATTTTATTAATTTATTCATATTACATCTCAATGGTTGTCCCATCCCTTGTATCCTCCCATTCCTCCCTCCCTCCCATTTTCCCCTTACTCCCCTCCCCTATGACTGTGACTGAGGGGGATTACCTCCCCCTGTATATGCTCATAGGGTATCAAGTCTCTTCTTGGTCTCCTGCTATCCTTCCTCTGAGTGCCACCAGTTCTCCCCATCCAGAGGACATGATCAAATATGGGGCACTGGAGTTCATGTGAAAGTCAGACCCCACTCTCCATAGCATATATTTTTTAAAAACTGCATGCAAGTGTTGAAGTATTCTCTGGACTGCAGTTCAGAGTAAATTTGGACACTACCAAAACGAACAGGTCAGTTTGTCATTTCCATCCATTATGCCAATAGCCCTAACGCATTCTAGAAGTCTGGGCCTGCCATGTTTCCTCCACTGTCTATGCAGATCACGCCCAGCAAAGAAAGCTTAAACCTCTAGACTTCCAGACTTAGCATGATGAAAATAAAGAAATGTGTTTCCTGTGTACCTGTCAGTACTTCAGCCACTGAAATTACGTGCAAATGGGAATTTGACACAGGGAATGAATCTCTGTGCAGCGCTGGGAGTGCGCCACAAAAGCCACTGTTGGCTTGCAGGATACTCTCAAAAGGAAGAATGGAAACACAAACTGTTGAGGGTCACAAACTGGGGGGTGAGGGTGGCGTTGAGCAGGGTGTCCAGCATCTTTCACATCTGCCAGCAGCCATGAGAACATTGCTGCCTCCTTTGGTGTCTTTTCCTTGGTAGGGCTACTGAAGGAGCAGACCAATAGAAGCAGGCTTTCTTAGAGCTTGCTCCAAGCAAGAACAGAGCTCCAAAGCTTCCAGATGCGGTGAGAGAGGAAAGAATAGTCACCCTGCCACTGAGCTATGCAAACTGTAAGATATTTTGTTCAACAAATAAATCATTGAGTATATACACTATGCAAGGCATGACCCTGGCTTGTGAGAGAGGCGTGAATAAATTGGCATCTGTCACCAAGAAAACTGCAGAAGATAAAATTTGTACCCAAACAATTCAGTTTAGTGAGTAGAGAGCATTAGAAAATAAGTAATATAAAGAAAACAGAATCACTCAGAAGAGACTCGATACCCTATGAGCATATACAGGGGGAGGTAATCCCTCTCAGGAACAGTCATAGGGGAGGGGAATAAGGGGAAAATGGGAGGGAGGGGAGAATGGGAGGATTCAAGGGATGGGATAACCATAGAGATGTAACAAGAATAAACTAATAAAAAATTAAAAGAAAAAAAGAAAACAGAAAGAGCATATATGAAACCTTAAAATTTATGTTGCTTGATTAGTTGCCTAATATTTTAAATGTGTAATCCTTTTTGTACTTGTATTTGCAAGAAACATTTGCCCCAAAGTTACAAAATCAAGCCAAACCAAAGAAAACAAAACCATGATGAATTCATCAAAAGCCACTGCCAGCTAAATGTTTTCTTTGAGAGCCGAGGCATTGCTCTGACATGTGGAGCTTCCAAGTGTCAAAATCTTGGTCTCCCTCCGCCCTTTCACCCAAAGACTAACAAGTCCAGAGGTCTTGGATCCAACTGAGCAATTGTTGCCATGACAGGTCTTTCAGTGAGTCATCTCTTCATGAAATGGATAAGTGCACTAAGCCTTGAACTTTGACGAATTGTGTTGTATTGAACACTGAAAAGTTTTATTTAGAAATATTGATCACTGCCTCTTAGTGGGGAGGTCCTGTGGGAACACAGAGGAAGGGGATGCAGGCTATCCAGATGACACCTGTTAGGCTGTGGTCAGATGGTGGAGGAGGGGGACCCTACCTGTCATAGGTCTAGGGGAGGAGAATAGAGTGGAAGAGGGAGGGAGAGTGGAGCAGGATGATAAGAGTGAGGGGATTGCAATTGAGATGTAATGTGAATACATTATAATAATAAACAATTTTAAAAAGGAAAAATACTTTCTGTTCAAATACCTGTCACACGATTGGGGCCTGGGATAGCTGTAAATCTAGAATATGTATTGGGCACTTTCCTGTTGCCATGATAAAACCCTACAGCCATAACAATATTTAGATGGAAGCGTTTGTTTGGGCTTACAGTTACAGAGAGATAAGAATCCATCATGGCAGCAAACTGCAGGCATGGTGGCAATCACAGAAGCTGAGATCTCACATATTCAAAGGCAAGCACAAATCAGGGACCAGACTGTAAGTTGGGCAAGGCTTTAAGCACTTAAAGCCTAGCCCAGGTACATCCTTCCTCTAACTAGGCCATGCCTCCTAAACCTCTATAAACAGTGTCATTACCTAGGGAACTGATGTCAAATACCAAATACCCTACAGAACAATTTAAAAGATTTGGATTTTTTTTTTTTTTGGTACTTTAACTTTATTTTTGTTGTCAGCTATCTGGTGATGTTTGTTTGTATATAGATCCTCTTCTATTGTAGGTTACCTTGGCAAATGGTTTACTGCATTATTTCTGGTGATTCTCCCTAGTTACAATTATAGCTACTGGAATCCATATGTTAGAAGCATGCCTCCTTCATCATTTGGAGAAGCTAATATATTAACTGCAATTAATGCCAGCAGTTACTAGTAATGATAAGAACTATAAGTGGAATTTATACAATTTGGGATTATGAAATGTTTCAAAGCTACTCTACATTATTTTAGAGATAAAACATGCATTGTTTTGCATTAGTCATACAGATGTGGAAATTTACACTCATTACTCAGAAGTGACACCAGATTGTAAAATGTTATTTTTATCTCAGCAAAGGTTTAAAAAACAGTTTCATTCTGATTTTTCAGCCTCTTATTCTACTTAGACTCTATTTCATATGTAACGATGTAGATTGCTATTTTAAGTTACTAACAGTTTGTGATTTTTGTCCTGTTCTCTATTTGCAATGATAATTGGCTAATTAGTGAGTTGATCATTCACAAAAAACACAGCCCTGTAGAGAAGCAGGCTTTGGATATGCAAATGTTCTCATATATCAAAAGAAATTATTTTGAATATTTCCCCCAAACTCAAGTGTTACTGCATGACTTCACTGCTTGTCTTCAATACCAAAAGGTCATCAATGACATTTTTAAAAATGCACCGCATAATAAACTGTGATTAATCTGTTTTATGAACCTTGTGCTTTAATGTTTATACACAGTTTCACATTGTGCTACTATCATTTATGCATAAGACCTTGTCTCAACCAATATAGCAAAGAGATTCAATTTCACCTTTATATGTGGTCATTACAACATTAATTTTAAGATCATATAAGGATATCCTTTAGAAACATTTATAGTAATGGTAACTACTCAAGGAACACAGATTCAAATTAAGTGGGATCCTGTGTTTGTCAGCTTTCTATTCCTATATTAAAATAAATGAAATAATTAACTTAACTAGAAGAAGTTTTATTTCAGTTCTCAGCTTTGTAGGTTCTTGCCTGTGACTGATTTTGTTGTTTTGGCCAGTGGTGAGGTAACCTATCCTGGTAGGAGGCTTTGATTAAACAAACCACTTAACTCATGGTCATGAGGCAAAAGAGGAAGACACAGGGGTCGAAGGCCACACAGTCCATTCTGTGGACTCCCCCACTCAACATGCTCCAGCAGTGCTAAGTGGAAGTCCCATACTTTAAGCCATGAGCTCACTGGGAAAAGTTAATCTACAAACTACAGTAGATACTAACTAGCTCTATGGCTTTCTCTTAGCTTGTGATTCTATGATTGGATAAAAATAAAAACATCTTGTTTAATTTTTTCTTGTAAAGAAAAATCAATAGCAAACCCAAAGTTTTTTAATATAACTATTTTACATATAATCCTTTCTGTTTAATTCTCTTGTATTAACTTTTGTACATGGGCATCTATTCATCTTAACACATTATGAAATTATTTTTAAGACCAATATATCATTTATTATATGATTACATTTTACAAATGTTATTTAATTCGATCTTTACATAAATCTCATTAAGTATTGATAGCAAGTCTACAGATGAAGAAAAAGAAGCATAGAAAATTTGAATAATTTATTAAAGTCATATAGATAGCTAGTAGCCAAAGTAGGAATTGAGCCCATGACTGCCCAATTCTTGAAGTTTATGTTTTCAATCATTGTTGTAATGAAATACTATTATGGATAGCTCCTGAATTGGAAAACAGAACAAAAAATAATATATGTAACAGGACATAGCTTGGACAACATTCTTTAGTTTCATATGGTGAAAACATTTTTCAAACTTTCTTTGAACAAGTTAAGATCAATGTATCATTGATTTTAGAGGCCAAATCTATAATGTCTTTTAGCTTTTTTTTTTTCTTAGATGTGGAAGTGGAGTATCTTCAGATATTAAAGAAGTCATTACCCAAATGACAACCCAATCATCCATACAGCACAGCATTTTGGATCAAAGTGGGCATTCCGTGAGAACTCACCCCAAAGTTTCATTTCATGGCAGTGGTGACAATAATGGGCCAACGATACATTTTTTTAAGAGAGCTTGCACACACACACACACACACACACACACACACACACACACACACACACATATATATATATATATACATGCTGCCAGTAACCTGATCAGGAACACCTAATTATAAGATCAGAGACTAAAAGGCAAGGAACCTCAGAGAGCCATGGAACTAACAGGTTTACTGGTGAACCCACTGAAGACATTATCAAATTCCTGATGCTGAAGGTCCCTTAATCATAACATGTGTCCCAGGATGCTTTCTGTTGCTGCGATATATACCAGGGCCACAACAATTTGGGGGAAGAAAATATGTATTTCACTTTACAGTTTCTCATTGACAGAAACCAAGACAGGGGGCTGGATCAGAAACTGAGGCTAAAGGTGTGGAAGAATTCTGCCCACTGGCTTACTTGCCTTTCCCCCAACAGGAAGCAGACCTGCCTGCCTAGGGATGGCATTGCTGACAGTGGGCTGGGCCTCTTACAACGATTAGGAATTAAGAAGAGACTTTGGAGACATAGCCTCAGGCCAGCTCAACAGAAACTCCCCCTTCCCAGGTGGCTCCAAGTTTGCAGCAAGCTGACAGAAACTACTGTGCACAGTGAGCTGTCTACAGTTGTCTTGAAGGTCAGACTATACAGAGTAAGGCAGTGTAAGGACAACAGAGCTAGCATGGCAGGAAGTCCACGAACACTCTTCCACAGCCATCTTTAATATTCTTGATTTTTTTTTCTCATTTCCTTTCTCTAGCACAGCTGATTCATTCCCTTGCAGTTGCTACTCACTAGATTTGTCATCTTGAACAAATCTTCTACTGCCTGGAGATAAGTTATCCATGCATGAAACAGAAAGGACAGGGATCATGTGGTAGCCTCTGGAACATGGTAGGACCTCTAGAAATAATACTAGAATTTGTATGAAGAATTAGCTACTCTTTGCTGTTGTCCCTCTTGCCTACAGATCTCTGTTTGTGCTTATTCTGCCCTCCTTTCTCCTCCTTCATCTTTCCCTTCGTTTCTCTTTGGCATGAGGATAAAGGGGAATGCAGCCTAATCACCTTCCGAGCTGCCCTAATAACCTTCCATATCTTCATTCTAGATTGGTCTCTTTCTAATGGAGTCTACATAAGACAATACCAGTGAATATGGTTTGTTCCCCATTCCTTATATTCACGTCCAATTCGTCTTTTAATTTAATTTGCAAGACACATTTTCTGGTTACTGCCATGGAGTTTATTAGCTGTATCCTCAAGGTCTTATATACTACAATCGTAGGTGAGACTGTCCTGTCACTTCTTCAAGGTGACACTCTTTTTTTTTTTTTTCACAGCAGAGACAATATATTACATGGTTTGCTTCACGCACAGCACCTGGCACATGGAAGCTATTCACTGAATACTTGAATTGAAACTCAATGTGCTGAGCCATGGGGAAAGCTGCCTGAACAGAAGCACTTACCAATTCAAAAGGTCAGGGAAGCACTTGAGCTGGTTTTGCTGATATCAGGCCTCCTGTCCTTTCTGCATGTGGGGAAAATCGCACTTATTGTGCATGTAGGGGGCTGCCTCGCCACCACTCAGAAGTCCAGGTGCAGATATTAGCATTGAGCAGATTTGCACAGGCAAGAACTCTTCCATTTGTCATGAAAGCCAGGATTCTAAGAAAGGAGGTGATAAGTTGAAAAATTAGGGGGAAATATGTTTTAAGAAGAATCTGGCACACCCCTTCCCCCACCTCCACATTAATGAAATGAAAAGGGTGGGGGAAGGAAAATGTTATGCTGTACATTGGCAGGAAAATTGTGCATGTCCTGTGAGCAGATGAACATGGGACTGTGAACAGGAAGCTGATTATTCCAACACATTATATTTCTCACTGGAAATATCATCCTGAAGGAAAAGTCCAACATCCCTGCGTTTGGAGCACCTTCTCCTTCAGCTGACTGCACAGACTTGGCTGGAAGATAATGATGAAGGTCATTTAAAAGTATGGTCGGCTGTATTTTTTTCTATCAGTGTGTTCTGCCCAGCTCGGGCCCCATCACCAGTTTCCGAAAACTGCCTCTTTTTTTTTTTTTTTTTTTTTTTTTTTTGCTTTTTCTTCAATGCTACTTGGACTAATAGATTTTTTAATTCTGATCTATTGCTGAACAGCCCCTTCTTCCTGTAACAACCTGCTACCCACTTCTAGCCACATTTGACTGTCTCAAAGGTCCCTCTCTTTTTGCTAAGCTTGGGCTTGGGGAGCGAGAGGACTCTGTATGTAACATAAAAATCGAGAGATATCTGCACTGCATTTCCCATCTGCTAGAGTAGGGAAAATGAACCTGGAATTTGAAGCACTGATGATTAAGAATGAAGGAATTATGAAAGGTTGACACAGAGCCAAGCAGAGACATGCTTTTAGAACGCGGGTTTCCAAATGATTTCTGAGGGATATTTGTTTCCATTATTTCCCTTGGGAGTCACCACCATAATGATAAATGCAGCTCCTTTCTGCCCCTCTTAGAGAGATGCAATTTTTTCTATTAAAAAAAAACAAATGTAAGTATTTCAGCTTTGGATTATACCGGTATTTGCTTGCCTGTGTTAGTATCGGTGTGTCTGAGAATGACACAGGTACCCCTCTCCTCTCTGAAGCACTTTCTGATGACCCATACTCATAAACATAATCCATGTTAGTGTTAGATGCAACTCTGAAAAGATTATTGGCTCTGACCCACATTTAAAAAAAAGTCAGAGGTAACAGTTGCAAAGGTTTTTCAAACAACAATGCTTAATAAATCACAGAAGGAAAAAAAACAAAAATCACACAGTAAGTAAAAACAGCCACCTTCATCAATCAGTAAAACAAGTTTGTTTTTAAATTCCACTAGAGTAGCTTAAAAAAATAAGATTTGTATTTAAAGCTCTGCAGTGATATAGTCTTCCCGGTTCCCACATGGAGGGTGGTATTTTGAAAAAGGAAAGACACAGGTGTGCTTCATTTGAAATGAAACTCATTAACAGGCTCTCTTATTTTATTCTGCCCCACAACACCAGAGTGGACTGATAAGCTGCCACATTTCAGGCAGAGGGAGGTACATACATAAGAGTTTTAAATGAAAAGGCTGCAGAGCTAGGACTACACACAAAACACCCCTGTGCCTGCTGATTTATTCAGGAGGACAAGGGTAAAGATGAGCTTGTTTAATTTCAGCGCATTTTCAGTGTGACAGAGCACCGAATCCAGTCACTAACCCCATTAAATTACATGCCAAGGGCTGGACCCTATTTTTCTTTCGAAAAAAGGTGCCAGGGCAATAAGATAATTTGTAGTTCTGGGTTTCTAATATACAATAATTCTGACCACTTAAAACAGTTTTTGTAGGAAATATTTTATAGTTAGAGAAATAGTTTTTGACATTTTGGGGGGAAAAGAACAATGGGCCGTTTACAGGTCTACACAGCAGATTAATGAATCTAATTGAGTCTGTAGGGAAATGTTTCAGTTTAACTACTGGAACTAATTTATACATTCACTACATCGTAATAAGTCAATTTAAGTTTCTGGAAATAAAACTGGATATCCTGGGTATAGATTTGAACTATAAATTTCTGCAAGAAAGGAGTCTGTGTGTTCATTATACATTGTAAAATTACCATATGGACCTGTCAACACTTCTTAGCACAGCTTTGTAATAATGTCATTTAGTTTAACATTGTAATGTGCCAACTGAATTAATGTGTATGACACAAAGCATGCCTCCCTCCCAACCTCAGCTTCTGGGGAACTGTGCAACTTTTAAAGATTTTTTTCTCAAGGCAAGAGCCTCCTGCATTTGCATAGGGAACTTCGAGATGAAGATTGAGTGTAATCGCATTTACTGGGAGCCTCTGAGAAACAAGCTATGGGGCTCTGATGCTGAGGTTCTGCAAACAGATGAGCTCTCTAGAAACAGGAATAAATCTTTACCTGGGAAACCTCACTTCACAACCAACAAGAATCTGCATGGAATGAAAAATAATGTTCTGAAACGATTTCTTTTTTTAACCATGTGAAACTCTGAAGATGGAGAGGTAAGAACATATTCAATACATATTAACACTTGGTGTTACTATAGTGCTCAAAACACCTCCTGAGATTTTTTTAAATATAAAAGGTGTCATATTCTACCTATATGTCCCTAGACTTTGACCTAACATAACCCAAGAAAGAAATCATCTAGCAAAATGGAAACTGAAGGGGAAAAAAGAAAAACACTAACACTTGCCTAGGTAAAGTCATTTACATGCAAAGTATAATTCTCACAGCATGTTTGATAAATGAGGAAACTGAGATGTAGAGAGAGTGCAGTGTTTCTGAACTGCATTCATGGCCAAACATGGACTTGAACACAGATGTCTAATACCAGGGCCAGGGTTCTTCATCTATGTACCATATGATCTATGTGTAACAGTACTGACAGATAGAGCTGCCCTGTTCCCATACAGGCAAAGATTTGACTCAGCCTGTCCTCACAGCAGCCACGGAAGACTGACTCTATGGATATAGACATTGATGGCTAGGATGCATAAGAGCTCAAAATCATGGAGCTAGTAAGTGGGAGAGTCTGGATTTGAACCAAGGCAAACTAACATAACACCATGGAAACATCCAGTCCCCTCATGGTGTATGCTAGTCACAGAACAGGTGGTAGCTCCATCATACGAGCTGCACAAGGACTGGCCTATATGAAAGTCTATCCCTGGGCTAAGGAATTGATGTTTACCAATTCCTGTTCCTGCAGAAGCTACACACTATGTTACAGGTATTTATGAAGAAGCTACCATGGATGAGCTTCTATGGTGAACATCTGCAATGAGCTGGCTGTCATTAAGCGGAGTTGAACTTCAAATGAGAAACTTGTCATTATGTTTTTAACAGAGAAAAGAGTTTCGGGAAAGGCCCTAAGAACACTCCATGAAAAAGTTAAAGGTATGGAGTAAAACTGGGAAGCCTCAGATGCATAGGTAGCCCTGTGTACGAGGACAAAGGGTTTTCCTGAAGAGAAGGAAACTCTGCTTCAGACTTGGACATTTATGCCAGTGTAACACACATAGACATGACACCTGTAACTCAGGAAATGTAGTTTCTTTTTGAAAAATTATTTATTCATATATTATTTAAATAATGCTTATATATAGGGATGTTGTACATATGTAGGTACTCATGCACCAAGACATGTGTATAGAAGTCAGAGGACAAGTTCATGGAGTTGTCTTTCTCCTTCCATCTCTACACTTTATATCTGCCTAGGGCTTGAACTCAGTCTCAGGACGGTACAGTACATCTTCTACCTGCTCACCACATCACTGACCGTTTTTTGTTTTCTTTTCTGTTTTAAAGCCTTGCTCATTAACCTGGGAGATGATTTTTCTTTTCATTAACTAGGAATGTAACCCAGAACTCCACACATGTGAGACAAACGCTTTACCGTTGACCTTGAATCAACATGGTCCAAAAAAGCACCGCAGAGTTTGGGTTTGTTTTCACTGCTGGTGATGGAACCTAGGGTGTCACGCATGTCAAGCAAACCCTGTACCATGGTGCTACAATTCCACCTCAGCCTCTTGATGGAAAGCTCCACATTCCCTCGTTGGACTTATGATGACGCTTTCACAAGGCTTGTTATTTTTTTTTCTACTCTGTTTCTCTCATTTAAAGCAGACAGTTTAACTTGAACTTCTCTCTCTTTGGTCCTCAATGGGTCTCCCAGTCTCTTCCTCCCTCCCTCCCTCCCTCCCCACCTCTCTCTCTCTCTCTCTCTCTCTCTCTCTCTCTCTCTCTCTCTCTCTGTGTGTGTGTGTGTGTGTGTGTGTGTGTGTGTAGGGAGGGAGAAAAGCGGAGAGGGAAAGACGGAATCCATCTATGCCATGGTGCTTGTGTGGAACTTGGGGAACAACCTTGGGTATCGGTCCTCCCTTTCTACCATGTTTGAGATAGGAGCTACTGTTTACTACTTCCTAAGCTAAGCTAGCTCACTAGGGAGCTTCTTCTATCTCACATCTCAGAGTAAGAATGCTCGGACTACAGATGTATGTGACTGCTCCAGTTTCATGTGGGATCTGGGCATACGAACCCAGGTCCTCCCATTTGCACAATAAGTGCTTTGGCCATGGGGTTATTTTCCCAGCCTTCTACTTGCTCTTTTGCTTTGTGTCCTATTTATTGTCTCCACAACCTAAATCACACTATGACTGAATAATAATACTTTGAACGGAATCATCTCAGGCCTTGGGAGGCATGTCCAGAAGCTCGGAAGTTATATCTGTGCTTTAGTAATTTGATGTCTTGATCAGCATCTTTGAATATGACTATGGGGAAACTGAAGGAAAATAAAACCAGCAGTGCTCCCACTCCCACCCCACTCACCCCACTCACCCCAATCCCAGATATGTATATTAGTCCTGAAAGAGCCTTTGCCAGATTTCTTAAAGACATGGAGTGTACATAGTGCATCTACTAAACAGAGTCAATAATCGGGTAGTGCTTCATAGGAGAAAGCCTTTCATTACCAAAATCCTTGAAGTAGGTAAACCTTTGATTAGAAACTTTATCTCCTTCATAGTTTCTGTTCAGGAGAGAGACTGTAAAGAAGCCCCACCATCAATGTTTCCAGATGAGGTAGGAATATTGACCGATGACATTAAATACATCTCAAGTGACACAGAGAGAAGCATGATTGTTTGAGAAGCCATCATTTATGCCCCCAAAGAGAAAAGGAAGGGCACATAGCATTCTGAATGTCTAAGTAATCACATGGCAAATGCCTTCAGCCAACTGAGCTCTGCATATATCATCGCATCATCCCATATTCAGAAGAGAAGCTACACTAGCAGTCATCTGAATGCAGAAAATAATAGCAGAGGCATGAAAAAGGTCATAATTTTCTGTGCTTGGTCACTGGTTCCGTCTTCTGCCACCGCTCTCTTACTGGCTGTGAAAGTAAAAGAAACCCGAAAGGTTCTAACATAACCCCTGAACATAATGCGAAGTCCTCTAATATTTATGTAGAAAATCACAACGTAAGTATTACTAAGTTTTCTGAGTACCTGCAAGTCAGTCGATTAAAAAACTTACCCTGGATATACATGTTAAGGTTTGGTTTTCTGTGTGGAAGGGACTCTGGCCAGCTTTAGCATGGCAAACATGACTCTGGCAAGCCTTGCCCTTCTCCCCCATCCCTTCTGCCTTGCTAAGAAACCATTAGATCCCATTCCTAAAGCTAACCCCAAGGTCTATTCCCTTATTTAGCCAATTCCTCCTCCTGAAGCTGACTACAAAGGTCCAGCTATCAAAGTATTGAAATCCAGCCCCTTTGGCTCACCTAGTTAACATGCTCATTAAAAATTAAATATCTCATCATAATACAGGGTTTCTCCTTTTACCTTTATAAACTGCCATTTGCCTACGGGTCACTTCTGTCTCCTCACTATCCAGAGGTGGGTCTTTTGACCGCTCCTTCCCCAACCTCACATTCAGGACAAATACCCCTTCCTCCTCTTCCTGGTTCCCTCCCTCTTATCCCTGTCCCCTGTCCCTGTTTTTTATTCCCTGCCCTCTGACCCTCTGGGGCAAATACATTTCCTTTATTCTGAGAACTTGCTCTTAGGACGTCCTGTGCTGATACTGTTCCCTCGCAAATAGACTAGAAAACTCACCTAGGAAACACTTGTTAGGGTTGAGTTTTCTACATTGACCAGAGCAGGACATAAGCCTTAATGCCTCTCTCCCAGCCTCTCTGACACAGTGTTGGGCTTTGAACACCATGGTAAAGAAGAAAATTATCTCACAAATTCAGTCAGAGCAAAGGTAGAAAAACATGTCACAATGCATGTTTTGGCCTTGAATTTATTGAGAACATTATGAAATATGTGTATATCTTGGGAAGTCTTAGCTTATTTTATCAGTTTCATAATTATAGTATTATTTTATAAAGAAATTCTAGTATTATTTTATAAATGTATATTCAGATTAAAGCAGTTATGTAAGAATGTCTGTACTCATTCTATCTTCTGATGATTTTAAGTGGAGAAACATGTAAAGGATCATTCTCCTTTGATCACATTTGTAGCTTCCCATTGAACTATGCTTCTGCACACCTCTGCTTCCGTTACATGGTTAGCTTACTCACTGAGATGAAATGCAAAGTTAAATTGTCTTTCCTAAGCCCTCAGAGGAAAGCTTATTAGTGTATGAGGCAAAACATGACTTTAAAATACTTAGCATTTTACACCATTGCTCATCTTCAATGCACTTTGCAAATATTAGCTAATTAATTAATTGGTTCCTGATTTCAAGGGGGTAGAAGTTCAAGGTGAATTTGGCATATGTTTCTACATCATTATATAAAAAAAAAGCTTGGTTATATCAGAGAAGATTGTTTCTCTTTTTGAATAATATGTACTATCATATAAATGTTATAAATGCCCTTTTCTGGGACTAGGTATAATAATCATTAAAAATGAAGAATAGCTGTAGTCACACTAGTACAAATACAACACTATTATAAGGTGAGTTCATATTTGTTAGCTTCTGATGCTTGAGAGCAGACACGGTATCCATTTATGTTCTAGCACCGAACACAATCCCTGGCATGGAATGGTAAAACACACAAATTTATAGGTAGTGCTGTGTAATATATAAGCTTTCTTTGCTATAGTGATAAATAAACTGCATAGAAATGCATGATTGGATCCATGGGAAAAGAAAGCAAGGCTATCAACAATATGGTTAATTTTCTGATCACAAAGTTACATCCATGTGTCCCTGAACAGAAGAGAATGAAATAGGAGTACAAAAAAAAAAAAAAAAAAAAAAAAAGATTTAGTCTTTGATGCTATCTCATAAAAAGAGTAACACAATTCATTGGGAGATTCTCTCAAATATATGTTAGCATACTTACCCCAGAATTATGACAGTCAAATTGACTAAGAGCTTAATTCCTCCTTATCCATTTAATGTCAAACTGCTACATGTTTCAAACTGACCTTTTAATCTTACACCTGAGTTCCCAGTTTGAGATAGGTACCAAGCTAGCCTGTCCATGCATATAAAATGATAAATTTTGATACTTAGATTACAGAGCTGGTGATAGACACAAATGGATTGGCATGTTTTTGTTAGCTTTAGAAATAACATGATGTGGTTGTGCACTAGGTGATTACCTTGGGTCATACCTCCCACCTGGGCAGGAATGTTTTGCTAATTTTTTATGACTGAAGAAAAGTACAACCATTTGAAACTCATACAAAAATCAGGAAGAAATAGAATAAAATGATTGTAAAAATCAATGTAATACTTTAGATATATGTGCATATTAAACACTGTCTATGTTTTAACTTTTGTCAAAATGTACAAAGAGAATCCAGTGGTCATGTGTGTCCATGGATCCTGGGTCCCCAAATAGATAGTTATGGAAAGACAGAAGTTGAGACATCAAAAGAAAAATGTTCTGGGAGAGGAGATTGGTTTATATTTGGAAATCAGAGTAAGTAAGTGGGCATTCTAGGTGTTTTTAACCATATATATGAAAATGGTGGTCAAAGCCATGTGAGTTAATGTAGAAAACTGAGTTATTGGAGTGGGTGATTGATTTCAGAGAGGTAGTGTACTCTGTTTTAGAGGCAGAATAGAATCACAGAGGAATCAATATGGAGCTCTGTGCAATTCTGCTTTTTGCTTCTGCCACTCTCCTGATGGCTATCTTCAGAAAGTTTCCTCATCTGCTTGATGCTGGAAAAATAATTCTGGGGAGTGCCCAAATTCACTTCTCACTGAGTGAGCACCTCCTTGGGTGAATGTACTGACTTGAAATGCTTCAATCCCACATGCTTTAACATACTGTTTCATGATGACTCTAAATCAACATTGGGTTCAGTTACTGGCTTTAATGTAATGGCAGTTGCACAGAGATATTCATACACTTATTGACTCCAAAGGCTTCTTCTGGGAAGAGCTAGTTATCATTTTACTGTAATACCTAGTCCTATAAAATGCCATGGTCTTGGAGAAGAGAAAAATTAGCGCCTTTAAAATATGTGTTAAGTAACAGTGAATAGATGTTTAATGAACCAGTAGACACAGGATGCATAGCTATTTCAACTTGGAAGAAACTGTTTTCTTCCAGATTCTGAGCTGAATCTGAGTCGTTGAGGGCTCATAAAAAGAGATAAAGGTCTGCCACAGGAAGTGTGCTGGGAGAGTATACCACACCCGTGTGGAAGAGAGCACATTGGCTCTAACAGACTCTGAGCCACGTTGGTCACTTCCAAAGATTCCCACTCTACTTTGAATGATGAAAAACACCGTGAGGAAATGGTGTGACGATAGAGTTGAACACAGAAATGGCTCTATTTTGTACAAATGGTGTTGGTGTCAAGTCCCTCTACTTAAAACATGCATTGAGTTAGCCAGTGACTGACTCTGAGGGTAATTTGGTTTGAACATAAGTGTCAATATAGTTCCTGGAAAACTAAGGTATATATATATATATAAAAGCTTAAACAACTGATTCTGTTAGTCATCTCAGAGCCAAATTCAGGGAATGCTGTGAACAACAGGCAGTAAGTGGGGGGCCTGTCCTGTGTCCTCCCTAGTTCCATTGGGTTGTTGTCTCTTACCTAGTCTCATGCTGACTGAGATATCTCAAATGATAAGCTACATAGAAAGGAAGGTTTATCCAGCTAATTCTCTCTTTAAATGAGAGGATGCAAGTCTGTCCTATACATCTCTTTAAGACTACAGATTGTTTGAAAAAATAATTAACCAGAAAATTAAAAATGGTCTTTCTACCAAAGATGGAAGAACTCCCAGAGTCAGGAAGTCTTCCTTGCTGGACCGAATGTGGATGGTGTGTGCTGATGCTCATAGGCTTCCAGGAAGCCGTGAGCGCTCCCTCAGGATACAGGCTTGAGTACAGCCAAATCCCCGCACCCTGACTCTCCTCTTTACTCCAACAGGCTAACCCTCACAAACGGAAAGGATTTAAACTGTGATTGGGAGATTCTTTTACCAATTGCATAAATCAATGTATATAGAGATGTAAGTTCAGATTTATAGACCCTGGATATAACAAAAAAAATATAGACACATTTTCAGCTATCAACTTTTATGAACATTTTAAATCATTGTTTAGTATGGATTTCTCTCAATAAAAGTGGCCAAAATGAGGGAGTTTGTTGTAGTGAAATATAAAACCAATCCATTAAATTATCAGATTAATAGCATAGTGCCTTAAATATTTACATTTGTGCCGTGAGCTATATATAAAACTCCTTGGCTGATGCCACTGAATATGCAGTAGGGACATCAACTACAAAGGGCCAAAAATAAAACCAAAACTTGAACATTATTTGAACTTTTTTTTTTTTTTATAAAATAAGCACATGACAATTACAGGAGTGTTAGGTATTTTATTTTGTAATAATATCGAAAGTATTGTGTGACAAACATGCAACTTTTGGTTTTATTTATTTATTTTTTATTTTGAGACATTCTTGCTAAATGATTCAGGGTAGACTCAAATTCATGCCTGTTCTCCTGTCACATGCCCCCAGAATGCTGGGATTTCAAATGTAGCACCATACCTAGCATAGAATACTTAGTGTTTTGGAAATGTCCTCTCATAACCCTAATTACTCGATGTAGCCATGAAGTTTGCTATTTCTTTAGCATGAAAGGGAATTGCTGTGGAATGCACACTTAGGCTAGAGACTCAGAGAGTTGAAGAGCTGTATGGAGAGTTTAAGAGGTTTAGTGTCACTAGAGGCTCAAGTTAGCAGATTGAAGGCAAGATCCTGTCTCCATTCCACAGTGTGCAATGCCAGCTTGAATTTTCAAGTTCCAGTTCGTGGTGAAACAGCTTCCTCTCATAGCACCCTCTATGTTTCATAAAGTAACACTGTCTTTAAATGTGCAGCCTCTGGGTTTGCTATTATACTAATGTGCACTCCTTTCTCAGGAGATGGCCATGGTGCTTGGTTGTATTTCTCCTAACACAACAAATATGCTAATTATACTAGTCTACTTCATGGTGTCACTTTGAAGCCTTATTTCTTGAGATGTTTCTCTTCCCAGATGGAGATATCACGGTAGATTTCAGAATAACATGGCTTTGAAAATGAACAAAAGAATCTCCCCTCAATTCTTTGTATTCCCCCTGTCCTTGTTACACTTCTGATAGATCCACAGACTGACGCCAAATGACATCAGAATAGGCAGCGATTTTGAAGTTTGGACAAAGTTTCTCACCTGAGACATTATCGATCATATTATCATAAGCATTCAGACCGTCTGGTGGGCTGTGTATCCAGTGACTCATTGTAGCGGTACAGTGTGTCTTCCATCACCTTTTGGCAGCCCACTCAGGATGCTTCTGCAGAGTGGAAGCAAGAACTACTGCGTCTGTCAGTCACGCTTAGCCTAAGGAGGAGATCCACGGAAGGCATAAAACCTTCATGAAATCTTCGGATAAATACTGAAATGAACCACTCAGTTTCATAGTCCTAATTAGTTTTTTTTGTTTGTTTGTTTGTTTGTTTTTTTTTTTTTTTTGCCTATGAAAAAACAATTTGATGCTGAGAGACTAAAGGTCTTTTCTGAGTAGAAACACAGACCCTATTAGCATAGTCATGTCCTTTATACGTCCAAATGCTTGACTACATTCAGAATAAATGAAGTGTGTGGCCACACATCCTCCTGTTTAAGAAGTGTAGAAACTAAGAACTGTGTAGATTGTTTTCAAAGTTATGAATACATTTAAAAAGCGTGCTATTGTATACTTGACTAATTTTCAGTCTCAAATCACAAAGTACCACGTCTTACTGACAATACCTAACCTTACTGGAAGATATCCACAACCAGGCTCTAATACTGGCCAAAGGAAATGACTTGTGCATATTTAAAAAAATTTTTTTTAAAAAAGCTATGAAATGGCCAAAAGCTGAGGAGAGTGCTTAGTCATGACCCCCTCCCATGCACCAGCAGCCTTTCTCTTAATTACCCCCAGGAGCATTGAGTACTCAGTTGTTTTCTGCAGCTACCATGATCTCAAGATTCCATTTATTAAATGACGTAGGGTGTGAGTGAGAGCATTATATGTGCCTAAGTCCTGAAGAAAATTCTATTAACCTTCTTTAAGTTGAGCCCTCCCTTCCCTGATGCCATCAAGAATAACTCAAACTAAAGACTTAATAGGCCTGTCTGGGCCCACACTTACTCACAGCTTCCATCTAGCTATCCCCCGATGCTTTTGTTTTGTTTCTATCCTGGTTATCTTGTTCTCATATAGTCACAGAGGATATTAATACCATCCTCCATGCAAGGGAAGGGAGGGAGGTAGCTTCTGTGGAGGCTTGTGCTTCTAAGAGAGATGCTAAGGAGTGGCATATGTCTTTGTGCTGGGAAGTACATGCCGTCTACAAGTTCTCTAGCGGGATTCTCACATTTGAGCGAACATGCTGCCTAACTTCCTGACCTGGAACTTAAATCATTTCAACTTAAGTATGGCTCATCAATTATTCTGCACATTTCTCACCTAGGTTGTCCTTCCATTTCAAAACAAGAAATGCTACAAATCCGGAGATGCTTTCTAAATTCAATTACTTTCTATTTTATTGTCTTTGTTATATAATGCAATTTATTAATGCTACCAAGAGTTGAGTGTTTCTGTTAATCCATTTTTATAACTCAGAGGAAAATCATTCACAATTTCTATAAAATAACACTGGGATGATATCATGTTAGAGAAGATACAAATAAGCTCATTAACACTATAAAATAACCTCCTCCTCTTCCTCCTCCTCCTCTTCCTCTTCCTCTTCTTCCTCTTCCTCCTCCTCCTCCTCCTCCTCCTCCTCCTCCTCCTCCTCCTCCTCCTCCTCCTCTTCTTCTTCTTCTTCTTCTTCTTCTTCTTCTTCTTCTTCTTCTTC
>OU015750.1:31879976-31891267 GCA_907169655.1 Acomys percivali
TCTTCTTCTTCTTCTTCTTCTTCTTCTTCTTCTTCTTCTTCTTCTTCTTCTTCCTTTTTTTTACCCGATTCCTGGGGCATTTCTGTATGAAACTCTAATAGCAGCAACTAATGATTCTAAAAATATCATTATGATTCAAACAATCCTGGAACTCTGACAAGAATTTGTAGTAGCTGTCAAAGCCCAAATAAAACAAATCTGTTTGTGCTTTCATAAAAAAATAATGTAAGTCTATTTTAATCGTTTCTTCTCTTAAAAGTCATATTATTTCAAACGACTATCTACACATTCACGCTTAGAATATGAGTTTCCAGGCATGTCACATGATCTGAAGTTCTTCCAACATCTCTCCTAGTGATATTATACAGCTTTGAAATTATACGAAGAATCAGTTTATTGTTTGCTCACTATTGCCTCTGGCTCCGTATCTTTCGAGGTAATATCACCTAGACTAGAAGAATAAGTATGAAATGCTAGATAGGAAAGTGTAAAAAGTCATTTTACTTATGTAAAGAGATCGTATTTGTATCTTCAAAATCTATAGTTTTTCTTTAAAACTTGATTTTATGCTCTAATTTTATTTCTTGATGCCCAAAAATTATTCAAAGGATTTTAAATCTCTGTATACTTCCTTGAACTTAAAATCAATTTAATATCTATGATTAATGCAAAGTTCAAGTGAAATTTATTGTGACTAGTATCTGAACAGAGTTCTTGTTTTTGGCATTCTGTCATTAGGTAGCTGATCTTTAGGTTATAATAAAGGTTTGTAAAATGAGATAATCCCAAGTTAATAGTTTAGAGGCCAGATTACTGTCATGGTTATTGATTCCTTCTTTATTTTGTGTAGAAACAAATTATACGTGCTCAAAATGCCCATATTTAAAAATTTCAGGATATGTAATTAAATATATTTCTGTGTAAAGGCAACAGCGCCCTCTAGAGGTCTGGAACGTGTGTAGCTTTCATAAATCAATGTCCTCTTTTGTTAACACCACAGGTTTTTTGTTGAGTTGGACATTTAATGTTTTATATCCTGATAATTGCATTTGTTTTTTAAAATGATTAAGCAGGTTTAATGTTTATCGTGTATTTATTGTGATCTGTGTGTAGTGTCTCTGATAACGCTCAGCATTAACACACAATACAGTTGTGTAGTACAATACAGTTCAGCTGATTTTGGTGATATCTCTCACTCTAATTTTCTGTCCTGTCAAAATATTTTTCAAACAAGAAATGACAACTTTCATTTCCAAAAAACCCATTAATATGTGGTTCTGTGAGGGCAGTGGAGAACTATTTTTACCTCCTTTGAAGACTGGATGAAAACAGTGACTTTCATTCTTCCTTCCTGGTCAAGAGACACAGCTGTGGTTTTGAAGCTAAGTTATCGGAGATGGGAAACTATGGAAAGGATCATAGGTCAAGCGCATCGGAAAAATACCCATGAGTCACAGGAGCACACTCAAGAACCAAAGTGACTTCTATTGTGCCATAGTAACATAAATAAATGCTCCCACAGTCATTGGCCTCTCTGAAACAGTTCCACACACAAAGATGTTTTTGAAGTTCAGAGAGATGCGAACAAAGCTGTCCACCCACTTTAAGAAGGGGATGAGCATATGACTAAAGCTGACTCCATGGAAGTGTGCCATGCTACTCTGAGTGAAGTCCAGAAGTCCTTCTCCTAGATGGTAGCTCAAGGGGCTACAGCTACATCTCAGCTTCTCGGGGGATACTAGCCTAGGAAATAATGCCTAGTGAAGCCTGCACCTCAGTCAGGATGGCATATGGGAAGACTAGCTTCCATTGGCTATTGTCAGCAAAGCCTGACGGTGGCATTGTCTATTTTATATTGAATTGTCAAATTTGTCAAATAACTCCATGCAGAGATTAAAGATAACAACACAAAACCCACAAAACAAATGGGATCATAGTTCTAGCTTCCAAGCACTTGAATGCAAACATTAACACATATGCTGTTGTATGCACAGCCATACTAAAACTTGTAGGAAAATATCAAGGCTCAGGTAAGGCATGAGGAAGAGAGGCATGAAACTGTTTTATTCTCTGCTTGCTGGTTTGTGCCTTCTTGTCTTTCTTCTTCCCAGAGCTCTGCATGCAACCAAAACCCAGAATTTTTAATTACAGTAGTCATAAGGATTGAGGAGTTCTTGGCCAAATTATTTGGCTTAATCTAACTGCGTGTAACTTGACTTAAATAAACTGCTAAGAAAGTTGACTTATGAGCTGTCTGTAAAACATGTACTTGTATATAGCACATAGAAACAAAGGCTAGTATTAATATAATTATTTAGTGGACACTTACCTAGCATCTGTAATGAATAATAACTGTTTACCTTATGAATATTGAGTCATTTATTCTTTCTAAGAAGCTTATGAGGCAGAAATCTTCCTGCATCCTTCCCCCTCCTCATGCCCCCATTCCCTCAGCATCAGCATCAGCATCAGTATCACCATCATGGGAAACCCTGAAACACAGATTGACTACCTTTCTCAGAGTCACTCAGCTAGTAAATGCTGGAGTCATAATTCAAACCCAAGAAATCTAGACAAAGACTGTGTGGTTACTTACAGAGTGGCTCTGCTGGGGGGGGTGTTACTTCGCTTAGCATCATTATCAGACAAACTTCATTTTTATATTGGCTTCCTATGTTGGTTAAAAAAGCCTACATCACTAAAATAGCTATGATAATTTTCATTTATGTAAGTAAAAAAGAATGATTCACAAATTTCCATAGTAAGTAGAAGTTGTCAAAAATGATGAATTTGACAGTCATAAAAACACATGCCTTGGAGTTTCTCACATTGTCATTAACGTGCACTTATTTGTGTTCATCCTCCTTTTCCTTGGTGGCCACTGCTTCTGTAATGATCATCCACTCAGCTTTCAGATTTACAGTAGGAACAGGGAGTCAAATGAGAAACACCTCTCCCCCCCCCCCCCCACACACACACAAGGGCCTTTGACCTTTTCTGTATCCTTCACCTGGCCTTTTGATTTTGGATAAACTGCTAGAAGCACACCAGTCAAAGTGCTAAGATGTCCCCATCCCAGTCCTTCCCCAGAGATTCTAGAGGAAGCTTGCAACTGAAGAAAGACTCAGCTCTCAGGGTAGTGGGACTATGGCTAGGAACATGGATGCTCTTTGCTTACAAAAGAAACATGGGAAATGTGCTAAGAACACTTGGTGGATTATAGCAGGATTTCCATGGAAAGGACTAACTGCTCAGCTGAGTACTAGTGCTGTGAGGGGCTATCTGGCCACATTTCTCTGATTTAATAGCTCTCATGCTTCAGTGTGTACCACAATTTGACCTGGAGATTGATCCCCGACATCTGGATTGGAACCCAGGAACTGAAGTTTCAGGTGATTCTGATGTAGGTACCCAAGGATGCGTTTTGGAAAACATTTATGGACTAGTAGTAAGGGATGAGCCAGGGTCTCACAGGACCTGCTAAATCTGCATTCCGGATGCCTCTCCAGAAATGAAGAATCTAGATCTCTGTGGGAGGGGCTGAGCATCCACTTCTGACACTGGTGAAGGTTTCTGCAGCTCTCTCACCTTACTCCATTCTGGAATTTGGGGTTAGGGCTATGAGGGTGGAGTCTCTGGATTTCAGGAAATACTTGAAGGCCCTTGTAATGTCTTAAATAGCAGGCCCTTTCATTCAGCCCTCATACTTTTATTTATTTCTTAATGTTGGGTTTTCTCTCAATGTTCCCTTTACATCTTTTTAACATTGGAGACAACGTGGGTGGATGCATATGGAGGGGAGGCACTTCAGTCTGCAGAATTAATACTAGGGCTTCTCTAAACCTTGTAGGTAGCTTTCATTATTTTGGGACAATTTTCTACCGAGTTTCATACTTCATTGACCTAACACCTGGGGTGCTAGGTCTCTGAGGAGGAAATGTCTCTGAACCTATGCTTAACCACAAATGATGCGAAGGAAATTTACTTCTTAATCCCAGAACATAAGAGGAATGAAGTATCCTACTCCTTTCATCCTTACCTAGTGATAACTCTACGGAGATGATCATGAAGACAATAAGCTGACAGGTGAATCTGTGTTAGTCGGAACTGCTTTCCTTCCAGACTTTTCTTGCTACTTAGCCATGAACATGAAGCAAAGGGTTGATATCTTCTCTTTGGGGCTCTCATAGTGAGTACCCAGGCTGAATCGAGTGTTCTGTTTACTTCAGGTTACAGTCTGATGACAAGGCTGCTATTGGACCAAGAAAAATGTTTCTAGTGTTATTATTAATATCTGTTAAGAACCTAGGGTCTGGACTGTGACCACAAAATTTATAATATTAAATTTATAGTCTGTCAAACAACTGAAAGTCAAAAAACTGGAAACAAGAAACTACATGTGAAAACAAAGATAGGCCAATGAACCAGAGTTAACTGCTCTGACAGGCACCATTGAATCAGCTAGACTTTTTTTTTAAGCAGTGGACTGGGATAGACCACAGAAAAGTACACTGACGATAGTGAGAAAACAGATGATATCATGGAAGTTGTATTCCAGCTTATGTCTATGTGAATGTGTGCACTTAAAGACATGTTTCCGTTGAACGGCTATTGTCTTAAGACCCCTTGAGAACCACCGCGAAAGAGTCCACCCGAGGAGCACAATCAAATGGAGGCCCACAACAATTAAGGACAAGCATCCTTACAAGTGAGGGGAAATCCCGAATGCTAACATCAACTAGAGAAATTGAATGTCTGCTTTCAGAGGTTTTTAAATTAGTTAGAAAATTATGGTCCAGGGGAGGAAGTCTGAAGAGGATATCCCAAACGAAAGGAATCCTTTGTGTAGCATTGTTGAACATCACACGTACAGGGCAGTGATCAACGACCTGCAGGAGAAGCATGGAGCTTATGAGACACTGGAGTGAATTGCACACGGCAACCCTCGAGAGTGACGTGTACAAGCTGGCTCTTGATAGGAATGATAGTCACGATCCAGTGTTTGCTGCTGGGCTCCTCTCTGTTCCTCTGAGTGATACTTAAGTTCTTGAAGCTAGTGCAGGTGAGGACTGGGTTTCTACATGGCACAGGCCATTTATTTTTAAAGGGAAGAATGAGCACATTGCTTAGATTGCCAACACAGTAAGGAAGTTTCACTCCTTAACGTTCAGCCCTGGTAGCCATTGACTTTATACAGTTTATAAAAATGAAACAGAAGGTGGATTGCCCCCGCAATCCTGAAGATTGGGTACATCTGAATAGAAAACAGACAATGGTCACAAGCAACTCAACCCAGGCACTGTCTTCAGCATCCTGGGTAGACTGGACAGGCAGTAGTAGCTACTAGGCTCTCTGGTTGTGAAAACCATTTGTTTGTCCTTGATGCTAAGAAGAGTGGGAGGCTTTCTCTCGCTGACCATACAGCACAGGTTTTCATTTCACACAACTATCCTAAGAATTACTCATAACACTTAGGTGTCAAGTATTCTGCACACAGGTGGTGATTGCAGACCATGTGAAGACATCTTCTCCATATTTTCCATATCTAGGAATCCTTATTTTTGAAAATTATCATGTTTGATAAAGAGACATTGTCTTTCTATAAGTTCATGGCCTTTATTTCCATAACACCATTTTACATGCACATCTGGCAATAAACTGCAACTGTGTTTGTTAAGAGTCTCCCAGGGAGTAAAGCTACTCTGGTTGAAATCTAAAACTTAAGTTTCTCTGCTGAAGCATTATAAATCTTGAAGAATTTATTCTTTTCCTAACGTTTCAGTTGTGGAAAAAAAATCTATGTAAAATAGAAGCTAGCAGTTGGATCATGAAGCCATCGGAAAATTTGTTTGCATGAAGGCATTCTTAGTGACTTCTGTGAGAGCTCTCCCACACGAGGAGGACTGCAGCTGGAGGAGAGCTAGAAAGAATCTTGTGCCAATTAGTTTGCAGGAATTTAGTGACAGAATCCCAAAACTATTTTTATGGGTTTCTCATCCTTTATTAATTCAGGAGACTAGCACCACTGTGGAATTTAAAGCAACTTTGGTCCATCTATCACTTGCTTTTGTCCAGGGAGAAGAGTATTTTGTTGTTTGGTAGATGAGGCTGTCTGTCTTGAGTAACCTGGCAGAGGACTGCCGAGTGGGATGAGCCAACTTTAAGTGGCCTTCTGTGGCTATGTTTATGTTGGTGTGTACTTACGATTACTGGCTTCCTAGTCAAATATGGGATGCTACAAACAGTACATCTGCATTGTGTGTGTGATGGTGGTGTTTCTATATTGAGAAGAGCTATCTGTTCACTATTCTGTGATTACTTGGTATAAAATTTATGCTTAATATACTAACTATAGTATTTTAAAGAAGTTTTTTTTCCTTCCTGATAATCTTGGCTTGAACAATGTTGTCATGTAGTAGCATTATTTAAATAACACCCAACCCTAGTCACTGTAGTTTTAGACAATGACTTGCAAAGAATTCTTAGACTTGTGCCTCTGGCCACCCAGACTCTGAAATCTAAGAGAATTGTTCCTGACTATCTACCATTCTCTGGCCTCAGAAAGTGTTCTTTCTGTCTTATGAAGTATAATTCAATGTCAAAGGGGCTTATGTAATATTTAGAATGGTATTACATGAAATTAATCTTAACATGAAAAATCTTTTGATTACAGAGTGTGCCTTGTCAGTGATTGATTGACTAACTCATTTATTCATGCAATAAGGCTGCCATTTGCTTCCATTTATATTCCTGAGCTTTAACAGGAAGTTTCCATTTGTGCCATGCTAATAGGTGGATCGCATGTTTATCTTAGCTTTTCTACCTATTTTTACCAGATTCTTTGTAAACAACAACTTATTTCCTTTCTTAATGGCTTCCTTTCAAAATAGCTTTCTTCACAAAGAGCCGAAATTTGGGGATAACAAAGACAATGATAGATATTCTGTGAGGAATTCTACTCTGTTCTCTGTCTTCATCTCAACTCTCACCTGTTGGAGAGGTGGGATAATGTATGGCTTCGTGGCTTTCTCCAACATCAACTGTTTAAAGAAGAAGCATCCAAATGATCTTCCAAAGTCACATTTCTCCCCTGTTATACTTATTTACATTGTTTTCCCTTTTATTCTTTCCACATGTATAAAGTGAATCGAGGAAAACAATGATGACCTTGGTGGTTGTTTGAGTTACAGATATTCCCCATGGCCTTGGGCCTTTTAATACTTGGTCCCTACGTGGTGGCACTGTTTGAGTAGATTTAGATACTATGGCCTTGCCAAAGAAATTATGTCACTGAGGGCTGAGAGAGTTCAAAGATTCAAGCCATTTCAACTTCACTCTCTGCTTACTGATTGTGATTCAAGGCGTTGGTTCTCAGCTATTCCATCATGCCTGCCTGTTAGCATGTTTCCTAGCCATGCTGATGATGGACTCTTATCCTTCTGGAACCCTAAGACCAAAATAAGTCCTTTCTTCTAGAAGCTGCCTTGACCAAGATTTTTTTTTATCACAGTGAGAGAAAAGTAACCAACACACTTTTCTAATCTGTTTTATTTCCTAATTTAATAGGATCTGCATTCAATTTGCAATAAGTTCATAAAATTCTGCATAGATTTCTTTGTTGATAATCCAATCCATAGTGAAAACAGCTGACAAGTTCATTAATGAGGCTGTTATTTAACCTTAATTTACTGCCTACTATTACTCTAGATTAATGGATAAATAAAATAAGGATGACTAGCTCAATTGCATGTGGTTTAGTAAAACCAAGAGTTATATGTAAGAAGCAATTCTGAAATGAAACGATGTAGAGTATACCCAACAGCCATGCAGATAACCCAAACTATTGTCTATTTAAATGTGGTGGAATTTAAAGAAACGACAGTGATCAATATAGACTGGAAGAAGCTCGTAAAGAGTCATTGAGGGAGGTGGCCCCTCAGCTGCATTTTGACCAGCAAATGTTGGCTATGAGCACTAGAAAGCAGATCACACTCCAGGAAAGAGAACTCAGATGCAAGCTGAGAGAGTGTAGTAAAAGGCCAACGGTGAGAGAATATATACATCAATGCGAGCAAAGGAGAATCCTAAAGGGAAACCTGGAAAGTAAGCTATTGCTCCCTGTGAAAATCATGCTAGATGAAGGAGCTCCTTCTTTCAGCTCCTTCATTTTAATTTGACAAGGATTACTAAGTTTCAGTGGCTTCTTTTGACTCGTAGACCTTCACTGGGTCCAGGTTGGAGAGGCTACTTCCCCTCTCCTTACTGCTCCTTGTCTTTTCTTCTCCTCTGTCTTCTGTTTCTCCTTCTCCTTCTCCTCTTTTCCTCCTTGCCTCCTCAACTCATTTATTTTTCCTCCTAGTTTTGCTTATATGTACACATCTGAATAGTGCAAGAGCATCATGGTCACAGGAAAGCCCTGATAACATTTCTACAGACTTCTCACAGATGTGAGGAAGACACATTTGAAGAGGGTTATAGAGGAAGAGAGAAAGATGGACCAGACAGAAGAGCTTTCCCAAGACACATTCAGGATATTTAGCATTTCTTTCCATGTTGACTAATGTTCTCCTTTGATTTCAGCAGAGTAGAACAAAACGTGGCTGCAAAAGACCCATTAGCAGACAGCATCCAAGTTATTTTCAATTTCTATTTGCACTATCCCATCCCATTTATGTAGTTAGCTCAATCACTCATCACTAATATGTGAAATTAAGTGACTTTAATCATGAATGTGGGAACTAGGAGTCTCAAAGAGAAATACTGTTAACGTTGAGCACGTTTTCAATGTGGCTCTTCCTATGTGGGGCCCACCAGCTCAACAATTAATCCTTTATCAACTAATATTTTGTTGTTGGTGGTTGAGATTTTAAAACAAAAAATTTAAAGCCCCTACTACAAGTATAGCATTCACAAACTAAACTACATGTCAAACACATGTAAAGTATAGAATAAGCACATGCCCAGAAGCCAAGGATATGCAGATTACTGTAAATTGTCTATTACTGTCACTGCTTATCAGCATGTCATCAAAACAGTGGCTGTCTTAGAACATCAATCTCCCTAATGAGTAAATTGGAGGCTTGTGGAATTAGAGGAATGTATATTTTTTAATAGTATCAGTCATAACCGACCTATAAAGAAACTATAACAACATGATGGAGTCCCTGCCTCCTTCAAGAGAAATAGCAAAGGGAATCCCCTGAAAGTATGGCTGAGGTTCAAATTACGATTACTATTAGAAATCACTTAATGTAAAGCTAAAACTTTAAGGAGACTCATCTGCCTTTTCGAACACATTTCGTATCCACTAGACTTGAAAATTGAGAGAAAAGCCTGGGTGAAGATTTCCTGTGGAGCAGAGGCCATACATAGCATTTAGATTTTTCCCTCTGTATTAATTTTTTTTACTTAGTTTTGGAAATTTTCTCAGTTTATCCGCATTATATGATTTCATTGGGCCAATTTTTTCCTCACCTACATAAGCATTTATCACAGGCTCTCAGGAGAAAGGCTCAAATTCCCAAGTGCTATGTGCCTGCATAGACAGTCAAAGTACATGGCAGCTTAGGTATGCCATGGGTGTAAAAGCATGTAATTGTCTTTCTTTGTTATAATGAGTCATGTTGTAGAAGCCTATGAAGATTCGCCCTTTCTAAGATGTCTTTTACAAGTTTCTTGTCAGTCTTAAGTGAGCATTAGGCTCCCGGAAAGAAAACCGGGTGTACATCAATTTATTAAATAATTTCCAAATCTACATTCATTTGAGAGACACTTAGTATTCAAATTTTAATATTTCTGCTTTCTCAAAAAGCAACACTGTATCTAAGTCCTTTACTAACCAGGCATTTGTTAGAGGAAGTGTTTGGGCCAATGATGTGCATCATGGTTTCAGTACAAAAAGATAATTTTTCTAAAACTGAAAAAAGTCAAGAGAAAATATTAGACTCATGTGATTCTGTATGTTGCAGTGAAAAAGCTCTTTCCTTGGTGGATTTTGATATTAGGATTATTCTTTGTTATAAAAATCTTAGAAAGCCAGGCATAGTGCACATGCCTTTAATCTCAGCACTCAGGGAAGAGAGGCAGGTTGATCACTGTGAGTAAAGGCCAGCCTGGTCTACAAAGCCAGTCCAAGACAGCCAAGCTACACAGAGAAACCCTGTCTCAAAAAAAAATGTCAACAAAAGTACCCCAGAGAGGAGAGGAGATAGTTACTCTACCAATATTAATGATTGGGCCTTGACTTTTGAAATCATTCTTGCATTATGAATCAATTGAAGACAATGGGTGTTATAACTTCAGATGCTCTTTGGATTATAACGTGAGTACCCAGGAGAATATTTGTTTTTCATCACCTTCATCCTGGAATGCTCAACAAATACCCACCAACAATGCTTTGGGACACATTGTATTCCTGAGCCTTTAGTTGTACAGCAGCCTGGATCAAGCCTGTGGTGAAACAGTTTTAAGACTAAAATTACTGCAGAAGTTGTTTTGCATTCTTTGTTCTATTTTTTTCTGATTTGTTTCATCCTTTTACTTGCTAGAACATGTGAAATAATCTAGACAGCCTAAGGGCTGCGTTGTAAGGAATAGGAGCTTTAGATAGAACATACTTGCATAATAACATTTATCTTATTAGGTTAGCTTTTCATAGCTATTTTGGAAGTCTATCTTTAGTTCCATTAATTTTCATTCAGTTTTATGTAGTGATTGTGTTTTAGGATGTGTGAAAAAGTAAAAATACAGAGGTGCTCTGTAACATCATGACCAAGGCTGAAGTGTGTTGGCAGGATGCCTGGAAGAGGCAGGTTTCTAAGTTTCTTTGTTGATCTTTTGCATTGTTGTTCCTTCTCCTGTGCTTACCTCTTTCCTTCCATCTTTTCCTCTATCTCTCCTCTCTTCCTTCATCCCCATTTTCTTCCTTCTTGATTTCTTTCTCCCTCGACCTCCTCCGTTTACTTCATTTGAATGCACGCTTTCTCGAATTATGAGAAACGGATATAAACAAAACATGTACTGATGGATATTTGGATTGGTTCTACTCTTGGATTGTCTGATGTAAAGCTGCATTGACGTTTAGCTCATGTGTTTGTGTGAACTTAGGAAAGCAACAGGAAATGGAGGTGTGCTCAGAGACCTCCAGTGCTGAACCATCATCATTGTCATGTTTCAGGGATCAAGAATAAGATGCTATCTTCTCTCAAACCAAACCATCAAAAGTTGTAACAGTGGGAGAAATATGAGAGAGAGAGAGAGAGAGAGAGAGAGAGAGAGAGAGAGAGAGAGAG
>OU015750.1:31891994-31963183 GCA_907169655.1 Acomys percivali
AAGAAGAAGAAGAAGAAGAAGAAGAAGAAGAAGAAGAAGAAGAAGAAGAAGAAGAAGAAGAAGAAGAAGAAGAAAATAGTGACAAATGTGCTGTTCTGTGGTAACATGACAAAACCCTGAAAGTTTCTAACTTCATCAGCTGAATGATAGTCCATAGTAGAGGGATAATGAGATCATGTCCTCTGGGGTTGATGACATCTCCAGTGGTGTTCAGGGACACTATAAAGGAACTGTCATTCACATTCTAAGCTAAAAGCATGCAACCTGTGTAGGTTCTCTGTCTGTCTGTCTGTCTGTCTGTCTGTCTGTCTCTCTCTCTCTCTCTGTCTCTCTCTCTCTGTCTCTCTGTCTCTGTCTCTGTCTCTCTGTCTCTCTCTCTCTCCCTTCCTCCCCCCCATACACACACACCCCAAAGCCACCATATAGTTGTTGATTTGGGGAGTGCCCATATTGGCTGTCATATTGGGGTCCTCTTCCCAGATATCTTAGTGCTGTTAATAAGATAGTTTAAGAACAGACTCAGAATGAAGAACAGATTATATTAGAGTCGAGAGAAAAATCCCAAGGCAATCAAGCCACCAATCTTTCCGTCTCAGTAGCTGTCTACAAGAGGGAAGTGAAGGAAAGAAAGTCTGTCTTTTTTTTTTTTTAAACAAATATTAAGATTTAGTAAATAGCTGCATGGCAAAAGTGAGGTAGCTTCAGAGAAATAGAAAAAACAAAAAACAAAACTCCAAAGTATTAGAAAAAAAACCATAATGTGGTTTTATGGCTCTGGCTAGCACTTAGAAACCAGAGAGAAGGAGAGAAAGAAAGGAGAAAGAGACAGAACAGGATCTTATGACAGTCCCTTGCCAACTGTATAAAGGATATTTTCTGGGGAAATTTTTCTTTCCATCTATTTAGCATGTCTTAAGGTGAATTGGCTTTTAACCCTGCAGGCAATGGACAGCCCAAGTTGAGTTAAAATTTAAATTTGGGGCATCTTAGAATGTCAGGTTTCCACCACAGCCAGAAGTAGGTTCCATTTTTTTTTTTCTTTTTTTGCCAAAAGGAAGTAACTTGCCCTAAACAGGTCTCAGCAGAACTGTTAATCAACACCTCCCACAGGCAGGTACACCAGTCCTTCATTTTTATGCAAACCCTTTCTGCACGCAGGCAGGTGCACTGTCTGCTTTGTATTCATCATCAAGAAATCCAATAACTTGGCTGTGTACCTACATGTGCTTAGGGTCTGACCCAATGTGTACTTGAATGTAGATTTCAAATATGTGCAGGTGTTGAGTCTGTCAGTACGACGAACAACTGAAATCTCATTCACCCTGCAAAGGCAACTCTTGATTTGGGGCAAAAAATTTAAAAAGATAAAAATAAAAAATAAAAGAGTATTTCAGCATGTGATGCGTCCATTCTTCACCAGGCTGTGGGGATGGGGGGTGGGGGTGGGGATTTGTTTACTGATGACCAGTGAAGTATATCTGGATACAATTCATGAAATCTGACTTAAACAATGAAAACGTTGAATTTAATTCCAAAAATCAAAGAAGCGCACAGCCTGTGTTTGCTGGCCCGTTTTTCACAGTGTTTGCCTACAGAAGTGGCCTTCTCAATTGAGCACAAAAGTCAGGAAACAGTTGGACTCCAGGAACAAAACAAGAAGTCATCCATAAAAAACCGGCAAAGCTGAAGCTCTGACTCTTCCTCCCTCCCACCGCCCCCCACCACACCCGCCCCCACCTCCAGCTGCCCTTAGGACAGTGAAGCCCGTCTGCAGAGACAGCTCTTAATCAAGGAGCCCCTTTTGGATCCTCACATGTTGAGGAGATTAGGCCTATTTTTAGTTTTCAGGGAACAGAACTGCTAACACAGAAGGTCACGGCCAGCCGCTCTATGGCAATGACAGTTTACATTCCCATAAGAGAGAGGAAGCAGAAAACAAGAAAAGGCTAGGGCAGTTTCAAAACCTCCTGCTGCCTCATGGCTGTGCAAACAGCAGAAAGCCTGGGAGGAAGCAGGAGGAAATACTACAATTACTCAGATAGTGCCGACCACCTTATGGCTCCTTCTATATCCTTGATTTCTAAGGCATCGGTTTACTTATTTATGTAAGAATATTCATTTGGAAGGGGGTGGGAGGCAGTTACTTTGTGCATGAAGTACAGAAAACTTAAGAAGATGGGACACTGGTGACATGGTGATGGGGCAAAGGCTTGAAAATGGTGTCATGACATCATACTGAACACTAAGAAGGAGGAAGGAAAGACCAAGCAAAGAGAAACAGATTTGGCGTGCACTTAATAAATTGGAGACAAGAAGGGGAAAAAGAAAAGAAGGGGACAAGAAGAGAAGTGGGAGAAGGGAGAAAAAGGGAAGGAGCGAGAGAAGAAACGTGATTTGTCATTTCCTAGGAAATGGGAAGTTGGCTCCTGGGGCCAGCGGTATTTTGTGTTTGGAAGGAGGTGAGATCCTGCGCTGTGGCCACCTTGAGGTAGGTCAAAAGGATATGCCCGTTCATTCCAGATTCAGGCAAGTGAAGAGCTTTCTTACTCAGGCAGGGCCTTCTAGGCTAAAACAAAGTCCCACCCACCCACTCCCTCAAAAAACAAAACAAAACAAAAAGCCACTAGGACCAGAGTCGTGAATTAGAGTGAGGTAGACATAGGGTGAGTCAGGGAAAACTGAGTGAACTTGTTCTCCAAGTCAGTTCACTTCCTTTCACTCCTGAATTAAAAATCTGTGGGAACGGACTCCTGTAAACCTGGAAATCTGATTGCAAGCAAGAGAGGCCATGAATGCAGCCTAGCAACTAGACTTTGCAAATTCTACCCAGAGAGAAGTAGCCTGTACGCTAAGGCCATGAGCCTACAGGTAGACTTGCTAAATTTTACTTTCTATCAACCTTGGTTTTTCTCTATACTAAAGTTTATTTCTGCAAACAGTTCTCACAGTTCTGATGCTTCTCAACAATCTCACCGACACAAAGTGTTAATGACGCTTTCAACTTTGTCTAAGTTTTACCCTGGAGGGGATGCCGATTGGGTGGAGCAAAAGTCATTATTATTGTCCTTGGTGCTCTGTGGAGCCTCGCAGACATGACCATGACAGTACACAAGCATTTATGGGAAATCAGTCATGTCAACTATGTGTCCAAATGTTGGACTAAAGGGCATATATGGAATAAAAACTGATCCCCATGAAGAGCTCGGGACAAGGCAAAGCTAAACAGAGCCCAGTCCTAGTTTAATTAACCCATACTGTTTGAATTAAACAAAAACCACTCTCAGCATTATTTCCTGACTTATCCTAGGGGTGAGCTAAATGTTTACGTGTGTTGTAAAAGATCATATTCTCCAGACTAGTTTTTTTTTTCTTTCACCTGAGAATTCCCATCAGCATTGAAATTGAAAGCATATTTTGTGGTTTCTTAAAATTTTCACTGACTTCAGCATATTAAAAAGAATACCCAAAAGGCAGACTCTGTTTCCTTCTATACTACGTCCCAACTTTTTCTTCCCCTCCTATGTAGGGAAAAAAATCTTATAACTGTAAACTGGCCTCCTGCTTGGATTAATTTTCTTCGCCAAAACAGTGACCATTGTCAAAAGCCTGCATCTCCATGGAAACTGTTTCCTTGGCCATAGACAAAGGTCTGCCTATAACACAATGCCACGAGAGGGTCTGAGTCTGTGGGTCCATGTTTAAAATCACAGTTCAAGGGTATAATGTGGATTTTTATATTATTTCTGCTTGTCTGCTGCAGCTGGTAGGCCTTCATTCCAAAATGATATTTTTTCAAATGAAGGAGCAGAAAACAGCTTTACATTTTTGTTATCCCTTCGAGCACAAAATAAAAAATGTGTGTGCTGCCACTACCTGATTCAATCAAGTGGCGTACATTCGATACCCACAGGCTAGCAGTGCTGCACAAGCTGACTGGTATTTTAATTAATAATGGGCTGCCCCTTCTCAACAGCTAGGCCTTTGGCAATCTGATTTGCTTTGTTCATTATTTGCTGTAAACAGTTTTCAAACAACATGTGGGCAACTCTGTTTCTGAATATCTCCTGCTAATTCATAACATTAACAAAAATATAGAGTTTTTTTTTCTTCTTTTGCCAAAAAAAAAAAAAAAAGAGTACCTAATTACAGTTTAAGTAAAGTCAATGGGAATTTGGAGATGTGACTATTTCATAAGTATCAGAAATAAAAATAAATACAAAATACCATATATATGTATGTGTGTATATTTATATATGTAGAGTGAATGCTTATGTTTATAGACATAAATGTAGAAATCTTGCTAAAATATAGATACAGGGTGAGGCATAGCTACTTTCTAGAAATGTGGTGGCACACCATGGGCAAATGCATGGTAGTCACCTAGTGTAGTGCTGAACACCGAATTGTTTCCTACTTAGCTGTATGTTTTGATTCCTAGTCCACAATGAGTCTGAATGTGGAAGAATTAACCAAGATAAGTGATGTTCTACAGGGAGCACTTTGTCCCAATAGGATTGTTGTCTCTCTAAAATGAGTCGCACTGAGAAAGCTTGCTCACTTCCTCTCTGCTGTTGGGTAACAGCAGGAAGACAACCAACCTTCCTCACAACCTGGCCACACTTGTTCCCTTACCTTGACTTCCCAATCTCCATAACTGTGAGAAGCACATTGTGCTGTTGATCCGAAGCTGAAAAACACACAGAGAAGAAACAGGGTGCAATTACATGGTACAGTGTGGGTAACAAACCACTTTGCAAAGCATTGGCTGTACCTTATCCTCACAAAATGGACAAGAATTGCCATCTCTGACTTTAAAATGAGGTTTCTCATAGCAACAAATTGCAAACAGCACTACAGTACTGAATAATAAACCACACATGTGACCGAAAGAACAGAGTCTAAATCTCATCTTTTTATATCATGAAAGCAAATAATTAATAATAATAATAATAATAATAATAATAATAATAAGAAGAAGAAGAAGAAGAAGAAGAAGAAGACTAGCTTTGAGGCCTGTTCTCTAAATATGAATGAAATAATGGGAAAATTCAAGTTTTAAGTAATGTTCTCCTTATTCAGACTAACATAATATAGACTAAAGTAAATCATGATCCCATTTTATTGACATCATCTATTTAAAAAATTCTGTTGTAGGAGTTCAAAATAATTTTAATGTAAAAATAAATCTGTCCTGGGATACAGTGATTAAAACCATCGCTGAGAAGAATATGAACTTTAAGTGGTTTAACAAATTTTAACGAGTACATATTTTGTTTCAATTTTATTTAGTGCTGAGCATAAATAGTGAAAGAATAACATTAGTATCACCTTTAAGGAGCTTGTATTTTACAGTACTAGTTGCACTAAGTCAATGTAAATTGAGGACCTACACATAGCAACTGCTGGATATACGAGAGAAAGTAGACACACCAAACAGACGTGACCAGGTGGCTGCCTATAAATACATTAAAAAAAAATGCATGGATAAAGTCTTTAGTGGAATATGATCATAGTACTGTGGTCTAAATATAATGGTGACATAGTCCAGAGATGACAAATCCTTCTGTACTGACATGCACAAGGCAAGATGAGGAATAAAGCAAATTCAATTTCACACATTTTTTTCAGCTTCTCTGGGCCAGGGCAGAAGCACAGTGTGCAAAAAAAACCAAAAAAACAAAAAAAACAAAAAACAAAAAACAAAAAACAAACAAACAAACAACAACAACAAAAAAAAAACAGTGAGGCCGCACATGCAAGAGGAGACTATGTCCCAAAGAGTTTGTAGCGTCACACAAAAGAAGTGTGCTTTGTTCTGACAGGAGCAAGACTTTATTAAGAAACTGGACCCAAATGTGAAACCTCTAGGAATGGGGAAGATGCCGTAGAGCATAAGACACTGGAAACCATGATAATTAATAGCGAAGGTGAACCAAACAAGGAGCTACACGAAGGCAGTTAAAATGAAAGCCTTCGCCAGTGTGACCATTCAGAAAGTGCATGCACTTGACCTCTTGTTTTTATGAGCAAGACTTCAAAGTCAGGGAATAAGTGGCTTTTCCAGTGGCACACAGAGCCAGGGCTACAGCTTGAATCTCTCCAGCCTACTTCCCACAAGACCAAAATGCCTCACTTTCATCTTTATCCTATTTCACATAATGGTAGAATTATAAAGCACCCTGAGTTCCCACAGAATCCGTCTTCTGTGTCTTTTTATAGAGACTCCCACTCAAGCCTGATGACTTGCTGCTCATTTAATCAAGTCAAAAACAACTTAGGTGGAGGAGAATCAAAGGATGCCCACGCAGCTGAAAGCTGCTTCTGATTTCCCGCCACTGTGGGTCTTAAAACAACCCTTCAGCCACTGAGCTGAGCATTGTAAAGCTGCCCCCAAATGCAGCCAATCATGTGACGTCACACCCGTCTTGTCATAGCAGTCCGCAAGATCAAGCCCTGAGGAAGAATGCTTCCTAAGGGGGGAAGGAGCATAAGTAGTCTGTTTCTTATGTTGCAGTTGGCAGAACTCAAACTCTTTGGAGTCAAGGGACGTATCTTCCTTTGAGGCAACAACGTACCTTAAATAGTTGAAGCTGCTGCATGAGGTTAGGCTTTGTTACATATGTTGTTTCTAACAAAGGTCTTAGCAGATTGATTCTTACACCCTTCATCTTAATTTTTAGGTTGTCTTCACAGACAACAGCAGTGTGTCAGGTACTCCCATATTAGTGCCAGGAGAGATGCAAACCTTAACTGGCCTTGACCAGAGTGCACAGGGTAATCATACCACACCCTGGAGATTCAGTTGCTCAGTCTCTCCCATGGAGTTAAGCTGTTTGTTTACTCCAATTTACTGTGAATAAACTAGTGTTTCCAAATCCTGATAAACAACAGCCTTTGGTATATAGGAATTAAAAGTTGCGATTCCTCCAAAAGTGCTGGAATATCACATTCAAAAAGTGTGTTATTCTCATTTTTTTTTTCAGAATGCTTTCTAGGATAGTAGTGTCCATAGCAACAAATCATCATATTTTTTTTCCTTCTATGATTGTGTTATGTTGAATTTTCAGTACTTTTCACTCTACATGACATGAAAATGTGCAAATGTTTTATTATGATTTGAAACATATTTGACCATGAATTAATTTCTTTTATCGTTCCTTAATATTTTCAACAATCTTCATTTAGTTTGCTGTCACTAGGAATATAATCTGTTTAAAAGGAAATCAGTAGGTTGATCATCATCTGCAAAGACTTTTAACCTATTCAAACCTGGAAAATTCCAGTGAGTATCCTGCAGTATTAGAACAAAATGTTACCTCCCAGTAAGTAACCATTCAGGGCATTGCATATTACATAGAAGCCAATGCTGAAACTATTGATTTAGGATTTATTTTACATCCAAACTTGTTCTTCTTAGAGCATTCGTCTTAAGCATCGCTTGCACAAGACCTTGTTGATATTTATTTTATTGGCAAGAATGATGAGCCAGTTGCTCAGCCAGGGGCATCAGCATGCATTTATAACTGGGCAACCCTGTATTAAGTAAAGCTCACTATTCAGAGTCTTGACCACTTCTCTCCTCTTTGTTCACACCCTATCTTTTTGTCTAAGGACACATCTCCCTTGATCCCCGAGTCTGCACTGCCTGCAACTCTATTAGAAATTGCCCCAGCAAATTTTTATAGTGATTGTTTACTTAGAAAGCTCTTAAAATTACTAAAGACGGTGAGCATTTCTTTAAGTGTTTCTCAGCCATTCAATATTCCTCTGTTAAGAATTCTCTGTTTAATTCTATGCTCCATTTCTCAATTGGTTTGTTTGGTTTTGTGGTGTTTAATTTCTTGAGTTCTTTATATATTTTGGATATTAGACCTTTGTCAGATGAACAGTTGCTGAAGATCTTTTTTTAAAATTACAGCATTTTAACCTACTTAAAATTTCTGAGCTGACTTTATTTTAGGATTCAGGATAAAAAATATATATATAGAGAGAGAGAATTTTCCCCCATGAAATCCCACAAAAATGAAAGTCACACAATAATGGCAGAACCAATCTTCTCTGGGCACTCTGAAGGCAAGCAGACACCAGGCAGGCCAGCAGCCAATCCTGGGCTTCTAGAAGCAGCAGCTGAGGAGCCTACAAATCTTAATCACATAGCAAACTCTTAATTTCAAGTAAAAATAATTTTACCTCAAGGATGCCTTAGCCAACTGACTAGATAAGAAATTGCTTTAAGACATATGTTTGATTGTTATCATGTATTCTGAAATCAAGGGATAAATAGATATTTATGATACTTATTTGCTTTGAGGTCTGGGGGTATAAGATGAATTTGATAAGTCAGTAAATTGATGGCATTACAGCTGATACCAGTTGTATTTCTCAACCTCTCAGAAAAAAAAATTAGCTTTTTTCAAAACATGAGGGCAAAGAGTAATTCTAGAGGATTGTCATTGCTCTAAATAAAAGTTTAACCTTTTTAAATGGTATAAACCCAGCACTGCATCTGTTCTCCTGGAATTATTTTTAGCATATCTTTTTCTGATTCTTGGGCTTTCCTGTGGCTGAAGCTACCATGCTGGAGACCTGAAACAGACTGAAGATCCAGAATGAGCTGTGACGTCTGGCTGATGGAGAAATGGGGACACCCCTGTCAACATCTTCGCTCTTAATTAATGAGAAACTATTCAGTACATGCTCAGAAACAGTCATCACCTCCACACCTGGGAAGTTAATTTGTTAGTCTAAGGGGCATGGAGCTATCATTCAAAATCTCTTATTTTGAACGAAATGCATGCACTTCTCCTAGACTCTGTGGCCCATGTCATCACGTGCCATGGGATTTCTGATCGCTGGAACAAACAATGACATCCACACCATCTTAAAGAACCAAACCTGCACGAGAAACTGCCCTCTCATTTACAGAACCATGTCTTGCCCTTTTCCCTCTCTCCCTTGCAACAGGGCCTGGCTTCTGAGCTACACACAACACTGTTAACTGTGAGGACTAGACCCTCTGCGGCCTCCCATGAGGTCCTCTGTGCTCCCTGGGAGAGCTCACTGTATTTGTTTGGGTGCCAGGCTCAAGAAGGTGAGAAACCAGTCTGGCTCACTGAACCACCACTGATGGCAAAGCTGTACAAAGAAACTCTAAAACATCTGCTAGAAACGTTTGAAACTATAGGATCCATGTATAGATTCCCAACATATTGGCACTATTATGCATTGGTCAATTTGTTATCAGAATATCTAATGAGACCTTGATTATTGCGATTGTTATTGTCACGTAAAGCCATATTTTTAACCCAACTGTTCAGAAATATCAAGCCGCTTGAAAGGACAATGTGAATTTTTACTAAAACAAATACGTTACCCCTGTGCCTTCAAATGATCATTTCTAAATGATTAACTTTGAAGATTACAATTAATGAATATTTACTATACTGCTAGTACCTTCTCAGTTTTCTTTTCATAATTCTAAATCTCAGATGATTTTTTTTTCTTTTGACAGTAACTGCTGAGTAGACAGCAGTGACGTGAAGCCCATGGAAACCATGAATATTAATTTTTGAGCTTTGTTATTTTACTCTGAAATTAGTTTGGGTGCTTCTATATATGTAAAAAGAGGCTTGTGGTGTTAGATGGCAGCTCTGTACCAGATAAGCACAGGTGAGATACTTGTTATCTGAAAGAATAAAAGGCGGGTGACCAAGGTCAACACACCTGTCATATGCGTGCCTGGAGACGTTACATTGAAACTCTTGAAGTCATACAGTCAATACCTGATAACAAAACTATCTTAAGATTGAAAAAGAAAAAAGAAAACAAAACCTTTGATTTTGAGGTCAAGTGATACTTGAATAGTATGAAGAGTTTTAAAGTATGGCCAAGTCCCTTTTAGGTTTAGCTAGTGTATGAGAAGGACAGGCAACAGTGTACCATCAATGTCGCTGGCACAAATGAAGAACGCAGCTCCAGAGAGGTCACTCTAATTTACTGAGCCTCAAAGTATAATTCACTAACCCATATCATTAATTTTGCCACCTCCTTTCTTCACTAAGTGTTTTGCTTAGAAAGTTAGAGAAACGCAGTGAAAACTGTTGTTCCCTTCCCAAAAGAATATCAGGAAATCACATATGCTATAACTACATTTGCATTCTTAAACAAAGAGAAGTCAGATAAACAATTTAAAAATGATTATTTATGCCCTGGGAAGTCATGTTCCCCTGGAGTGCCCTCAAAAGGTCAACCATTGCCTCAAACTCTGCTGTGTACACCCTGACCTGGAAGTACCACTGATAATGACCCCGCAGCTGCAGGATTTGAAGACTTAATCATCTGACATACAAGCAGCCTGGGGGCATCCATAGCTGGCATTTTCCTCTGTGAGTTGTACAGAAACAATATGCATTTTAAACAATTCAGAGCACCAGTGCTTAAAATAGACCTGGCATGGCGCACGTCCTCAGGCTTCTCACCACCTCAGCTCTCACTCCAAGGCACACGCCAGGAATGTGGGGCTGGCTGAGGCAGCTGGAACCAGAAGCCACACAGACGACTGGCTTTTCTCCCACACTGCAAAGCAAGCTCATCATCTGGATCATAAGAAACTTAATTGCAGGACGATATAACTTCAGCCCCATCGGGAAGAAAATTTAGGCATTGTTCAGTGAGAGAAATTGGAATTGAAGATATATGCATAAAATATATTTAACATTATGGTTATCTGAAGTGCTGGGGATCAAAGGCAGGCTTCACAGGTGCTAGGCAACTGCTTTGTATCTTGAGCCATATCCTCAGCTCCTGCATCAAATATCTTGAGTGCTTTGCTCCTCTAAGATGCGTCAGTGTGCTTTTAGGGTTATTCTATCTGTTTGGGACTCACTCAAGTCCTGTGGAGAAACTGAACAATGATAGAAATGAGGCTTGGAAAGATCCAGAAGGTGCTTCCTTCCTGCCTTCCTCCCCAGCCCCTCCCTCTCTCCCTCTCTCCTTCCTTTCTTTCTGAGACAGGACTTATTATATGATATAGCCTAGTCTGGCTTGGAATACACTGTGTCAATTAGGCTGGCCTGAAACTTGAAGTGATCCTTCTACATCTGCACCCTGCATGCTGAGATTTTAGATGAAAACTACCATACCCAGGTACCTGTTGTGTTTCCAATGTCTACATGGAGAACAGGGGAAATGAAGGAATGTTCTTCGGAGGATGGCATCCTAAGGGCCAACAAAAACAAGTCATGACTTATCTGCTTAAAGCCCTACTAAGTTTCAGTTAGGCATCTATCTTGTGTGCTTATGTGTGCATTTATGTATGTCAGACCATGCAAGTGGAAGTCAGAAGGACAAAGTAAAATAGTCCATTCTCTCCTTCCACTATATAGATCCGAGGCATCAAGCTAGGTTATCAGGCTTGGGGCAAGTGCCTTCCCCTTTTGAGTCATTTCCTCAGCCCTAAAGCTTATATTTTAAAATAGTGGACACACTTAGCTCTAACGGAAAAGATAACTAAATTTATTGGACCTCCCAGTGCACTATACCTCTATTTTGGACATAATGAAAGGGGAAAGTAATCTTTCAATATGATCAACTGAGCTAAATGTGACCTATGACATCACTCTGCCATCTATGAAGTGAAGAGCAGGCTGCTTTTGCATAACCACTGTAACCCCAAAATTCAGGCCTCACAGCCGAGTTCAAATGCAAGGGTATATATGCTGTAAGGCTTTTTGGAAGAGTCTTCATTAGCAGGCAATAATTCAACCATTTATTCATTTGACAAGCCTTTACTGGACTATGTGCTATGCTTTACATTAAGGTAATTTGTGGGGACAAACAGCTGGCCAACCGTGTATACCAGCTTGTAAAGAAGGCAGCACTGTATGCCATACAAAAACATTCACTTTGATGCTACTGGTCACATGTACTAGAACTCTTCTAGCATTCTATTATTCTTTCATAATTTGTATCATCCAATGAAGGGTTTAATTTTAATCAAAGGAGAGAAAGAAGAGATAAAACAAGGCAGGAAATGCTCAGCTCATGAAATGTGACGTCTCTCTCTCTCTCTTTTTTTTTTTTCTATTCCTTGACACCAAGAAAATGAAACCTTTTTCTTGCCATGTGTTGTGTTTTAATAAACTGTACATTACTTTTGTTCAGCGGCCCCAGCCCCTGGCTATCCACTTTTCTGTCTATTAGTTTTAAATACACATTGCTTGCAATAACGCTGTAGCTGGGGCTTCGCCTCCAGTTAAGAAATGGTTAGGCTTGCCTTACATTTGCAGTCCCATTGAAAACATTTATTCAATCAAAGGGAAAAATAAATGTGGTCCCTCAGCTTTGTCAAGTATAAACTGTTATTGATCCCCTAAATGAAATTTGTTCATGCTGATCGATCAAACACATTATCTTTTTTTCCAGTCTATTACCAGCAATTGGAAACTCTCAGGCGTCAATAGCTGTTTGACCACATGCAGCTGTAAATTTAGACGATAGCTTTCAAACTGAAATGATCTCTCCTCCATCCATCTTTCTAAAAAGCAATGTTGACATTGAGATGATTTCTCTTTGAACTGATGCTTTAAAAATAATTGAGTAACATGTTAGAAATATTTGGCACTTTTACCAATGAGCTGTGTAGCAGTGGGAAAGTTAAAGCTACAATGAAACAGTCTCATAGTGACAAGGGACCTTTAAGCTCCCCTCCAGTTTCCTGGTCTTCTTACACTAGGGTCACTTCAGTGTCTTCAGACATTGCTAATGCACCATCAGTGATTATTCAGCTTTACTTTTTAACAAATTTTCTTAGCATTGGGTAGCATCTTAACCCATTCAAGTTGCTTGTATTTTATGTATCAAGCTAATCTACTAGGGACGTAACAGCTCAATAAACAATCCTTTTATTTTGATTTTTTTCTGAAGATGAAATTCAGGGCTGCTTACAGTTCTACATAAACAAGTACATCTATAAAGGCTTCTGTCAGTCTGTCAGTTTGTCTGCCTGTCTGTCACCACCTAGTCCCCTATTTGTCTTCCTTTAGTCTCAAGTTTTTTGTCATCTATTTCTAACGAGCTCTCTGCAATGATCTATTACATCATACAATCTACTGTACTGAAATCAGCTTGCTTTTCCTTGTACACACATTAAAACAGCTCCATAAATTGATAACATGATGTTCTATTTGCCCTAATACCAGAATCTGATTAGGACCCACAGTCAAGCCTTGTGTATCTAAAAAGAAAAATGTGACAAGAAATCTAAATAGTAAACGGGTTCTCTGGGTTTAACCACAGATCACTCCAGAAAAACCCAAGAGCAAATCTAAGCAATAACTAAAATTTGCCAAACATGATAGAAAAGCAGAGGTTGGCATATGTCTGATATAAGATGTGTTTTATTTCTATGTGGGCACTCAGGAAGAATTCTATTTTGTATTGTTTCTTCTTAATGAAATATTTATGACAAGACACCAATGATTGATATATGTATTGGGTTGGTTCTAAGATTTAAGCATTTCTTTTTAGTCCACAATTTTACTATCTATCAAAGCATAGCTTTCACCTCTCTGTCCCTTTGGCTGCCCCTACTTCTGAGAACTCACGTTAGTTTTCAAGAGGAATTCAGTGTTTGGTTGACTGTATTTTTTAAAATAACTTTCACTATTAATAATCATCATTAGGGACTCACTTTCTACTGCTGTCAATATCTCATATGTTTGTCTTTTGTCTTTGTGATAGGTAATAATTTTCCAAGCAAGCTTAGGGAACAGTGACTCTATTAAAACTAATAAGAGAGGGATTCACAGGTTTTTAAAGATTACTCTGGAAATTAGTACTGACAAGTTCATCTCAAATTCTTAAGAAGAAAAGAAATAGTGAGAAGTAAACATGCTCGTCACAAAACAAGAAGGCTCTCGGTTTTGTTCTTCCTTAGAATAGGAAGGACTTTTTGGTTAATGTACTTCTGCTGCTCTTACTTTTCATTTCTCGTAGAAAAAAAAAATGTCCTTTCAAGTAGGAGAAATATGAAATGCATTAACATAGAAAAGAGGATGTCGTTGATATTCGTTACTAATAACTGTCAGTCTTAATAATGCAGATATAAAGAGGATAAACAATGAGTGATAAGTCACAGGGTTAAAGGTCAATTTATAAAAGGGGATTCTTGACTGATAAGGGCCAGAAGACAGAAGCATGTGAACAACCTTGGAAATTCATGGTGAGATTGGAAAGAACAAGTATTAAGGAGCCATGTTCTTCTCTCACTAATCTAATTAGGCTTACCCCCACCACCCACCCGCCTCCAGCTCTGTCTTCCATTCTACATAGTCTACAATGGCACGCCCAAAATGATTGCTAGGGAAAGGTCTTCAGCATAAAAATAGTCCATTTTCTGTCTCCTTATCTGTTAAAACCCCAAGACACGGTTCCTTCTACTGTCCAGGGAATATGTGGCAAAAAAAAAAAAAAAAAAAAAAAAAAGCCTCTTGGTTTGTTTTAGAATTAATTCACACAACATAATGAATTCCTATAATTTAATGATTCCTGCTAATTAGGAAAGAAGCAATTGGTGAGATGTGGGGTTTTGTCTTGGAATGATGTCATACACACAATATTCTGGGAGTAGAGACCTTTAAGATTAATATTGACAAATAGTACTGAGGTTTCCTATAATGTTAAAAAAATACACACTTCAGAAAGTCAAACATAATTCTCATTTTCTTCTCATAGGAGAATCAATATGATTGAAAGAAAGTCCAAATTAGCTGGGGCTGATTTTAATACTGCGTTACTGGAAGTGAGAAGAAAAAAGAAGCCTGGATTTCTCCGTTTATTCAATCATCTTCTCCCTATATACTTAATATGACCATTTGATTCTGAGCTATGGTTATATGGATAGGAATCCTTTAAAACAACAAAAAGACAAACATTCATAAATCAACAGTTTGAGGAAGCTTGGAGCTCACTCCATTACAAAGAAATATTGGGGATTCATCATATTCACTGAAAACTTAGTTCGAATGATAAACTATTTTCGTTTGAATGATAACTACACCAACTTTGATTGGTATCGATTTAATATCCAATTATTTATAAGAAGCAATGGTTAAGCCCTGTTATGTCTAAATGGTTTTTGGTAGAGATAGAAAATATCACAGAGAGGCCATGTGAATAACCTGTGCTGTCTCTTCATATGTCTGAGAGAGCACAATTGGATTTTATCTTTGTACCAATAATATGCTTTTTACAAATTAACTTACGACTTGTGAAAATCAGTATTTGAAAGGAAAAATAATTTTCTAATTTTTTTCAGACAGGGTTTCTCTGTAGCCCTGGCTATCCTGGACTCACTTTGTAGACCAGATTGGCCTCGAATTCAGAGATCTGCTTGCCTTTGCCTCCCGAGTGCTGGAATTAAAAGTCACTATGCCCAGATTGAAAGGAAATAACTTTAAATGAGTTTTTTTCCAAGTCATTATTTGAGTGTCTACCGGTAAATTCAGCATATCTTAGAATGTTAACAATGATTTTAATGAGTGATTATTGAATCATGTCCCCATGCCCCTTCCATTTCACTGCAGTCCTACTGGGCACTTTAAGAAAGACATCTCATTAGTGGTAAAGCCAACGGTGAATCCAGAGTGCTGACCTCAAAGCCCTTTCCTCATAACTTCTTTGACTTTCAAATAAAACAAGAATAGCCGAAAGAAATCTTAGATGCCCAGCTATGAGAAAAACATCTTTGATAAGTGAAGAGGAAACTGTGCTTCTTATTGGGTTACTTTGAGAAGACAATTTACTACTAGAACTGTACATATCTGCTTATCACCATCATAAGACATTCCATCCTCTTTCACATGTCAACTCTTTAACTTGTATAGAAAATGTGATGGTACAAAGTAATCTCTTTTTTGGCCAACAGGACAACAGGTCCTTATAGCTGCTACCTGTTGCTCAGGGATAACCATCAATCCTCTATGTCTGGCTGGGAAGAATGTCTGAGATTCTGATATGGCATCATTGTCATTTAACTCTGAACCCAAAACCTCTAAAGCAGAAGCCTGGACACTGGACTGATGTCTTTGCTGCCACTTGGTAGATGTTGCCATGTTTTGGAGGTTTATTTTCCAAGTAGGACATGTTAGTGATGTTATTAACTTAATGGCTCAAAAACAAACAAACAAACAAACAACAACAACAAAACAACCAAATTCTGCCTTCTTGTGCATTGCATATTTGTCACAAGGAAAAAATACTAGTCAAATCAAAGCAAAATAACTGTTGCCTGGTAAGGCCCTAATAAGCTAGGGAGAACGTATCATAGGACTCTGGCTGGCAGGCAAAAGTGAGTCTTTCAGGGCTGGGCGTGGTGGTGCATGCCTTTAATCCCAGCGCTTGGGAGGCAGAGGCAGGTGGATTGCTGTGAGTTCGAGGCCAGCCTGGTCTACAAAATGAGTCTAGGACAGCCAAAGCTACATAGAGAAACCTTGTGAAAAACACAAAACAAAACAAAACAAAACAAAACAAAACAAAAAGTCTTTCTTTCTCCCTTAAATCTTAGACAAGTGGGTTGTCAGAGACAGGCATCCCCAACAACACACACAATGGTAATCACTGTCACGGGGGGGGGGGGGGACCCACAGGGTGACATGAGGAAGCACTTCACTGTTGGAAGCAGTGACTTTTAAAACTTATTGTCCATTTTCCTAATCTGTGGGTCCCACCCCCATATGTGGTCATTTGGAGTCTGTGAACACTTGTTGATAGCAGAAGGTGTTTGACCATGATGTGATTAAACAGTAATTCAAAATTAAGTATGTGATTTACCCAGTGTGTTCCTGGGAGCTCTGGACTATTTCATGTTGTGTGACTTCAATGTAAGTTTGTGTCTGAATATGTAATGTGTGTGGTTTGCACTGTGCATGCCATCTAAACACCGTCTAAAATCCTTGGCTTAGATTTTCGACTATTGTCACATATGAGTTGTAGGAATTTTACTGTGCATGCGAAGCTTTGTGCTGCTACAAAAACATAATGGTTTAATTACCAAAGAACAAAGACTTTTTAAAATAATTTTCTAACATCAGTCTTCAGCATGTAAATATCAAATTAGTGTACCTTTGGATTGCACTGTTAGAATGCTGGGTTTTTGAAATTTTTTTAGAGTTGTTGGCTTACCCATCATAAAAATTTGCTAAATGAATGTTAGTTTGGGATTAAGGCAGCATCCAATCATTTATGAAATGGCCCTAAACATACTTCTGCTATTTTGTACTATGAGTTTATATGAAACAGCATAACAGTTATAAAATAAAAAAAAATCCATCAGATCAGAAGAATATGGAAGATGCTCTATATCCTGAATTTCCAAATATCAAGCCACATGTTAAATTATGTAAAAACAAATGGGTGAATGTGTTCTCATCTTTAACAAATAGTAAAGTTAAATACATGCTAAAGAATTATTTCAAGGTACTTTATGACTTATTATCACTAAATGCTCACTTTGTGTATCTATTCTATATACCTGCATCCCATCCTCAAGACCATCAAAACTTTCTCAAGTGAAATGCAGTAATGAGCGGAAAAAAAATGTAAGGTGTCCTGAATTAGTAGTGAACATGGTTCAGTAAATATTCTGAATTCCTCCAATAAATTAAGCTTTTATTCCAGTGAGAAATACTGCAGAGGGTTGTTTGAGAAGTGGTCCGAGCAATAGGGTAAAGCCCTGCGCTCCCCCAGGAGATGAGTGGATGTAGCAAGCCTGGTAGGCTGCAGGCATGTTCTACATTGTTTGAGGGGTAGCTGTGAGGATGGCAGTGTGCATGCTCATTGCTCCAATGGTGCAATACTTCGTGCAAAACATCAACATCTTGGGTACGTCTCCATTTATTTACACACTTTGACTTTTAGCCACAGTTGTTTTATCTGTGCACATTATTCATCTTAAGAGGAAATGTGTTTTATTTAAAGTTCTGTATGTTAAATTGGAACAAATTGTTTTTCCAGAAGTTATAATTTCTAAAAATCTTCATTCCTTCTGGAATACGTACATTTTCTCCCCCTCCCCCATTTTTTAATTGTTATTTAATCAGATTACATCCCAGTTGTTATCCTTTGGCTTCTATCTTCCCATTCCCACCCACCCTCTCTCTTCCTCCCCCTACCCTCCCCGAGCCCGCTGAAAGAAGGACACTCCTTCCCCACAGCCTATCAAGTCTCATCTGGGGAGTCTGCATTCCCTTCCTCTGTGTGCCTTCAGAGCCTCCCACCAAGGGGGAGGTGATCAAATCACTTGCACCAGTGTTCATATCTGGGGCAGTCCCCTCTCTCTCTACAACCTTGGAGAATGAACTGTCCATTCACTATATCTGGACAAGGGGTCTAGGTCCTCTGCATGCACTGTCCTTGGATGGTGCATCAGTTTGTGCAGTCCCCCCTTGGGTCTAGCTCCTCCAGCCTTGATGCTCTCCCTGTGGGGCTTCTGAAACCTTTGGGTCTTTACACCCCCATCTTCCATTCTTCCCTACCACTCTCAGCACTCTGCCCAGGGTCTGGCTAGAAGTCCCAGCATCTGTCCAATTCCCTGCGGGGTGGAGTCATTCAGAAGGCATCTATGTTGGGCTACTATCTGCTTATAAGTAAGTCATGCAATATATTCTGATCATGGCTTCCCCACCTTCCTTTCCTCCCAGAGCCTCCTTAACTCCTAACCCTTTCAACTCCAGGCCTTCTCTATCTCTCTCTAGAAAACAGTCAGGCACATTTAAAAAAAGAATAAAATAAAACAAACAAACAAAAACACAAAACTACACAAACAAATACATATGCAGAATTTTCTTCTTCTATTTAGTCTATTACATAATTTGACCATTTTATCAATTTTCTCTAGTCTGCCATTCAACCACCCAGGTGTTGTGCTGCTGCTGCTGATGATGATGATGATTATTATTTATTATTATAGTAATGTATTACATTACATTTTTGTAATATAGTAGTTATATTATTAATTATAATTATTGATATTATAATAGCAATAATTACAATTATATTATTATAAACAATGTAATAATATTAATAAAATAATTATAGATAAGAAATAATATAATTATCATTTATAAATAATTATAGACATTAAACAACACATTTATTAATTATATTATATCATAATTAATAATTATATTATTTAAATTATTATCATTATTATTAAGTTTTTATCATATGACTTTATTATATTTAGTTTTTTAAATATATATATTTATATTATTCACATAAAGAAAATAAAGTACATACAGCAGGAAGAACCACAAAACAATCAGGAATTATATAAATGTTACATTCATAATGATTTGGCTATTTGTATTTGGCAAAGTTGATGTAAACATCTTTCCTATCTTTGTGAGTCTAGAATTCTGAATGAAAATCAATATCTATCACATCTCCTATCTATTGACTTAAAACATCTATCTAGACCTAAAAACATCTTAATCCCTAGCCAACTAAGCTTAATTGTAAGACTAGACTATCTGGTCTTCAACCCCATCAGAAATGAGAAGGAATAAAACTTAATTACATGAGTATATTGGAAGTGCAGGTTAGCAGCTTCCAAAATGAAAAAAAAATGACAGAGACAGTTTGCTGCTTGAACAGTCACCCAAAACTATCACATTGAAGCATCTTCTTCAGCCTTCTGGCTCAATGTATCTGACAGACATATTTGTGAGGCAGGAACAATTGAGGACTTGCTTACCTTGCCTTGGCAGAGTTTGGCCATTGACTCTGCCTGCATCCAAGCTTGCCCTTTTTAAAGGCAGAATTCTGTCTGTGGCAGAAACAAGGACATTTTGCCCAGTGGCTTGTTTGCCACTTTTGAAGCCATCTCTATAAGGAGGTTCTTTGATACTCATCATCTTATTTAAGGTAGGCTGGGTGTTGTCAGGAGTTATCCTGTCTTGTCAAAGAATCTTTAGAATAATAAAAACATCTTTAAATGTCATATTATGTAGGTCTCTGAGGCTTTTGAAGACCTTATCTAACTATTTTACCTTAAATATGTAGAGAATCATATCTATCTGTTAGACCTAGGATACATATTCTTGTGATAAAAATAGACTAGTAATCGACATGACCATGATTTTATCAACTATTAATTAACATGTATTACTTATTTATCCTAAACAGCCTGCAATAGCACTTTCAAGATTTTGGAAGTAAACCTTGTATTATAACTGAGTTGGATGGTGCAATACCTCATATTAGAGTAGAAATATATATAATGTGTGTGAAGAATAATCTTAAATTTGAATTCTATAGCAACATGTCAAAATTAAACTTATTTTCCTCAATATACACAATTCTATACTAATGAATTAAAATTAACCTTATTTGTGAGTAACAATTATGGCCTTAAGTTGAGGATAGATTCAATAATCTACTTTTTTTTTCTATATCCTCCTTTCTTTCTTTTCAGTTCCTATCTCCTTACCTATGAAAGAAAGATAAAGGAAAAAAGAGACATCCCTGAGTCTGACCTTGTTTTCTTTCTGAATAGAAACAGTAATAACTTATAACAAATTCCCAATGAAAATAAGCATCTGTAGACCAAGAGAGCAAACAAAAACCTACTCAGTCCTCCCTTAGGAGAAATGGGGCATCATTCTCTTAAGGTTTCTTCAGGCTGATTGGAGGAGAATAATACCTTTAAAAGGGCCCAAATAAACTTGGGGAAATGATTAAACAAGCCAGGGGTCGCATTTGTGGTCCAGTTTCTAAATGTTGAGAAATTCCAGGCTTAATAGGAGTTCTGTATGTGATAGACTGAAATGCTGGGTCAATTAGGATCAGAAGCTTTCTATAAAGCTGTACTGTTCTGAAAGGTAACAGCAACCGAAGTGCCTGGGGATGGAACATGAACGATGCAAGATGTCAGCGTCCAGCATGGTGAGAGGAATGAATCCTGTCAGATCCGATCCAGAGTCAGTGTCTAGTACTTTTGTTCTGAAAACATATAATTTCTCACAAGCATTATTCGGTTCTAAAATTATAATTGTATGAGGTGTGTGGGATGCATAGAACAATTAAGGCAGATTCTCTGCTGTTTGTGTGAGCAGAAGTAAGACATCTGCAAATCTTCATTCATGCCATATGAAGAATGGCATCTAATAATAAGTCACAGGGATTTTGTGACCAACACCAAGTCTTGTCTATGGCTAAACATTAGTATCTCAGCCAGTCTCAAAGCTATTCTCATGTAGTAGTTACCTAATTGTCTGCAGTTCGAATTCTTTACATCCTGATTTTAGCCTCCGCCCTCATCTCCTCCCAATCCCAATCCCTCCCTCATCCACTCTCCCTCCCCTAGTCCTCAGAAAGGGGAGCCCTCCTCCAGTAACATCTTACCTCAGCCTATCCAGTACCAACTGTACTACCTGTTTCCTCATCTTCGGTGCCCTGGCAAGGCCGCCCTGCCAGGGGGGAGGTTATCAACATTAGGAGGCCTGAGTACATGTCATAAGTAGTCCCTACTCCCCATATTGTAGGACCCACAAGGAGACTGTGCTGCCTATTTACTACATCTGAGCAGAGGATGTGGAGAGAAAGCAACACTCCTTCATTGCTGGTGGGAATGCAAACTAGTACAGCCACATTGGAAATCTATCTGGTGCTATCTCAGAAAACTGGGAATAGGGCTTCCTCAAGACCCAGCTATTCCACTCCTTGGGATATACCCAGAAAATGCTCCGCCACACAACAAGGACATATGCTCAACCATGTTCATAGCAGCCTTATTCATAATAGCCAGAACCTGGAAACAGCCTAAGTGTCCCTCAGTTGAAAAATGGATAAAGAAACCATGGTACATTTACACTATGGAATACTACTCAGCTATATAAAAAAAAATGAGCATTTCTTTAAGTGTTTCTCAGCCATTTGATATTCATCTATTGAGAATTTTCTGTACCCCATTTTTTAATTGGAATATTAGGCTTGGTGGTGCTTAATTTCTTGAGTTCTTTATATATTTTCGATATTATCCCTTTGTCAGATGTAGGGTTGGTGAAGATCTTCTCCAAGTCTGTAGACTGTCGTTTTGTTCTGTTGAATGTTTCCTTTGCCTTACAGAAGCTTTTCCATTTCATGAGGTTCCATTTGTTAATTGTTGATCTTAGAGCCTGAGCTGTTGGTCTTCTGTTTAGGAAGTTGTCTCCTGTGCCAATGAGTTTAAGGTTCTTCCCCACTTTTTCTTCTAACAAATTTAGGATGTCCAGTTTTAAGTTGAGGTCTTTAATCCACTTGGACTTTATAGTTTTGTGCGTGGTGATAAATATGGGCCTGTTTGTATTTTTCTGCATGTAGCCATCCAGTTAGACCAGCACCATTTGTTGAAGATGCTATCTTTTTTTCCATTGTATGGATTTGGCTTTTTTGTCAAAAATCAAGTGCCCATAGCTGTGTGGGTTTATTTCTGAATGTTTTAAATGATTATATTGATGAACCAGTCTGTTTCTATGCTAGTACCATGCTGTTTTTATTACTGTTGCTCAATAGTATAGCTTGAGATCTGGGATAGAGATTCCTCCAGAAGAACTTTTATTGTACAGGATTGTTTTAGCTATTCTGGTTTTTTTCATTTCTCCATATGATGTTGAGAATTGATCTTTCGAAGTCTGTAAAGAATTGCCTTGGAATTTTGATGGGAATTGCATTGAATCTATAAATTGCCGTTGGTAAGATGGATATTTTTACTATGTTGATTGTCTTAATCATTTATTTTATATAAGGTTTCTGTATAAAGTTTTTGAGATAAGACTGCCCTGGAGCTTGCTCTGTAGACCAAGCTTGCCTCAAATTTGAAGATTCTTCTGCCCCTGCCTCCCAAGTGCTAGGATTAAAAGCATACATCATCACTGTCAATCATGTGCTATATATTATTGAGTTTCATATGACTCTTTTGATAATTTCTCATTTTCAACTGAGTTTCTCTTGTTTGTTGTGAGAACATAGTCTGCCACCTCATGGGACTTGTCCATTTAAAAATCCTTCTCAGATAACAAAAACAAAACAACCACAAAAAAATCTTAGCCATGTATCTGCTGTATCTATTAGTTGTTTAGTTTATTCTAGAGTAGGTTTTAATAGCAACTTAAATTCTGCCTTTGGTATTGTAACTCTCTGGTTGTCTTGAGCTCCTTGGCATAATTTCTGGTTTTAATGGCTTCAGGTAATGCATCTGAGTTCTGAGGAAGAGAGCAGAGGTGGCTTTGTTGATGGTGTCCCCACTGAGTTCTGCTGCTTCAGGGAGGGATGGCTGAAATGCAGTGAAACTATACGTCTACTGTCTTCAGTATATCAGATGTCAGTTGATGTGTGGTTCTGAGACCTCTCAGATGGATCTTGAATTCCTGTGGACACATACTTCTGTATAGAGGCTGACCAAAGTTAGTGTCTTTTCTTACTAAGGACATTCTGGTTGATCTCAAATATTAAACTGTAGGTTTTGCCATTTTTAAAACCTACTTTATTTGGAGTTGTGTAATGTCTCTACCTCCTTTCCAGCCCATCTACCCTCAATAGGAGAGAAAGGAGGGTAACAGGGACAGTAGAAGGAGACCTTTTGAGACTCAGTTCCTTGGGCCAATTACATTCTTTGTTGTCTGGGTTCCAGCAGACCCATTAAACAGCAAACCTGCAATTCAGAAAAAAAGTGACCACAACCACAGCAGCCAGAACCTAGAATCATTCTCTGGAGAGTTTCTCTTTAGGAGCATCTTGAAGCAGAGTGAAAAACAGACAAGCAAAGTGAACCGATGCAAAAGAGATTAATATTTGTTATTTGAACTATTGGTACTCTCTCATAGTCCATACTGGATGTTTTCAACTGGCAAAGATCATGCTTCTGTAAGAGGCAGTTCTCTTTCTAGTGGACAGACATCACATACCCGCTCACAATTCTGTTTCCAACAGACAAACATCACACACCCTCACACGAGGCAGTTTTATATCCCACTCTTGGGATCAAAACAAAAACCTGTTTATATCCACCCACTACATTAAACCATTCTTGCCTTTCTGGTTTATATCTAATTTACATGGTGTAGTGAAACATTATCTATGTATATATATATATATATATATATATATATATATATATATATATATGAATTTAGTTTGTTAGGGTGCTGATAAGAAAATTTATGCTTTCACTGATAAGCCACACTAGCCTGTTATCTTCTATTTGGGGATTTATTTGTGTCTTCATATAAACCCAGAGTTGCTCTCATAGATTGAGTTGGGCAAAGTATGGCCTTTTCTTTTGTTTTTCCAGAAGTATCTTTGTGATACTTAAAAGAAAACCTATTTGCTAGAATATATTAATAATGCCACCTATATTTGGTGTTTTCTACAGGGAATGTCATAACCTATGTGTTTTCTTTAAATTATATAGAATTAGATAATTTTTAGTAATTGCCTAGTATTCTTAATTCTGTTTTCAAAGTTTGGTCACCTTTATTAATATTCTCAAAGGAACATCTTTATGTTTCATTGATTTTTATCTATTGCTTTTCAGTTTATGCTTATTTATTTTTTATCTGATACTTATTAGTTTGACTCAGCCTTCTTGATCTAATGTCGATAGTTGATCCTAAGGGTACGAAATAAAACTCTATTTTTTCCTAATATGTATGATTAATACTATAAATTTACTGCCACGCCCATCTTAAGCAGCCTCCCACATATTTTAGTGTATTCTAAGTTTAAAACATTTTTAAAGATGTATTTTTATTTGTAATTGTGTGTGTGTGTGTGTGTGTGTGTGTGTGTGTGTGTTTTCCTCAGAAGCCAGAAGAGAGAATCAAACTCCCTAAGCCTGAGTTAAAACAGCTGTGAGTTTCTTTATGTAAATGCTAGGAGTTGAACTCCAATCTCTGTAAGAGCATCAAGTGTACATAACCATTAAGCCATATCTCCAACTCCAATCTTTAAACTTATTGAGATTTATGTTATATTTAGAATATAGTATGTTTTTATTTGTGTTCCATAGTCTCTTGAGAAGACTAAGTAACCCCATGGTGTAGATTGAACAGTTTTACAAATATCAATTTTGAAAAACATTCATTATGACATGGATTGGTAGGTTAATGTCTTTTTATATTTGTTTTTCTGCCCACATAATTTATAAATTATTTAAGTAAAGCTATTAGGCTATCTCACAGTAATTGAGAATTTATCTGCTTTTGCAGCTTTAGTCTGTATTCCTGGACATATTTTAAGGTTCTGATATTGAGTGCCAATATTGTTATATTTTTGTCATGATTAATTAATCTAGCATCAATAATTGACTTTAAGAAAAGCGGTGGTAGGACTATTTTCTCTAAATTCTATGTCAGATATTAATATCCATATTAATATAATATTACTGAATAGCATTATTGCAGCATATATTTTTCTATCATTTAAGTTCTAGTGTAAATTTGTCCTTAAATGTCACCATTTTTCTTGAAGACGACATATTTGGTAATGTCTTTGAGTAAATATGTATGTCAGAATTTACAAATTTACACCTTTAAAATATACAATTTAAACTACCAATTTTACCTAAGCAAAGCTGTTTATAAATGTAAGGTAAGTAAAAATAGATTTTATAGTGTGGAGTACAAACAGGATGCAGAAAATATTATCATATTTTCACTAGTTTATGGAACGTGGGAAGTGTGAAGGGGGATTCTTGCTCCACACTAACACGAGCCAAACAGGAGCCCACATTCCTCTCACCAGTCCCTACCTACTTTCACATCTATTTCTTCAATCCATAACATGATGCAATGACAGCCTCCAGGAATGGAAGGTGATGGACATCCAGTTGGGTCATGTTGCCTTCTTCTTATTCTGCTATTGGATGTGCCAAGCCCCAGGCTGCAGGAAGGAACATGGCTGCATGCTTTCTATCAAATTCTAGTTTAGAATTATGCTTGGTACAGGTGACTCATGAACATCATGGTCAGAGGATCATCAGCATGGAAAGTCATTTGTGAAGTTCCTGCAAAGTACAGTTTCATTCAGTTAAGGACTGAAAATATATTTTTCTAAGAACATCCCACAACCACTGTTGATCCTGCATCATTGAGGTATTGCAGTGCAACTTTCCCTCTTTGCTCATGATTATTTTAGTGATTTCTAAAAGTTGTAATTACACTAACAGAAAGTCTCCCACACTCTGACAAGTGGGAAAATACACATTCACTACAGACAAAATGTGGGTAGTGTCATCTTTTTTTTTTTTTAATCCCCTTGGATTTTATACTGTGAGAAACTATGAAACACTAATGCAAACAGCCTCAAGCCACTGAGTCACTTGTGGTACAAACCACCATGGGGTTTATCAGGATGCTTTAGGGTATTGTTTTACTTTGTGCTATCTCCTGAGCAAGTCAAGAGTTGAAGACTCTAAGCTCCCCAACCTAATTATCCCCCCTCTGTCAGGTGGTATTAGTCCACCCCTTTCCAAACTTCTACCCCCTGTAAAAGTCACCTTACAAAGAAGCAGTTGCTACTTCAACTTGGAGATGTATTGAGTCTAGTTTCTGCTCCCATCATAAATTCTCATAATTTGATTGGCATGTTTCTGTATGCAGAACAAGAATGTCGGAGTAGATGCAGGCACTCCTAATAAAGCATCTCATGTTACAGTTGATGAGAAAAACAAGCCTACAAAACCACAAGTTGGAAAGAGCGCTGCTTAAACTATTTGCCTGGGGAACAATGCTACTGTTTTAACATCTGTTCATATAGTCATTCAGTATTGTTGAATGATTGTCATTGGGGGTCAATATGGCCAAAATACATTGCATGCATGTATAGAAAATTTGAAGGAAACAGAAAATATATTATGTTAAAAGAAACTGGTGTAAGCAATTAAGATTGTGTTGAAAATTTGTGAATATTGAGTAGAGCAAAGATTAGAACCCAGGAGGTTTGGCTCAGAATCATCCATTCAACTAGGAAGCTACACTAGTCTCAAAATGTAGCTAATATTTATAGGAAGCACATGTTAGATATGGTATCACATACCTTAATCTCAGAACACAAGAGGCAGAGGCAGAAGGTACATCATGAGTTCAAAGTCAGCAAGTTTCAGAACAGCCAGCACTGTATAGGAAGACCTTGTCCCCAAAGTAAGAAAACACAAATGTGATGGAGAGAGAGATAAGCAGGGAGAGATGGAGGAGGGAGGAGAGAGGGGGAAGGAAGAGGAGGAAGAGGAGAAGGAGGAATTATTACAAGCCTTTTACAATTATCCCTTCGTTTAATCTCATACTGCATCACGGTTGTCTGTGACTTAGGCACTCTGTTTTCCCATTGTTTCTTGTGATAAGACTCAGATTCAGAAAGGTTAACTTGTTCAAGGATTGAAGCAATAGGCAGAGTAGGGATGTAAATAATTACTACATCAATTCAAAGCCTGTGCTTCTCCCCCAGATAATAAGGAAAATGCCTGATTACCATTTGTATAAAGGAGGCTACTAATTTTTTTGTTGTTAATTTTGTGTGCATCCAATTTGCTGAAGGTGTTAATCAGCTGTAGGAGTTCTCTGGTAAGAATTTTGGGGTCACTTATGTATTCTACCATATCATCTGAAAATAGCAGTATTTTGACTTCTTCCTTTCCACATTGCATCCCTAAATGATAAAGAGGCTGAAGAAGAAATTAGGTAAACAACACCCTCCACAAGAGCCACAAGTAATATAATGTACCTTGTGTAACTCTAACCAAGAAACTGAAAGATGTGTGTGACAAGAACTTCAAGTCTCTGAAAAAAGAAATTGTGGAAGATACCAGAAGATGGAAAAATGTCCCATATTCATGGATCAGTAGGATTAACATAGTAAAAATGGCCATCTTACCAAAGGCAATCTACAGATTCAATGTAATTCCTATCAGAATTCCAACACAATTCTTTACGCACCTTGAAAAAACAATTCTCAACTTCAAATGGAAAAGCAAAAAAAAAAAAAAAAAAAAAAAAAAAGTGCTTGTCTAACTGGATGTCTGAATGCAGAAGAATGCAAATAGGTCCATATCTATCACACTACATAAAACTCATACCCAAGCAGATCAAAGACCTCAACATAAAACCAGATAAACTAAATCTGATAGAAGAAAAAGTGGTAAATACCCTTGAACACATTTGCACAGGAGACAACTTCCTGAACAGAATACCAACAGCTCAGGAACTAAGATCAACAATTAATAAATGGAACCTCACTAAACTTAAATGCTTCTGTAAGGCAAAGGACATCATTGAAAGGCCAAAACAGCTGCCTACAGAATGTGAAAAGATCTTCACCAACCCTACATCCTAGAGAGGGCTGATATACAAAATATATAAAGAACTCAAGAAACTAGACAGCAACAAACCAAACAAGCCAATTAAAAAATGGGTCACATAGCTGAACAGAGAATTGTTTTTTTTTGTTTGTTTGTTTGTTTTGTTGTTGTTGTTGTTGTTGTTTGAACAGAGAATTCTTGACAGAGGAGTCTCAAATGGCCAAGAAGCACTTTTTAAAAAATGTTCAATGCCATTAGTCATCAAGGAAATGTAAATCAAAACTACTATAAGACTCCATCTTACACACATCAGAATGGCTATAAGATAAAAAACTCAAGAGATAGTTTGTGCTGGCAAAGATGTGGAGCAAGGTGAATACTCTTCCATTGCTGGTGGGAGTGTAAACTTTTACAAACATTTTGGAAATCAATTTGGTAGTTTCTCAGAAAACTGGGGATAGATATACCTCAAGACCCAGCTATACTATTCCTATGTATATACCAAAAAGATGCTCCACTATACACAGGACAATTGCTCAAACATGTTCATAGCAGTTTTATTTGTAATACCCAGAAACTGGAAACAACCCAGATGTCCCTCCATGGAAGAATGGATTATTAGTTCACAAGCTGATTGGCTAGCCTCCTAGCCAATCTGATTTGCTTAGCAACCTCTGACATCATCACCTGCCACTCACCTCCTGAAGTGTGCCAGAGGCACCAGATATAAAAGGACTCAGGTCCTAACTCTTCTCCCCTTCCCTTCCACCAAATAAATCTCTCCATGTCATATCTGTTGTATGGCATCTCATTTTTAATGATAACATGGGTAAAGAAAATGTGGTACATTTACACAATGGAATGTTACTCAGCTATTAAAAACAAGGGAATCATGGAATATGCAGACAAATGAAATAGAAAATATCATCTTGAGTGAGATAACCCAGACCCTGAAATACTTGTATGGTATGTACTCACTTATAAGTGGCTATTAGTCACAAAGTACAGGATAACCATGGTATAATCCACAGGCCCAAAGAAGCTAAGTAAAAAGTAGAGCCCAAAGGAGGGTGCTAGAATCACACTGAGAAGGGGAAATAAAATAGATATCTGAAGTAGATGGAGGGAGGGAATTGGATAGGAGAGGGGGGAAGCAGGGGAACAGAGGCAGGAATCAGATCTGGGGAGAGGGGAAGTAGGACTGGAAGAGAGAAAAGAAACTGGTTAGGGGACATCTCTGGGATCAGAGAGGATCACAGAAGCCTACGGAAGTGATCCTAGCTGAGACTCATTGCAGTGGATATGGAGTCTGAAATGGCCAACACCTGTAGCAAAGTGGGAACTCTAGAAAGAGGACACCAACCCACCTACAAAACCTTTGACCCCAAATGTGTGCTGCCTACAAGATGTGCAAGGATAAAGATTGAACAGAGACTGAGGGAAAAGCCAACCAAAGACTGGCCCAACTTGAGACCCATCAATTGGAAGAAAGCCAACCATCGACACTGCTAGTGATACTCTACTATGTTTGCAGACGGGAGCCTAGCATAACTGTCTTCTGAAAGACTTCATCTAGCAGCTGATGGAAACAGATGCAGAGACCCACAGCCGAACACTAGGCAGAGCATGGGGTGTCTTATGGAAGAGTAGGGAGAAGGAATGAGGGAGCTGGAGAGGTCAAGGACACCCCAAGAAGATCAACTGAGTCAACTATCCTGTACCCATGAGGGTTCACGAAGACTGAACCACCAACCAAAGAGCACACATGGGCTGGACCTAAGCCCCTTACACACACATAGCAGATGTGTAGTTTGATCTTCATATGGGTCCCCTAATAATTAGAGCAGAATCTGTCTCTGACTTGTTGTCTGCCTTTGGATCCCTTTCTCCTAGCTGGGCTGCCTTGTCTTCCACTAGTGAGAGAAGATGAGCCCAACCCTGCTGTGATTTGATGTGGCAGTGTGGGTTGGTACCCACTGGAGGGGGTCCCTTTTCTGAAAATAAAGGGATGGAGGTATTAAGGGAGGGGCGTGAGAATGGGATTGGGAAGAGAGAAGGAGAAAGGGCTGCTATGGGGATGTTAAGTGAATAAATTAATGAATGAATGAAAAGAAAGGAAGAAAGAAAGAAAGAGAGAGAGGGGGGAGAGAGAAAGAGAGAAAGGAAGGAAGGAAGGAAAGAAGGAAGGAAGGAAGGAAGGAAGGAAGGAAGGAAGGAAGGAAGAAAGGAAGAAAAGAACAACGTCTTTAGCCAAATCACAGAGCCCACTACTAAATGTTGTAGCTGAGCCTATTGAAAAGCAGTCAAGGGTGTGGTTAAGGCGTCCGGCAAGAAAGACTCACTCACCCATGCTCTTCTTTTATCCTTCCCCTTCCTCTTTGAAGATCCCACGCTTCTTTCTACTGTAACATCTACTTGTGGATTGAAATACAATGAGATTTATATTAGTTGACTCACCTGCTACTACAAAATGAGCAATTGAGTGGAGAAAGAGATGGGGAAATGTAATCAGGTTTTCTAAAAGCCAAAGTAGAGATCTTGGGATTAAACAAGATAAAAACTGTCCTCCTTGTCAAATCTCAAGCCAAATACCAAAGACTTCCATGGACCACTACTGAACAAGTACTTCCATTTTAACATAGCATAACTTACTGTGGAAGTCGGCTCAGACATGGAGGATAATGTCTGTGGAACACAAACACAGACAGCCAAGATAACTCTGTTTGAGAAAATCTTTTAAAGCAGAGCAGTGTAACATCTGGTCAGTAGGAGGAGAGCAGCAAGAGAGGGAACTCCAAGACAACAAATTCGTGGAGTTTTTTTTTTTTTTTTTTAATATTATAACCGCTAACATTCTGACTCCAATTAAAACAGAAATTCTTATCAGAAATAGAAATTTTTCGTAACAACAAATATAAAATACTTGGCATTCATTTTGGAGTCTTGTGTGAGAGTCAAGAAAATAGATGCAACAGATTGAGTAACTATAAATCACTAATATACTATGGAAAATAATAAAACTAACTGTGGAAGATAGGCTATGGACCTTCCAAGATTACAGTTTTTTTTTTTAATAAAAGTTACTGTAACACATTCTAATATTCTGTAATATAACTTAATATACTTAACATACTGGCTGCCAATATGTGCTATATTGAAAACAACAAGGTGTGATAAAAAAGTTCAAGGACCAAGCTGAGCTTTCAGTGATGTTGGAATTCAGTCACCATGAACCCCACACACATAAAAGTGGTGGTGGTGATTCTTGACACTCTGACTGATAACACACAAAAGTTAGAGCAAAGTTCTGAGCATCACAGCTCTGATGAGAGCTCCGAGTCAGTATGTGAGCTTTGCAAAGATGAGCAGTCAAATCTCCCCCAGTCATCAGGTTGAGAGAAAGAAGATGGCAGAGACAGACTATGAAGAGGATCAGAGAGGAGACAGATATGAGCAGGCAAAGAAATCTGACATCAAGGAAACGAAGAGGCTTCCAGTGTGATCTGAGACATGGAGAACTGAATGAAAGCAGACAATTAAAAAAACCTGAGTCTGTGTGTGTGGCGGGGACTTGCATTAACAACAGCAACAACAGCAACAAAACAAACAAACAAACAAACAAACAAAACCAGGGTACTAAATCATCTAACACACCATGACTGCACAAGAAAGATACAAAATCATGTTTTTACTTCCTTTTTATTTTGGTAATTTCCTTCATGTACACAATGTATTTGAATCATTTTTATCCCCCAATCCTTCCCTCAACTCCTCCTGGACTTCCTCCTAACCTCCTTTCTAATTTTATGTCTTCTTGTTCCTTTTCTTCCTCCTCTTCCTCTTCTTCCTCCTCTTCCTCCTCTTCCTCTCTTCATCCTCCTCCTCTTCTTCCTCTCTTCCTCCTCCTCCTCTTCCCCTCCTCTTCCTCCTCTTCCTCTTCTTCTTCTTCTCCTCATTCTTCTCTTCATTTCTTCTTCTATAATCCACTGAGTCCCATTTGTGTTGTTTGTATGTGCATGGCTGTAGCATGCCATCTACTGGAGTATTAGCAATCTACCATGGGCTACACATTAACCTCAATGATCATCACCTTCCAATAGCTTTTCAGCCAGAGATGGGGCCTCATAAGCCTCTTCTCCTTCTCTCATGTTGGAGTGTTGAGTTGGACTTGATCTTGCACAGGTCTTGTGCTAGCAATCACACATACTGTGAATTCATGAATGTAACACCCCGGTCACAGACAGAAGACAGAATTTCATAGTAATCTTTCCCAATCTCTGGCACTTTCAATCTTTTAAAAAATTATTATAAAAAAAACATACAATGACTTGAGAAGGAATATAGCTTAATTACCTAAATGAACTGAAAATGCAGGTTAGCAGCTTCCAAAATAAAAAAATGACTGAGACAATTTATTTCCGAACACTATAATGTTGGAGCATCATCTTCAGCCTTCTAGCTCAATATATCTGACAGACATATTTGTGAGGCAGGAACTATTGATGACTTGCTTACCTTGTCTTGCCAGAATTTGGCTGTCGACTCTAATGGGGTTGAAGACCAGATAGTTTACTCTTACAAATAAGCTTAGTTGGTTAGGGGTTAAGATGCTTTTTAGATCAAGATAGATGTTTTAAGTTAATAGAGATGAGATATGATAGATATTGATTTTCATTCAGAATTTTAGACCCAACAAGTTAAGAAAGATATTTACTTCAAGTTTGCCAAATACAAATAGCCAGATCACCAGCAATATAACATTTATGTAACTCCTGATTGTCTCGTGGTTCTTCCTGCTGTATGTAGTTTATTTCATTCATGTGTAATAATATAAATATATATGTTAAAAATAAACAAAATTAATAAAAAAATCATACACTATAATCTGATTACAATTTTCCCCAACTCCTTGCAGACCTCCCTCCCCCACCTCTTCCACTATGTTTTCTGAGCCCTAGGATAAAAACAGTATGATGTACATGTACTGCCTTTGGCTAAGCATTATAGTTGGATGAGTTCTGAGTCTCTGTATCTGTGAGTCTCTGCTGTGAGTCATTTTCCATGGCAAAAAAAAAAAAAATCTTTCCCGATGATAGTGAAAGTTGTGCTAGTCTATTTGTACAATTTTAAGTATTGAGAAACCAGTCGAAGCACTGCACAAATAGCTCAGTGGTCAAGGGGGCTTGCTATGGTTATGGATCACTTGAGTTCAGTTCTCAAGACCCAGGTCTTGCAGCTCACAACCACTTATAACTCCAGATCCAGGGGACCCAATGCCTTCTTCTCACCTCCATGGCCTAGCATACTCATATCTACATACACACACATACACACACACACATACACACATACACATACATAATTAAAAATAAACAAATCTCAAAAAAATAAGGTAGTTGATACTATTCAGCATCATATATTTCTGGGCTTATAAAGTATGTGAAACTCCAAGGGCATCAAGGATCGATCAAGCAAAAACAATACATTAGGACACAAAGCATGCCAGAGGGTGTATCTGGAATTTTTGAGCATTTTTCCTGACAGAGCAAAAATATATACATGGGCTTACTTGTTAGGGAAATAATAGTGACCTTGAAAATGTTCTAAGTTTCTCCATGTTGACATTCCACAATGGGAACTTGCACTGAAGTCCTCCCCCCTCCACCTCTTTAATTACTAAATGATGGGTATACGAGATAGCACAAGTGACTTGTTTCCAGAGCCTATGCAGATAGAACAGAAAAAGGAAACACTAGACCATAGGTAGAATCTAATCCCCCCTAAAGGATCTAGGTTTTAAATCTGGCTCGTTTACTCCATGACCTTGGGTTGTTGCCTTGGGGAGGATGAGTATAGTCCAAGAATGGGAGCAGAACTGGCAGGGGTAGGTCACTTTTCATAAAAGCCTTTTATTATTTCTCCTATGCAGGTAGCTAGACCAGAATCTCCCCTCTCCAGGTGACCACCATGAGTGCTTGTCTCACCAAGTGATGTTGAGTGTATATTTTTTGCTATCTTAGAGGTAAAGAAGAAAAAGCAAGTGTCATGTTCATTTCTCGTTTGCTTTCAGTACCCTAATCAATTAGCAATTAATAAGATGCCTCTAAGATATGGCTACAGACCAGCTTGCTGGAAATTAGTCCTCAATTTAGGTTCCCTCTTCCCAGGTGACTCAAAAAAATTAATAAAGATTTTATTTTACAATGCTTTCTCTACATCAAGTCCAATGCCGTATAGATTGATTTAAAAATAAGTTAGGCAAAAGTGTTAAGACCAAACAAATTTTATGTCAAAACTTACACAGAGTATCAAGTCAATATTATCAAATATTCATAGGTTTGAAATTGGAGGAATATTCTTAAGGTCTCTATGAAAAACTGTAGCTGCAGACTGCTGAACTGAAGAGTGCACTAGTAACATAGATTCTTTCTTCCCCACCTCATACCTCTCTCTCTCTCTCTCTCTCTCTCTCTCTCTCTCTCTCTCTCTCTCTCTCTCTCTCTCTCTCTCCCGTCATTCTACTGTCTATTTGGGTAAATCAAAAAGAACAAGACTTTGTATTTTTCTTTTCAGAGTATGATAATCCATCTCCAGAGAGGCAAAAGCAATACAGGACTAGTAGTTAAGACACCAGACTATGGGACTAAGCAAATCTATGCACAAGTTATTGCAAAATTTTTCACAAACTTAAGTAGCTGTGCTCAAGTCATGTAACCAATCTGAGCCCATGTTTCTGATGCAATGTAGCTGACCTCACGTTAAGGAGGGTGAAATTAGTTGAGCCCTTAGCTCAAGCCCTTAGCTCATACTGTCACCGCAGTGCTTACTTTTTGACATTTCCATTTTGGAATCCTGGTTGCTCAACAGCTTCGCTTACTGCATAGCAAGCTCAAGAAGCAGTTCCTCAGCTTGACTTCTACTCTCCACTCTAGAGAGCCAGGCTGGCCACGCCCTTTCATTCAGCAGCTTTCAAACGAAAACTACTGCGATCATTTATCAAAAAACTATCAAAAAGAAAATCTTCAGGTTCTCCAGGAAAATCTTACATAAATCCCAGCAGATAGGGCAGCTATTTTAGAAAGGGCTTTTAGTTGGGAGTCCTGGTTCTCCCAGCTTTGTGTGGCCTGAACTCGGGAACATTTACTTAAACACCTTATCACTTTGCTACTCTGAAACATTCAGTTAATAAAGGGTGTTGCCTGGCTTTGCTTTCAGGCTTGTGCCTCTCAGATGAGCCCATGTACCTGAATGCACTTTGAAGTAGTAACTCACTATACAAATACACACTAACTTCCTATCACAGCACAAGCTTCTGCAATTTGGCTCACCTATTTGATTCCACCTCCCCCCCCCCCAGCCCCCAACAGATTTACCTTCCTAATTACAGGCACTTCCTCGCTAACAAGCAGGTTGGATTCCAAACTTTAATTTGCTAATCAGTTGTTAGGAGCTCAGTGCACATTTCCCCCTTAGAAATGATGTTATAAATGGAATGGTTCGCTTCTGAAGCAATCTTCAAATGACTCCAGAGTCTAAGACATAGTTCAAACATTATACATTAGCCATAAGACTGTTGGAAAAATGTAATGTTAAGTAATTCAAAAGGCAGCATAATGAAAACAAATAAGTTTAATTTAGCAACCAGTAGTTCTGCGTAGAAAAGAAGTAGATATGAACGTTTGTGGAGACCCTAAACACAAATGTCTGAGTCCCAAGTATTTTAGAAATGGGTATTACTTTCTTGTTACTATGAGTGATAACATCAAAAACCTAAATTTTCCATTTAGAAGTGATGTGTGCTTCTTAACAATTACTACTAGGGTCAACTCCTGCAGCACAATCATTAGAAACGGATGAAAGTGATGACTTGAAGGGGTGTGGAAATTAAAGAAATACCAGAGAAATGTCAGAAAGATAAAATGAATGTCTGAAAATTGCCTCATTTAAAAATGTACTTCAAACTTTGAAATTTAGTGTGACCACAAAAACCTGGAAAAGAAAATGGATAGCTAAAGTGATGTAAACTCAACTTGGGGGTGGGAGGACTGGGGCAGGAAGGAAAGCATGTACATGACTTCACCCTGTTAAAGCTTAAGAAATACAACAGCACCTTCCACAGGGAGAGCAAGCTCTTTAGTTGGACAGTTGTAGGAAAAGGAGCAGCCTATCAACATACTGTGGGAGGGGCTGTGAAGTCTTCTGCTGGGGAGGTGAAGACAGGAAGTAGAAACAAGTATATATATATATATCTGGCCTTTGGTATGAACTAGACATTTATAATGTAGCAACTCCAGAAGGCAATATTTAAATAACACTGGCATCGTTTAAAGAAAGAATTGGTATCTGGCAAATAATCAGCCAAGGATGAATATATTTAATAGCGGTGTCCATGATGGGTTGACACATAGTCATTTGAGAGAGATATCATGCTTATTCTAGAAGTGGTAGCTGTTTTCCACCCAAACAGCAAATATTTATTTTAACGCCTATTACTTGCAAAGACCCAGAGGATACCGAATAGAAGGCTGCTTACTAAGGGAAGGACAGACTGCCTTCCAGACAAAGTCTTTGTTTGTAAAGGTCTCATGCCAATGGAGACATGCCAGGGCAGCCTTTGCTGGTAACACTGTCCAGTGTGTTCCCATCTCTTGTTTTTCACCATTTTCAGAGTCCTCACTCTATCCACATTTTCAATATCTACCGCTTGTCTCTTCTTCTGCTCCCTTTAAACGCTGCCGTTTCTGGAGTTCTAAATTTGGTTTTCTTATCATTTTACAAATGCTCCATAAACAATTTCACCCACACCCATGGTTCCAAGCCCCACCTATAGACTACATTCTACACACTCACACCCAAAACCCTTTCCTTGCCCAGACTTCTCTTTGGATTCCAGACTTCTACATTCAACCACAAGGCAAGCCAAAAATGTCTAGATAAAATTCATTTTTCTTTTCATTTTCAAAATCATAGTCCTAATCATTTTAAAACTTGAAGTACATTTATAAAGCGGGGAAATTTTTCAGATAATTTTTAAATAACCTTTTGATATTCATCCTAGAATGTAAAATGATTTGTATTCTTCATTTAAGTGTATTCTTTACTGAAACACTGATATTCTTCCTCTCATCTTAGTGCTATGAGGCATGATAAAGAATTTGTAATCCATTTATTTTATAATATTTCTGACAAAGGATCTTTTAGTGAATTTGAAAAGTCAAAATCAACAAAGATGCATTTTTCCTGTCCATGATGTTTACCTAGGAATGATTTCCACAGAGGGATAATTGATAAGACACACTACCAATATTTTGTTTTTAAATGATACCATCAGTACAGCAGAAGGTACAATGGAGACTTCAATTCTTATTCCAGAATCTTCACCTGGTTTTGTCTTCTGTTAGTTAGTTAGTTAGTTAGTTAGTTAGTTAGTTAGTTAGTTAGTTAGTTGTTTAAGCTTTCTTCTCAGATAATGCTGACCTTAGAGGGATTGATACTTGGAAAGGTTTGTACTGAAAACTCAACAATAAACCTTTTTATTTATAATAGTGACAGTTTGACTTTGCAATGCTTAGTACACTAAAACAATTAATTAAGAAAGGGCTCCATTCTAAGTCAAAGTTGTGGTATTACACAGGCCACTAGCAAAAGGCAGTGTCAATTGAGCCAACCCCCAAATTTCTACATTTCTTTTGATTTTTTTGATATTGCCCACCCATTGGCTATTAGTAAACTCTGCTGAAGAATAACTGAGTGCTTGGATATCTAAGCTTCCTTTTTGCTACTAACAATGGAAGTTTCAAGACACTTTAGGCTTGAATATGTGTGCAAGATATAATCTTTTAGAGTCCCTTAACTTTGTGTAACTTGGGCTCGCCTCGCACTGGCCTTATGTGGAATCCTATTTCCTGAGTGGATGAAATAGAAGAAACATGGATTGTGGAAGTAAATGGACAGAATTTAGCTACTCCACATGGTTTTGTTGCCCAGTACCTGTAGGAACTTTGCCAAGGCATCTGACCTCCCCAAGCCATGATATGTACTTTATAGAGTTCATACATAATAAGACTAACGCATATTTATGAGTTTCTGGCACACTGCTTGAATCTTAATAGATGTGCAGAAATTCTCAAGATCATTATTCCGTCATGGCAGACAAAGTAGATATACAATGGTTCCAGGATCCTGGCTGGAAATGTTTATTTCTCAAAGCATCCCCACTGCTTTGAGGAAAAAAACTACGATGACTGCCTATTTCTCTATCCTCACTTATTTCTTCTCTGGCTCACAACCAACTACCCACTTTCTAGAAGTATTGTTACTTTTCACTAGGAGAGCCTTCCTGGACTTGCCTGGTTGGTTCTACTCCTCCCTATAAATTTACATCAAGATGTCAAGTTCTGGAAAGTCAGCTATACTCTTCTAGAGCAACATAGACATGTCTCTCCTGGGCTTCCAGTTCCTGTCACAATCTCCTTTTCAATTTTTTGTCTGAGATCAAAGTAGGAATTAGATATTGAATTAATCTTTATTTCTCTACAAAGCATAGCTCAGTCTTGAGTAAATAATGGGTGTGCAATAGAATTTTCTTGATTACCTGATAAATAAATCCATTAAATGGTACAAGACCTAAAATACAAAGTATGGTTAATATTAAGCAAGAGTTTTCTTTTTATGTATGTGTTTGAGAGATGGGTGAGTTGTCTTCTATTTAAAATTAGTTTATTGTTGGCATAAGAAAGTAGTTTTTTCTCTTGGGAGTAATGCTTCTGGGCCAGTGAGATGTGGATAAACTGAAGAAGGATTAGAAGGCATGAAAAATTGGAACGTTGTTCTCTTCTGCTAAATACCTGTCTTTACAAGCAAAGACTTTACATCCATCTGAAACAGTGGATGGATGATTGTTTTTCTCTCACCATTGCTGTTAAGCATGCAGGAACATATGGTCATGCTCTGAACAGAATTGGCCTGTTGGAGCCAGGTACAAATGGTCTGGGTGCATAAAAATGCATTGAAGATACAGAAAAAGCAACTTTGCCTCAAAGGGATGTGCAGTAGAGGCACACTTTGCATGGACTCACATATACTTAAAGCTTTCAAACCTCCGACAACTTTGCCTTGGATACAGACAATTCCTATAGATATGCACTCATTCAAAATCACATTCCTTAATAATAGTCCTGAGTCATGTGACCATGCCATGGAAGACTTTTACTGTTTTTACTGAACTGGCCTGAAGTGTAGCAATTATCCTCAAGTCCTTGGAGACAGCAGCATGACCTTCAGGAACAGTTTGCAGCTGTTAGTAATGTAGACCCCATGGGATATAACTTCATAGGAATGAAATGACTAGAACCAGACCTGAACTCACCAAATTTCTCCATAGTTCTTTAAAGGGCTGGGTGCAAATTGCTTAGAGGTCTCTGATGGTTTCGTCTTTACATTCTTTGTTATGATCCTGACAAGAAAATGCCATATTCTAGTTTTAAAGGAAAAACCAATAGCTTCTTATTTAGTTTCAAACTTTTTCCATCAATAATTTGTCCACTTAAAGGGCCTTTTTTTTCTTTAATCACAGACTTGACCCAAAGAAAGGGACAATAATATTGAGATTCTGTATGTGAATGTTCACTGCCAGATAATTCAATTATTACAGAAAATTATTTTAAACATTAAGATGCACAAAGTTCATTTTTCCTGTTTCTGCTACTATCACCAAGCTATTGATAAGATGTCTAAATTTATTGCAGAATAATTCTGCAGGAAAAGAGATAAAAGGTTCCTGAATAAAATATGAGGCGAGAGCTGTAAATTGTAGCAATGCATATCATTTCATTCAAATGTAGGAAGCAATTACCATCTGCTGTACTCATCAGTTCCCTCCTTTATGACTTAATTATATGTTTAATGCTATCAGATCAAGGAAAGGGCACAATAGATGAATGAGTGAGAGAAATAGAAAAGATTCTGCAACAAGACAAAAGGCAGCTGAAAAGTAACCTAAGAAGAGAATTGATTTCATTTGTTGGGAGAGACGTTAATTTAAATAGTATATTCTATCATCTCCAGTGGTGAGCTGAGATAATATAAATCATGTGTTTGTGAATTTGCTTCATACAATTTTAACAAAAGCATTCAAGTTTCTGAAAACCGAAGGCCTGCAGGTTTTGATTTATTTATGAAATGGGTAACATTTACAAAGAAAGAGCAATGACTGACAACTGAAGCATTTAAATCATTATTAACAGCACTTGCTATGTGAGTAGTGAAAGGTACCGGAGAGAGCGGCTGACAAGCTCTCTGGGTTCTTTGCTATCTGATCTGAAACATCAACAAAGATCCTAGGTCTGGCTCTTTCAAAAAGGCTTGATGTCCTCATTGAAGCCACTTCCATGTTTTGACACAACTTGGCAAGGAGACCTGATCAAGAAAGGTAAGCCATATTTCAAGAAAGAAACTCGCAGAGGTTTAAGTGAGTTAGGTATGTTTGTTTGTGTCCCACAAAAAAAAAAAATGCTTCTACTTGCAAGAAGTATATTGAGCACATGAGCAAAGGCTAAGCATCAGCATCTTAGTCAGGTACCATTTTGTTGGGCTAAGATGAACCCAATGATAAACTTCTGAAAGTTGGCCTTGAGTTCTTGGCTACTGGTATTATATAAAGCATCAGAATTTAAGCCAGAAAACAGTTTCTCATATTGAAAGCTTGAAATTTTACAGTTTCTCGTGTAAAGTTGATACTTCTATTTCTTGAAAGTTTGATATTTATTTGACATAATTTCAGCCTTTTCTTCTTTAAGGAAAATTTTCATCAAATTCAACTTTTCCTTCTCCAGTCTTCTATCTCAATGATGTAATTGCCCTAAAATGAAAATGGGCTTGGTTTACAGAATCAAAATAACCCTGCTTAAGCTTCTCTAGAAGATATTTGTAGCTGGTTCTTAAGACTTGGGATTCCAGCAAACTCTCCACACAACCGTTACTTTATCTAATCATATTTTCACACATATGCAGAAAAAAATCCTATTATGGTTTTGAGAAAATATATTTTATATAGTGTCTCAATTTTCATTTTATAAATTATATATAATCAGGAACCGTGTGTGTGGCTCCAGTGCTTCTGAACAATACCTAATAGTTCCATGTTGCCACTTAATGTAAATATGCTCCATTATTGATGACATAAGAACCATATGATATAAATAACCCTTAAGTTACTCAGCAGCCTTCCTCTGGCATTTTCTTTCTGGCCTTGTTGTCCAGAAGTGAAGACGACTGGAAACTTTAAACTTTCATCTGATTTACAGGGAAGAGAATTGCTACTCAGCCAAACAAGCACATAGTGCATGTCAGAAAGACAGCTTCATTTGTTCCTTCTGGTTTTCTAGTGGATTGTATTGGACTCAAATCAAAATGTCTTCTCTTATTAACATAAACATTTTGCAACTGTACTGCTTAAAAGTAAGCAGGTGGGATTTTTTGTTTGTGTGGTTTTGGTTTTGTTGTTGTTGTTGTTGCTTTTTGTTTGTTTGTCTGTTTGTTTTTGTTTTTGTTCTCACACACAGACTCACTGAGACATCTTAGCAAAACCTGGGCCCTGGAAGGCCTAACACACTACAGAATTATTTATTTATTTAAAACAGTTTTACATCACTGTATGGCCCACATTTTGGGCCATGCCTTCAAGTTATTTGGATGGGCAAAAACAATATGATCAGTGTTGTGTTCTGTGTAAATTCAAAGGAGGCTTGGCTTCTGTATTTGTTCAACTTTAGATTATTTGGATAAGTTTTCATGATAATAAAATAATTTTGTGCTATTCTGCCTAATAACCAATGTCAGAGGTCTGAATCAGGGTTTGCCAGATTGAGAAATTGGTAAATCTGCTGGTTGTATATCAAAGAGGCCCAGGAAGACCAAGCCAAACTGTGACCTAAGACAAGCTCCCTAAGAGCAATAAAGTATGTCTGTGCCATACTTGTTAAAGTCTTTATCTTCCTATTACACACACACCATACATGAATATATATACATATAATATACATGAATGCAAAAAATGCATACAGTAAGAATATATATACATACATGCAGTAAAAGATAAGAAATTTTACCTATTACTATACATTTTGATTGATAGGTATAATCTTACACAAGTGTGAGATACAATGTGATGTTTTTAATGTATGGTTACAAACTAGAATTATTAAATCAAGTTAAGAAACATGTTTGCCATTTCATTTCTCTAGAACTTTTATGAAATCACATATTACAAAAGCATGCATTTAAAATGTTTAAAACATCTTCTTTGAGTACCACAGGACCTTGTGAGAACTTGTTTGTTTTAAATATTTATTCAGTTAGTTATTTGAAAAACAATGAAGGTTTTCTATTGGAAATAACTTACTTTCAAGATTTTTCCAAGGAAAAGAAAATTTATTGATTTAGTGACGTTAATAATGCACAAATGTTTTTATCCATCAATAATGATAAAGCACTTACAGAATTAACTGGACTAAATGAAGACACATTATTTGCTTATACTCAGACTTTGGAAAGTAAAAACCTGTGTCCAAATATAAAGCATGCATGTCTTGGCCCACACACAGAGTAAGGACGGATTTAATGAAATGAGAACTAAGCCACGATGAGCCTCATGGCTTCTTGAAAGTCTGGAATATTTCTTTAAAAGCCTCTCATTCCCAAATAACATTGCAGGACCATGGCTTACTCCAGAATGTTCATGGAGAGCTACATGATCTGCCTTCAAAGTGTCTTATATTTTTATCTACTCCCAAACAGAGAACATTTACCTCCTTCACAGTGCATTAATAAAAGATGATTTTTATCAGAAATACAGCCTTCCTTCAGGGAATTAACAAGAATATTTTCTAGGGGTATCCTATAACCCCAAACTCTCACAGTAGACACTTAGAGGTTGCTATATAAACTATCAAAACATTTGAAGTGAAAGGAAAACAAAAAGACCAAGTATAGCAAAGGATGAAAATGGCAAGCTTAGCCATTAATCATGAGGTTTCACCTTTCTGCTTCTAGGCTGTATGAATCACAAAATAGATGGAAATACCTTCAAGTCAGTGACACAGGAAGCATCTCGTAAACAAACCTGGTGGCATTCGACATTCGTCATCACTCTCTGGATGTTTTTTTCATTTCAAAAAGGATGAAACAGCAGATCAAAGAAACTCAGTCTTGAAGCGAAGGATGAAAACTTATCTATTTGATTTAACAGGATCCAATTCACTCCCAGAAATAACAAGCATTGAGTGTGGCAAATGCACCTGACACTATGACTAAAGTCCCTTACTCAGAGGACCAAGAGGTTAGTTTAGAAGATAAAGTCAATAGTGAATAAGTACATCAGCCTTCCATAACTGTTCTGAATGATGTGTCCTCAGTGGAGGCTTTCAAGGAGCAGTGGGCTTCAGGATGCCATTTGTCGCACGGGGTGACAAAATCAGATCTTGTGTTGGTTCTGGAAGTAACTGACTGTTTGGCTTACAGTTCCCTCTTGGACTCTATTCCCCCATCTGCAATATGGAGGAAGCTTGAGAAGATAATCTTGACTGTCCCACTTGAAGGAAATTTCCCTGTGACTTCTCAATATGGATGACAATGTTTAGTAACTTACAGTGACATAATTTTAACCCTGACATGATTTGTTCTACTAAAGAAGACCAAATAAATCAACATTTGTCATCTTCTGTCTTCTACACATTCCCTTATGAGTACATGCCATATTACACTGTTAAATACCATCACTATGCCCATGAAACAGGTGAGACATTGTTATTCAAGAGAGAAAGATGGTAAAAACTGTCCTGAATGTCTACAACATTTTTCATGCCATACAGCAAAGTCCTGGTTTCCATGATATGTTTTCTTTTTAGCACTTTACAGGGTCAGTCTGCTTGGCTATTAAGAATAGGATACTCTGGAGTAGGGATGAGACTGTGGCTCAGTGGAAGGATAAGTCCTTAGTTCAAGCCATGTCCCTGAAAAAAAAAATGAATAAATAAAGGATGATTACTCTGTATGTAAGTAGTGACTACTACCCATGGCTACTTAACACAGCTAATGAGAAGAACTTTCATTGGCCTGATTCCTGGAGGAAATGTGGAAATGAGTCCAGACTCCCTGTTTACGGGTTCACTAAACAAGTACAAGTTCCTAAAATAAATTGCTTATGCTAGTCCACACTCCTAATTCTAGAACTTGGTTAAGCAGTTGCAGGCAAAACTCTGTGAATTTAAGGCTAGTTAGAGCTGCACAGTTGAGACCCTGTCTCAACAACATTCTCTGTTCTAAGGGAAGGTAAGTGGCTTTGCTAAAGTGGTGTGGAAACAGGTTGATGTTCAGAGGTATCACTAGATGCCCTCAGGGTATCCATCTTTTTTCTCTCTCTTTTAAAAATGTATTGTAATTTATTCAGATTACACGCTAATTGTTACCCCCTAGCTTGTACCTTCCTGTCCCACCCTTCCTCTCGCCTCTTCTGCCCTATTCCGCTCCCTTAGACCTCTGACAGAGGGGACCTCCTCCCCCACCATATGACCACAGCCTATCAGGTCTCATCCTGATGGCCTGCTTCTGCTTCCTCTGTATGATGCAGGGCCTCCACACCAAGGAGAAGTGACCAAATCAGGGGCACCAGAATTCATGTCGGGGCAGTCTCTGCTCTCTCCAGAATGTAGAGGATGAGCTGTCCATTGGCTAGATCTGAACAGGGGGTCAAGGTTTACTGCATGCATTGTCCCTGGCTGGTGCAACCATTTGTGCAGGCCTCCCTGGGTCCAGATCTGACCCAGGTCTTCTGGTGGGTCTCCTGAGACCTCTGGGTCCTTCCATCCTCTCACTCTTCCATATCACTGTCAGTGCTCCACTCTGAGTCCAGCAACAAGTGCCAGCATCTGGCCCAATCCCCCGCTGGGAGGAATCTCTCAGAAGACATCTCTGTTGGGTTAATATCCACTTATAATTGAATACAATATCTATATTTGACTATAATCTTACAGCTTCTAACCAAGAAAGATTAGAAACTGTTCAGTGGGTGGTGGGTTGCAAATATAAAGGGAGCCCCTACAGATGCTAAAGACAGCAGCACACAGTGACTTTTAGGAAAAGACCAGATAATTTTCAGTATTCTGCCTACTAGTCAAATTTATTCCTTTATTCACTAAATTCCATTCACTATTATAAATCAAATTGGTTCCCCCTTTTCCTTTTAGGTAAGTACATTTTCTCTCATTCTCTCTCTCTCTCTCCCTCCGTCCCTCCCTCCCTATCTCTCTCTCCAACCCCCTTCTGTCCCCCTCTCTCCCTCCCTCCCTGTGTGTTTGTATGGTGTGTGTGTGCATACGTGCATGCACGCACTCTCATGTGTGAGAATATGAAGATGCATGCACTTGGGTACAAACATTCTAAGACAAGAGGAGGACTCTGGGTGTCATCTTTTATGGCCTTCCACCTTATTTTTGTTATTGGGTCATTTATTGAACCTGAAGCTCATTGGTTCAGGTAGATTGGCTGTCCATTGACCTTCAAGAACCCTCTTGTCTCAACTTCACAGTGCTGGCATTCCAGACACACATGGCTATGCCCTGATTTGATGTGGGCCTGGAGATTTGAATTAAAGTGCTTTTGTTTGCACAGCAAGCTCTCTTCCCCACTGAATGGCCTCCACCGCATCCTTTTTTTTTTAAAGCTAAATCTTGATATTAACTCTCATCTGACAAGCAATTGTATATTATGTGTATATGAAATGTTACAACTCTTAAACTTGATTCTAGAATGTGCTTGTGAAATGTGTACATTCCAAGAAATACTTGAAGGTAAGGATGGCATCGAACAGATTATTTAGATACTGTGTTAGATGGGAACATGAGTTGGAATGATTTGCCTTAATCTGAGACTTTAGTTTTAAAACAAAATTGTCTAACTCTTTTGTGTCATTGTACTTACCTCTTGACTCTCCTATGTAGTTCAACAATTATATTCAAAGAATCTGCCATGCTAGGCTTGGGATTCATTAACGAAGCAGGCATCACTTTTATACTTGTAGTCTTATGGTCTATTAAAATTCACAAATATTGAACAAACAAATGAGTGAATATATGAATAACATGACAGATGCCATGAACAAAATTTTTTTTTTGATAAGAAGAAAAGGTTGGGTATTGAGATGTGATTGTGTTCACTTAGTTCAGGAAAGGCTTTCTGAAAGGGATTTAATGAACATGAGAAGCCATAGGTCAAGAAAACAATGGTGAGAGAAAGATTAATATACCTGCAAACTACAGTTGGGATTTCACTATATTTGTTCTTCACTGGAATATATGACAAATCAAAGAAGAAGAAATAAACAGTCCATGACCAAGTAGTTGGTATGGGGTGAAAGGATCCATAAAAATATGGCACATCAAGATGAGAGAAAAGGTATTATTTTGTTCTTAGTATACCTTAAGATACATTGGTTTAAATGTGTGTAAGATAAGGATATAATTGGTAGGATTTAAAACAGAAGTTCTCTCTTTTAAATCCCTTCAAAAGACAAAAGCAAACAAAATATGGTCCAAATATCAAGAGAGAAAACATAGAAAATGGCAAAGAAACACAGAAAATAGAATCTATAAAACAAGATGACAGAAGTAAGACCAAACATATCAGTTATGACAATGTATGTAAATGTGTTGAACTCCCCAATTAAAAGGCAAAGACTTAGGTTGGAGTAAAAAACAACATTCAACAATATGCTGTTTACAAGAGACAAACTTAAAACAGTATGATTTAGAAAGGTTATAAATAAAGGATCAGTAAAGCTATGTCTGTAAAACAAACAAAAAAAAAGACAACAGAAGTAACAATATTCATGTCAGCCAAGGTAGAATTCAAGCTAAAAACCATTAACAATGCAAGGAGGATTACAATGCCTTTCTAAATGAAGTCAAACTCACTTTAAGTGTGATAAGTAGAAAAGCGTCAAATTATAAAGGCCTACCTAAATAAGTAATTTAAATAAAATTGTAGTATCAGACATCAATTCATCTAATCAATCATTACCAAATCACCTCAATAAAGAAAAACAGAAGATTTGATATGCATTAAAATTCTCAACCTTCAGACAGAAGATACACAGGGAATCATTTAAAAGTATCACTATTCAAGAGCATGAAGACTGAATCACAAGGCACAGGCTAGAAGAAAAGGTACTGTCCAGAGAAAGCAAGATGCTCACAGCATCTTCGGCACTGTGGGGGAGTGACATAGATGATAACATGACAATTTCCACTCCAACCACACCATTTGGTTTGCTTCTTAGGAAAAAAGTGAGTCATTGCAGGTTTGTAAGCAGGAAAATAATATCACCATAATTACATCTGTTTTGAAAACAGTTATTGGAAAGATAGTTCATCCCATACACCTTATTAGAAAACTGTTTTTCCCTAATCAATGACAATGAACACAGAGGCCAGCAACAGGCCAGGAAGCAAAGGATACACTTCAGAGTGCACATCCCTAAGTGGACATATGCACCACACTACTCTCCTCATGGCTCAAGTATTAAAGAGAAGAGAGAGTGTAAGGGTGAGAGATGGGGGATGACTACAAATGTTTTCTGGATACAACACAGCAACTACTAATATGAACTCAAGGCAGTGGTGACAGCATGTGCAAGACTCATGCAAGCTCAAGCCAGAAAAAATCCCAGTATAAAGGTGGGCTAGTAGTCACACAAAGTTCCACCCCTAGCTAAGGAGATATTGGTAATTGAGAGCATCTTGGAGAAGAAGAGTTTGTTTACTCTAGAAGGTGGTAGCTCCTGGTAAGTTGAACATGCTTCAGTAGGTGGCTAAACACCCAAGACTATACAGGCAGCACAAATTGGACTATTTGGGTTTTGAAAAGTGAGATAGCACAAAGCTAGGTGGACATGTAATAGGGAATGGAGCTGGAAGAGCTGGAGAACGGGAGTGACTATGATAAACACACAAAGCATGAAAATTCTCAAAGGGTTAGTAAAAAAATGCATCTCCAAAAAATAAATAAATAAAGGATATCCATAAAAGAAATGTAAATGGAACTGTGGGGAATGGTCCAGCAGAATAAGAGGTAGACAAAGAGAAATGCAAGGGACAAATGGGGTCTTCATGCAGAAGGACAGAGATCCGAGCAGTATGAACACTGAAATGATGTATTCCTATCAGGCAATTTGTTAGCCATTAAGCTAATTGTTCAGTGGTTCTAGAAAGTGTTAACAAGTGAAACTAAACCCAAGATGGAGTTCTCTAAGTTTCCAGGCCACTCTTTTCCTTGTTACGTTGCCATATGGAGTGAGAGAGGGGACAGACTTGAAAATACGTGGGGTTTCAAGCCAGTGGCAACATACAAGACAGAGAATGTAGGAGATTTACTGTATGTAGTCTTTGTCTCAGAGACATCAAGGTGAGTAGCTCTATCAGTCTGCCCTTTCTCATTCATACACTATGATCAATTACTGCAGGAAAATGTGAGGTGGGCTTAAGTGACTCTGACTTTAGTATTGTGTTCATGTTAGTGTTCTTGACTGATGAATTAAAAAAAATGTAACTTTTATAAATAGACACTAAATATTAAATCGTCTAGAAATGTAAGTGGCTTTGGGACCCTTCTATGTCATAAAAGTAAGGGCTATATGCAAAATATGTTCATGTTCACAAATACATACACACTGATACTTATACTTTTATTATTGTCTATGTAGAATATTATACTGCTGTGAGCTTCACATGCATTTATATAAACTTCCTGGGTGGCTTTCACCATATTCTTCCTGCATGTAGCACTAATTTGCTTTCTGAAACTGGATGTGCTTTGTCACTACATAATCCACCTCCTCATTCTTTAAGACTTTGCATTCTGGAGATTAAATTAAGGCCCTCAGATGCCGTGCGAGCACTCTACAGTTAGGCTTATCTCAGCTCCTTTCTTATTATAAAGGGTTGGTGCACAAAACACAAACCCTTAATGTACGTGATCAACAGATCCAGCAGGGAGATCGCAGTAAAGAAGTCAACGGAAAATTCAACATTACATCTCCATAGCAAACAAAATAAAGGAACACACAATTTTATATGTTAAAGAAGTAAGTGGGATGCAAAACAGTCATAGCTTCAACTTCAACTTTTCCCCAGATCACTTCACCACTTAAAAAAAAAAAACACATTTCCCTCTTATTAAACACAGATTCTTTTGTCATGCAATACAATCTGAATACAGTTTCTCCTCCCACTACTCCTCCCAGTCCCTCCCCAACCCCTCTCCCATCAGGACCACTCCCTTTCTGTCTCTCATTAGAAAAGAACAGGCTTCTTGGAGGTAACAACAAAATGTGACCACATAAAATAAAATAATATAAAGCAAAAAATCATCCTATCAAGGTTGGACAAGACAAGTGAACAGAAAAATAAAAGATCCCTAAGAAAAGGCACAAAAACGAGAGACCCAGGCGAATCCACTCATTCAGCAGTCCCACTTACCTGCTTTTTAATTGCAGCCTCTTTAATGTTTGAGCATAACGAGTCCCTTCCTCTGGTCTTCTGTTTATCTTCTCATTAAAGAGTTGTTAACATCTCCTGATATACATTTTGTGCCACTTAAGAGAATCCCAATTCTCAGGAAATTCTAAGTATACCTCAGGTCAGAGAACGTCCGTTGGTTTAAAAAACGTTTTCCATTTTTTTTTTTAACACAGAACATCTACTCTCCCATTTGCATGTCTTCTACCTCTGGAAGAAGGAATGTGAATAGCCATGTGTCTTCTCTGACGGGAGAGGTGTTCTTCTACTGTGCCTGCCATACACAGACCACCACAGATAACTATGCTCAGAAACATAGCATTTCCCAACATATATCTGGCAACAGTCTTCCATGATGCTTTCCAGGCCAGAGTTCATGTGTTCTTTCTGCATCACTGCCTGTCACTTATCAGGACAGGCCATCTTGCCACCAGACTTCTGTCCCTCAGTCCTAAACCACTGAGGCTTCCATAGCTTGTTGACTTTGTAGTCCTTTTGCACTTGGTAGCTACTCAGAGCTCACTTACTCTTTTTCTTGGCACCTCTGTAGCAATTATACTCAGATGTGGGGCCTACTCTTCCTCTTTCTGGCCCTAAGCACCTCTCACAACCTTCAAGGCCCACAATTAATGTGCTCTCTAGCCTTACAGAAACCCCTAGTTTTTTGTACCAAAGATTATTAACAGTATCTTTATTTATTGATGGTTAAATACATGCATTGACTCACTTAGTTTTTCAGAGAACTCTAATCCTCTTATCAACTCTACTCCAGTTGATGAAACCAAAGCATACAGAAATAACTTAGTGGTTCCTCCTAGATGGCAGAGCCAGGACACCCACCCAGGAAGTTTCAATCTTAGCTTCTTAAGCAAGATAGCGAGGAGATCCCTCAAAAGGCACAGTTTTCCTTCCTCCCTATAATTACTAAACAAGCCTGGGAACTCTGGAATTTCTGGTCAGTTATCTTTCCAGTATAAGACACTTTTCTTCCTCAGGAATTTTCTGTAAACTCTCTACAACCTAGATCTTGATTCCCACTCCAACTGACAGACACTCATACCTGTGGTGAGTTGAGGAGTCTAAGTCTTTCTAGTCACATGAGTCAGGAGGCACAGTTAGATGGCAGAGAAGGGTGCCTGCCTGGCTGGTTCTCTGGCCTCGCAGGTGCTTCCTCCCACTGACTGGCTGTTATCTATCCCAAGCTCGACTAGGAAGTCTTCCAGGGTTGATGTTGTCTTCTCTGAAATCAATTCCTTCATGTCTGGCAGAAGAAGTTCAAGGGTGAATTTTAATGACTTGGTTTTCATCATTCTATTGTAATGAGAAACAACATTTAAGTCTAGAGTTATGTAAGATCTATGTTACCTACAAAGATGTGTTTAATATTTTATAATAAATTCCTAAACATTTACTACAACACCACTAGTGGGTAGAACCTACCCTGTTGGCTTTGACAGTCTCCTTAGCTGATGCAAAAGAAGCATCACAATCATCAAACAATTAAACCAAGAGAGGAATGATAACGACTTAAAAATGCTGTGTATACAAGGAAACCATCGGGGGCATTATTTATTAACTTTATTTAATAATCATATTATAGGACAAGTCGTTTTCAGTGATGTTTGACATGTTAAGGAATTTAAATTTACAGTTTATCTATTAACTTTTACTCTCCAGTACATGGTAAAATACCAATATACAAAGAAAAGCCTTTGGAGCTGTGTGAAGTAATTGTTGATCACAAGCCCTTCAGGAAAAACACTGTCCATGGATGTCCTGAAATCTAAACTGCAAACCACCAAAGAATGCACAGGTTATACACCTTCCTAAATAAAACATAGGAGACCATGTGCTAGGTCAAATTATGAGCCTTGAGGGCATTATTCCCTGAATATATACATCTCTAATAAAGCATATAACTGTCATATTCAAGCTAATGATTTCTTAGTATTATTCCTTTTGTGGTGTATCTATTTTCTGTTGCCACAAAAACACATCACAGATGACAGTAATGTAATGCCTTACAGTTCTGTAAAGTTTGATGTGGTACTCTCTGGGTATCTGGCATGCCTTCCTTAGAGTGAGGAATGCAGAGACGGGTCCATTTTTCACTCATTGTGGCTGTTGGCAGAATTGACTCCCTGTCATGAAAGGGTGAATACTAGCATTTTCTTGCTTCCTATAAACTGCTGGACATTCCTATGTGCTAGAGGGTACCACATGACATGGCTCATGGTCATGTTCTCTCATCTTCAAAGACAATGACAAGTGTATGGAGTCTCGAGTCACATCTTTCTGGTTCCAACCTCCACTTTCAGGACTCTGATTAGATTACTGTCACTAGATCATCTTCTACCTCAAGAATCTTGGCTTTAATAGCATCCACAAACCTTTGTTTCCATAAGAAATGACACATGGGTAGATTCTAAGGCTTAAGGCACCCTCAAGAGACTTGATTATTTCTACTATGCTTGACCACCGAGGATGCTGGGTACCATGCAGATCTCTACATCTGCCATATCACACTGGTTCACTTCATGTGTCTGTGAAACTACTTTGTATGACACCCTGCCTTAGAGAGACGAACTTGTGCTCACATATATTTTAAACAAAGGCCAGGATTGTGTGGTGTCTTTCTCTGGCTTACTCCACAGTTCAGTGTTTACAGGTTTACTTTGGCTCCTTAGGCACAGAGAAGACATTTTTATTCATCATTGTGCTTGAGATTGTGATCTTTAAGTGGAACTGTGCAAACAGCCATGAAGTCCTAATATCACCCTGGAAATGCAAAACGTTGATCTTTACTTTCAGACTTCAAATTGCTTATCAGGCCCTATAAAAGACAAAGTAAAGACCATAAAGACATGCATACAGCATTGTTATCTACGGATGAAAAACCAGGAGAAAAGAAAATCACAACACAATTTTGTCAGCAAACATAACTCAGAAATTCATTTGTGGGCTCATTTTTTTTTTGAGAGCTTACTTTCTTCTTTCCACTGCTCAGTCCTATTCCACTACACAAACCATTAATTTAGAAATATAAATAAGGCTTTGGAAGCGATTCTTAAATCATCAGAGAAAAACAGGAAATGATAAAGAAAATCAAAACTAAATCTGTTTTGATAATGACAACAGGCGAGCCATGAATTAAGCATGGTAGAACAGCAAACAAAACATCCTTCCAATAGAGGATATGCATTCTCAGTCATATTTTGTTGTGAACCTGTGTGTTTCTATTCTTACCAGGTTCTATGTGGGCAGGAAATGCCCCCAAATGTATATTTATCTTTGCCTACATCATGCTAAGACTTCCCATACTGATTTTTGTGTGTGTGCAAAACATTATTGCCTCATGTAGTGTAAACAGAGAACTCTCTAAGAAATATGGAAATAGGGAAACACAGAGATTCCAAAGAGTTTGAAGCCATGTCCCTCTCAATTTAGGTAAGTAGAGCATGCAGGCAAGGGATGGCTAACTATAGCAGAGGATCATCTATTGTCTGAAGCAGGAATGTAAAGAAAGGAGGATTGTGATAGATCAGGTAAATGCACTGAATATACAGAAGGAAGAACTAGATTCAAAGACACCAAATAGTTAAAATATAAGTATTGATTTGTAGGAAACAGTATAAAACTTAAACATATTGTCTTAGGTTGTGTTTTATTGCTGTGAAGAGAAAACATGACAGTGGAAACTCCTATAAAGGAAAACATTTAATTGGGGCTGGCCTACAGTTTCAGAGGTTTAGTCTATTATCACCATGTCAGGATGCATGCAGTGCACAGGCAGGCAAAGTGATAGAGGAGTAAAGAGGTCTGCATCTTGATCTGCAGAGAGCAGAAGGAGACTATGTCACATTGGGCATAGCTTGAGCATATGCCACCTCAAAGCCCACCTCCACAGTGACATACTCCTTTAATAAGGGACCACATGCTAATGGTGCCACTCCCTATGGTCAAGCATTCAAACACATGAATCTATAGTGTCAATACCTATTCAACCCACCACACATGTGGTCATGAATCTATAAAGCTCATATTCATTGGTTCATTCCCATATTACATTCTTAGATATGTCAGAGCTTGTTATGCTGTATGCTGTCATTTAGAAAACTATATGATGATAGAGAAATGGGGTTTTCCAGGTAGACTTTGGCTGAACTCCTGTCAAACCTTTTCTGAAGTAGTCGAGATTTTACCAACAAAACAAAACAACAACAACAACAACAACAACAACAACAAAACAAACAAAAACCCCAACTATCAGAGTCAGCCAATATATAAAGAACAAGGGGAAGTAGTAGCTGCCACATTGTGTGTCCAATGTTCCCTTTCTAGATTTTCTATGAAATGAAGACTTTGCTGCAGTGTTGGCTGCTTTTTATGAAAGCTACTCTAATTAAGCCTATTGTTGAAAGTAGTTTTGAAAACAATGGTAGTTAATATTACCCACAGACTTATTTTCTTTGGCATATTTTCTTTGAGCATCTCCAAACAGAACCCACACTTTTTATTTGTCTGCAGTTTTTGCTAATTTCTACTATCATGCATCAATCCTGCATTGCTTCAACCGTTAAATTTATTTGCTTGATCTTTGAGGACATGAGTGATGGTTAAAATCTCAAGTGACTTGATTCTCTTTTACATTTAAATTCTTTCAAAATCAATTCAACATGTATACATATACGTATATGTATATATACATATGTATATATGTATGTGTGTGTCATCATCCTAGACAGACTATAGAATATATAATGTGGATAAAACATAAAGCGTTACATGAAAAAACTAATAATAGTATAATATTTTACAGAACTGTACTATAACGGCTAATTGTGGTTGTCAACACCACAATACCTGGAATCAACTATAACCCAGATAGCTGAGGACTCCTGTGAGGGCTGTGAGGGATTTTCTTGGATAGGTCATTTAAAGTGAGAAGATCCACCTGAAATCCAGGCCACACCTCCTAGTGTATGTCACCCAAAAGGACATAGAAAAAGGAAGCTTTAGCTTCTTTCCTCCTTGCCCTCACTCCACTTGGAAAGCTCATTACTCCTTTGCTGAGGCATTCCTTTGCTGTTATTAAAGCCTACTTCTTCAGAATTCCAATGCAGACTGAAGACCAGCAGATCTCTAGGAATTTCCTGGGACTGTACCATAGATAGGAACTGCTGAGATATTCAACCACGTGGACTAAAGAATTAGGGGTTTGCGATCTTTCTATAGGGAGACAGCCAGTGTCCAACCACCCAGTCTACAATTTGTAAGTCACTCTAATAAATACCATATGTGTGTGCACATGAATGTATGTGTGTATGCATGTATGTATATATGTATGTATGTATGTATGTATTATTTATGTATGTACATATCTCATCAGTTTTGTTTCTTTAGGGGACCCTGACTAATACACTTACTGAACTAGTCATATAAACATTTATACTCAACATGAAAACATAATTCATTTAGAAATCTGACTTGTATTTGAGTTTCCATTTAGACAGTGTTTTCCTGCATTACTTTATAGTGACAGCTTTAATATTTAAGGATATGTTGAGATCACCCAATGAATGTATACTATGAAGTCATAGTATTGACAAGAAGGAACAGGGAAACTAGAGAGGAAACGTAGGGCAGACATGAAGGAGCCTGCTGAGCATGCCCAAGCCCCAAACTTCAATGTAAAAGGCAGTCAAGAAGCACTGAGGGTAATGACACCCCAACGGATGGCACATGGTCTGAAAGCCTATGACTCCATGAGGAACAGTGATGACTGTAAATCCAAAGAGTGATCAGAGGGAAGAAGTTTTATTGTTGGGTTGTTTTTTAAAAAACAAGAAAGGTTCACGGTATGGAAAAATACCCCAGGAACACAGAAAAAAGTGAATAACTGTGAAAATGTTCAGCCACACTGAATGTTCCCTTGACACTCAGCAAGGAAACAGAATGGGGTACTATATTGTCAGTGAGAAGAGAAGACACAAATGGAAGAAAAATTTAAAATGTAAAAAAAAAATCTTAAAACCCCAATAGGTGAAAGGGAGCAAGAATAAAATTATTTATTTTTGTAACTCAACAGTGTGGTTCTGAGCTATGAATTTGTAGATGATAATATCATGCGGTGATACAGAAAAGTTGAATACAACTGCCAGGGTAGGAAGTTCTTGAGAATGAAGAAACTAAATTTGAGTTTGTGTGTCAAGGAGGAACTTTGGCCTTTTCCTTCTTTCTTTCTTTCTTTCTTTCTTTCTTTCTTTCTTTCTTTCTTTCTTTCTTTCCTTCTTTCCTTCCTTCCTTCCTTTCTTCATTCCCTCTTTCCTCTCTTCTTTCTTCCCTTTCCCTCCCTCCATGCCTCCATGCCTTATCACCATGGGTGAAGCACTCTAAGATAATAGAAACACTTATAGATGGAAGGGAGACTGCCCCTAACCCAAATGTTCTATAGAGTTAAAGAATGCAGGGATAACTGCATGACAGAAAAACAAACTATGTGTGCCATACCCACATGGCAACAGTACAAGAGTAGATACACCCACCCATTCATCCATACACTTAGACATATATGTGAGCTTAATTTGCATTATCCTACACAAAGAATGATGCTTCTTCCAAAAGCCATAGGTTTTAGGTTGTCAAATAAAAATCCTAATGCCAGGCATGGGGATTCTTTGTGTATTCAACAGCAATGAAATTTCATCAAATTGTTTTCAGTGAGACTCACATAATTTGATTTACATCTTAGACAGAACCTTCTACTTTATATAAAGATTATAAAAGCTGATAAAAGGAATTTAGGAGATGATAAGAGTGACTCAGACAAGCGTCTGGCTTCTGTTATTATTGAAAATGAAAAATGTGAAGTTGTTTGGAAAGTTGAATTTACAGAGCTTGGTGATTAGTTGTGGAAGGTGAAGGAGGGGAAGGAAATAGAGAAGAATAATGAAAAATAAGAGGATTCAGTAACTAAATGGATGCTGCTATTCATTGAGCTAAAGAGTACTTCAGAAGGAACAGTTTTATAATTACCACTGAATATTGTAAAGTTGGCTATTAAACATTGTAGATTGAAAGTACCTATTTCAATTAAGCACTTGGACACATGGGTCTAAACGTTGACAGGGCTAGGCAATGGCAGTACACACCTTTAATCCCATGCACTAGGTAATTGACTACCCTCCTGGACTCATCAGTCACATAATGTATTTCCCCACGAGTGTGTATACAATGGAATGTCACTCCTTCCTTGGTCAAAAGGAGAGTCACATGTCTCTTGCTGAAGTGTAACACATTTCTTCCACAATGTGATTGATTATCTTTCCTGGTAAATAGCCAGTGGCTGTAAGGGAGTTACAGATCTTCAGTAAACCTGATCCTAGTAGCAAATTGTATTTGACAAATCACACACCCAATAAATAGTTGTTAATTATCCTGATATCCCAAATGTTGAAAACCTAGAGCACTTAAAGTATTTATTTTACAACCAGAAAAAATCAATTTTTATCACTACTAAAAATGTGAACTTCCTTTTTCCCCCCTATTTTCTGAAGTATGTAAAATCTGAAGAAAGATGCTGGCATGTAACACACCTATTTGTTGTCAGTTGAGAGGTTATTCTTTTCCAGACCATTGTCATTATGTGAAATTATGTTTCCGGCTTCCCTGAAAATATTTTCCAGAATGTTCAACTCATGTGAGTACTGGAGAAAGCCAGAGGACAGAGCAGGTCAGGGTTACATTTCTGTTTCTCCTCCTTTTTCTCCCTCTTACTCTTCTCTCCTTCACACACTCTACCATTCTTCTATAGCTGGCATCCCCAGCAACTGATATTTTTCCTCTGCAATGGCAGGACCATGGCCTTAGGTCATGGTAAACAACTGTTCTCTCATAGTGTCCCCACCTTCCACCAGGCAGCATCACGATGGACTAACTGCCACTGAATGAACTCAGACCCTAGCCTAACTACACTGTCTTCTCTTTGTCTTCTTGCCCCATACACAAAGCAGATGCCTTATGGTGCAAGCAAACTCCAGCTTGGCTCCTCTATGTATAAAAGCAATTTCCTGTGTTAACTATTCTATTTTTAAAATACAGAATAGTTTCTGATGTTCCCATTGTATTTACTGTCAAAATGCTGTACTGAGGATAAGAACACATTAAAAAGAGCTACCAGTGTTCTGTGTGATCAAACTATGATTTCCTGGAATAGTGGTTCTCAACCTCTGGGTCATGACTCCCTGAGGATCAAATGACCCTTTCATGGTGGTCCCCTAAGATCATTGGAAAACGTGCATATTTACAGTATGATTCATAACAGTACCAAAATTATAGTTATGAAGTAGCAATGAAAATAAATTTCTGTTTGGCTATCGCCACAATATGAGGTACAAAAGAGTTGGGTTGCATCAGAGAAAGTTGAAAACCATTGACCTAGAATAGGGTTTTTTGCTTTAGACCATTTGAAGTATGATGTTTTGAAACAGCAAGATGATGACAATACTGGAAATATCACTTCATGTTAAAAAAATAAAAGAACCAGGGGATTGTAGCTGTCAGAATCATCTTGAGTTTTGGTTTAGAACCAGACTCAGCTTGTATGGAAGTACAGTATATTATAGTACATTATTCAAGGCGGGGTTGGGGGGGCACAAAAGAAAAATCTTCCAATGAATGCGAGTAAAGAGACTAACTCATGAAAGTTTGAATTACTATTCCAAAACTGCAGGTCCGCCTCCAATGGAGCTGTGTAATAGTGTGGAGCTGGGCTGTGTGGAATATAATATCTTTCCCAAATTAAAAAGTCTGTGGTCTCTGCAACCAGGCCAGCTGTAGCAGAATGAGAACACAGTTTCCCAGAATCAAGAAGGTCTAAATTTTCCTCAATTTAAAGATACTTATTTAAGTCAATATAACTCAAGACTAGCCAGTCATTTCTAAAGCAACTCACGACTAGCAATTTGCATTTGCAAGAAAGACTTAGATATGGCTCATTTTACATCATGTTCATCTCAAAAAAGGCTCTGTTAATTTGTGGTACGTTATCAGAGTGAAAATTATCAGGAAGGCTGCTATTTCGATAGGGCTGGTACTTGCCCATCTGGGTAGATCCATATCACAACAGTTCTCTGATAGACATATTTTGTTACCAAAAAAAAAAATCTTATTTTACCTCTACAGATTTTTTTACCTCACTTTCTTCTTGATTTTATCCCAAGTATTTTGAAAACTTTCCAAATCTGACATTAATCCAATTGCTAAGAACTCAAGCTTAAAATGAAGAAGGCACATAAAAGGAACAGTATTAACAACATAAATACATTTATACAGCCATCAGAGAAAACATGTATGTATATAGAAGATATGCAATGTGAAAATATAGTCATTCTTTCATAGGTCTGTGTTCTAAGTATATATTCTAAAGGTACAGCTACAATTCATGTTATCGAGTTGCTGCTTTTCATTATTTAAACTTCTAAAAGATTCCTTATCTAACAATTACAATGAACATAGCTATAGATGTCTATTCATATTTTAATTATAAATGTCTTCTTTGGGATAAAATATTTCCCTTGCTGCAGAATAATATTATGTGATAAAACTAGTCCTAAATTTCATGGCTTAAGGCAATAAGATTTCCCTAAGCTTATACGTCTCTAAGGCAGAACATCAGGTTAAGATCAGAGGATCTGGTCGCAGGAAGGTTAATTTATATAATTAGTGATTAGCTAGCTGTCATCATGGTAGTGACTATACATGTGACCTTTATCATCCTATGGATCAGCCTAAACCTTGTCTCCTAGCAAAACTAAGGTGGAAGTAAAAGCAAACACTATCACTAAGTGCTTTTCTAAAACTTGATGTGGCACAAGTTTCCTATCCACGGACCAAAGCAAGTCCATGGGAAATTGCTCAAGAGCACAGAGGTTCAGTATGTGAACACTGTAGTAACTCCTCCACCCCAGCCCCTGTTTACCAGCAAGCCAATGGCCACAAGGTAGACTCTACCTTTTAAAGCATCCATATTTATCACTTGCTAGGGAACACTATTTTATTTGTTCATTGACTAAACTTTTTCCCTGCAGCCCAAATTAAACAAAGTATAAATCTCTGCAAAACTTCTATTCTTGAAGAACTGACTATTTATATCCAAGTTAAAATATCAAAGTTTAAAAACAATAAGTTGCACACGACTCGTGATTGAATCTCTGGTAAGCATAATTCAGTAATATGGCCATAAAATGATAAATATTAGCTGGACTAAGAGGTTTATTTATCATCACCTACCTATTGCCCCAGTCTCTCATAAAGCCTCTGCTCCTCAGAAAATAAGAGTGTCAACCATTATGTGACCACATCTGTACATAGAAGACTTTGAAGAAGCTTCATAAAAGTCATAAGCACACACACACACTAACTCTAAACTGTTTTGACTCTATGAGAAATGGCTACAAACATTTTTTTCTAGTAAAACGCTATTGAAGAGTTTTCAGGGGAAGTTTACTGAAAGTAAACAAACACTGTTAGCTCTCTTTCTCTTGAGTTCTTTCCCGAAGATGCTACAATAGTAGCTATTGACCAAAAGATTATTTCATCTGAAATTTCCTTTTTGCTTTATTTTTCCCAGATCTTAAGATGCACAAGTTCTGGCACAGCAATGGCTTGTCTCATTATGAGCAATCACCCACACAAAAGGAGCACAACTTTAAACAACAAAGATTGCGTACAAGTTCAGTCTTCCGGAAAATGTGCTCAAGTCCTGTGGATTTTTCCACTCGCAGAAGTTTGCTGTGACTTTCTTTCCACATCTGCTACTCATTTGAGGTTCTTCCCAAAAAATGCAGGAGCAAAGGTACCAAATTGTTGCTGGCAAGAGCTCTCAAGCATTTCTTTCTCCCTTTGCATCTGAGTAGAAGCTATTTTACAAACCCAAGGTGGCCTTCACTCTGAAAGAAGCTTCCTTCAGATTCTGAGCTGGCATCCTCATCTATCTCATGGTAGAAGAGGCCAAGGCCTTGGGCTGTTGATATTCTATACTGGACTCCTCTGCTGGCATCCATCGCCTTCTGCAGGTGGGGCACCAGCAGCTGAGGTCTAGTGAGGGTGAGGCAGCACACTGCCTACTGTGCTCTGTCACAGCAGTTCAGCTCGTGCTTACCGAGATCGCCGTGAACACTCAGCAGCTCTCTGAGTTCTAGTTCTCACAGTCTTATTCTTCCTAACTACAGCTATTACATAAACATCCCAGCAAAGCCTAGCTACTGGGGGGCAGGGGGCAGGAAGGAACAAGTAGAGAGCCATTCCATCATGGACAGCTTTCTGTCAAGTCCTCCATCTCTCTTCGTAAATAGAGCCTTTTACATTTTGAGTTTCTGAAACGGAGGCCCACCTGGATGGATTTCTAGACTAAAGCATGGCAGAGCCTTGGCAAGGCAGAGGCAGAGGGTGGAGGGTCTTACTCTGCTAGCACAGATGCTTTCAGCTTTCAAACAACCTCCTACTTCTTAATCCGTCTCTTCAGGTTCCTGCCAAGCTCTCTGGAAATCTGAGTTTTGGACATCTTCCAACACCACATCTCATCCATATGCCTGCCTGGGAGGAAGCCGGTCCACAGGCTCTCTCTCTCTCTCTCTCTCTCTCTCTCTCTCTCTCTCTCTCTCTTTCTCTCGCTCTCTCTTTCTCCTTCACTGCATGAATGATTCACATGCTCAGATCTTAAACATGAGCTTACTGAACAAGGGACCTAATGGCTTGAACACTTGATCTGACGTCAAGGAAACACGCTGTTTTAGGGGGTACGTACCTGTCACTGAAGGTTTAGCCAGAAAATATGACAGCATTCCTCCTACCTCACAACACTCACTTTCCTTACCGCATAGTGCTGAGATAAAAACTCAAAGCCTTATGCATTGGAAGCAAGTGCTTTACCCCTGCCCCCTCAGCCATGCCCCAGACCTCTGTACTCTTTTTCAGTACACCTTTTCTGAGGTCCTCATTTACTGTTAATGCTTTTAGCTCAATGTTAAGAAGAAGAATTGATTTTTCTTTTTCTTTTTTTCCTAGCAACAGTATATTTAGGTTTACACCAGGAAAAGGAAATGGACTGTTAATTTTATTATTTTCCTCCAAGTGAAATAGGCCATATTAAGAATTGCTTTTAGTGCCCACAGCAAGATTATAATCTAAAACGGCTAGAGAAGAAGTTGGGAGCTAACATAAGTGGGCATGGTTAAGTCAGAGAAGGCAGTTGGTCCTTCGCATTCACAGGGGCCACATTCACATGTGCAACCAGCTGTAGATTGAAAATCAGAAGAAAAAAAAAAGGTCTGTTTTCAGAATATAAAGACTTTTATCCTTTTCATTATTCCCTGATCAAAACAGTATTACAATGGTTTTCATAGCCTTTGATTGCATTAGATTCTCTGAGTAAGCTGGAGATGACGTAAAGGATGTGAGAGGCTGTGGGTGGTTTTAGATGAGGGATTTGGACATTTACAGCTTTGGGTACATGGGAGAGTCCCAGCACTAGTACACATTAATACTGATCAACAGAGTCATGCTACTGCAACAGGACACACCCCTACTTGCCTATTCAATTGTGTTTTGCTTTGTTTTGGGGTATGTGTGTGTATGTGTGTGTGTGTGTGTGTGTATGCATATACATATTTGTGTATATGTGTTCATGAGTATGTATATGACCATGTTCATGTGTGCTCATGCATGTGGTTGCCAAAGGTTGATATCAAATTTCTTCCTCTATTACTCTATCACTTAACAGTTTGTTTGTTTGTTTTAAGCACAGGATCTCTAGCCTACTCTGGAGCTCACTGATTCAGCTAGGCTGGCTAGCCAGGAAGTTGCCCTGTCTCTACCTTTCAAATATTGGTGATACAGAAGCATTCTTTTGTGTTTGGTTTTTAAATGGGTGCCAGATACAAACTACAGCCCTCCTTCCTCTATAGCAAGCACTGTATGACCATCACATTCTCTCCAGTTCTCCTACCCCACTGCTGAGCCATAGTTGGAGTCACAAGAGCTTACGGGTATTCAATAGATGCAATAATGTCTCTCTGTTGTTGTTTTTGTTTTGGGGTTTCTGTTTTATTGGTTTTGTTTTGTTCTGTTTTGAGATAGGGTCTCATGTCGTCCAGACCAACCTTGAACTTCCTATGTAGCTCAGGCTGCTGGCTTCAAACTACTAAGTCTTGCCTCTACCTCCTGAGAACTTGGACAATAAGCCTTTATTCATCTGTGAAATATCCTAACTTTAAACATTAGCAATTACTTAGGACAAATATAAATAATCTCTAAAGCAAATATAGCTGCAGACCAGATTTTACTTGTATTGTCAAATTTATAACTTTGACCTACCTTATTTAAAAGTGTTTAAAATTCTTCAATGAGAAACAAAATGAAGCAAAAGTCAGGTTAGCCCTGCTATCAAGAAAATAATTTTTTTAAATAGCAGAAAAAAAGAGTTTTGAATTTTGGAGACAGTTATGAGTGAAAATCTTGGTTCAGCCAACTTTCAGCTGTGAGCACTGAAGAACATTACTTGAATTCTAGCAACGTCAGTCTGTAAAATGATGGGAATAATGTTCTGGACAGTGGTTGTTTTAATAAATCAACCTGCAATTTAAACTATTTGTTTTGTTTTGTAGTTACTAGCTCACAGCAACCATTAGCTATGTGCTGTTCATTTATAGTGCTATCATGTGTGTGGATGCACACTGTGAATCTTACAGCCAGCAGAAACCAGAGTTAAAGCTGACATGAATCACAGGATTCCAGAGGATTCTTATGGCCTGATTGGACCAGTTCAAGTCATGCATTGGTCCCTACACAAATAAAAAGACACCAAGAGAGAACAGCCAGGTGATGTTAAATCCACACAAAAAGGTGGTGGTTCCTTCCTCTTGCCTTTCTTGACTAGAAGCTGTCCAACATAACGGTTCTGGTAGGAACACTGAAAGATGAAATAGAAGGCAGTTTGTCTATCAAGGATTTCTGGATGATAAACTATGTGGATTTTTAAGTGAGCTAGTCATTTTTATCTTCCTTCAATGAACACATAATCTATGCTTTTTACAGGCCTCTGTGCTTTTCCTTAATGGAACTAATTGTGCATAAATATTATCAAATAATTCTTATTAACTAATTACAAATTACTCATATAAAGAGTGACTCAATTTGCATCAAGTTAAGAGATTTTAAAGTCAAATACTACATGCATAACATGAAGTAGTATTTATTTTGCTGCCAGCGGTTATTGTTCACTGTTGTGAATAAATCTGCATTTTTCTTTCAAACATAAGAAAGCAGCATTTACTCTGCAGGGCTTGGGGGTGCTCCTTTGCTTTCAGAGGGAATATACTTCCTTCTTTCTGAAATGCTTTCCTCATTCCCAACCTCACCTTTATTGCTTAGAACAGGTTCAAAGATCAATCTGAATTATATGAACATTGTATACATTGACTTGGTTTGACGGCAGAGTCCACATACTGGAGCAAGGAACCCTCTGTTCCAAGACTTCCTGCTTCCTCTCACCCTCTCACTGTTTCTGTTGTTTACCTTATGCTAACCAGACACAGGGCCTCTGTTTCCTTGTGTGTAAAATAGTTTATTGCAGAACTTGTTTTGTAACATTATTTTCACAGTAAGGGTATAAGAACTAAAATTGAACCCATTTCATAGGAATGGCTTGACACATAGAAACTAAAGTTGTCTTTGAAAATATGCCTCCATTTTACCCAACGAGATTCATCTGATTGATTAGTTTAAAGCTTTCTTCATCTTGCCATACACTTTGATGCTAATTTAGAGGGAGTCCAGATTACCTACTCTTTGCCATATCCTCCAAAATAATGGGCATTTACTACGTTGTAATAGGTGCTGCAGGAACACTGTTGTATTTAGCCATTGAGATGGCAACTGTTCCAGAGAACAGTGCAAACATTTGTGTTTCTCAGTTGTTTTAGGTAGAATGAAAGACAATGGTTTCCATCAGGATGTTTTCAGATACACTTAGTATTGTGCTTTGTTCATGTCCCTCCATCATCTGTCTCTCCTGCCCCTCCCCCTCCTCTCACTAGTCCCTCCCTTCCCCTAAATAGTCCCCTGTGCTTTCATGCCACTCACACTTTGTGTGTGCTTCAAATTGTCTAAATTTCTTTCTCCCGTCCCCTCCCTTAGGCCCTACATTTATTTCACTTCAGTATCCGTGATGAAGTATACCTTTATAAAGTAATCATTTTTCAATTTAAGAAGCACTGCCTAAGTCCCTCCTCAAGACCCAGGAGGAGATGTAGTTTCAAATGAGTGACATGACTCCAGGTCATGTAAGCAGTGAACAGCAAAGGTAGGGACCTGACTGCTCATGTCTCCTCAGGAAGATAGCATTACTCCAAAGCGCTTCCTCTCTGACTGCTTGTCCTGTTGCGAAAGGATTCATCCTGTCCTCACGTGAACGCTCATCTCTCACTTCTGTGCCATGCAAATAACAGTTTCTGGAAAGTAAGAGTAACAATTACACGTCTGTCATTTCTGCGAGAGATTTACTATTTTTTTTTTCTTTCCAGAGAACACTTGTTACAAGGATGCTTCCTGTATAGCAAAGATCAGGGCCAGCGGACCATGCCTGGCACCCTGAAGCACTGGTTCTGTCCTGCACTGCTGCTCGATCACCAGAAACCAGGTCTTGACTCCTATTGTCAGGAGCTTCTGTAGTGTGGTTGAGAATCCTTTATTGGCCATCAGCCAAGAAGATGTCAGGATAGTCAAACACTTGTCCCCAGCTCCTCTCAAACGGAGTCCACCTACAATCCAGGCACATTTTGTAATTGGTGCACTCAGTATGGGCTTCTTTTCAGAAATGTGTCACTTGAGGAAAGCTGTGTCCCTGCTCTCCACTGTGTGGTTGTAGAAGCCGCTCCTTCAGGCATCTCGAGAACGGGAGGGGAAACTGGGCACTTAGCACATTCCACTGTTTTTGAAGAGCTGGAAATACCAAATCGAAATAACACTCAGTTTCTCCTTTATTGTCCAGTCCAAGGCTGTGGTAAAACCTCTCTCCTACTTATTTGATCTCATGAAGATGGTGGTGAAATCCATCTCTAGCCAACTTTGAGTAGTCACAAAACTATGGAATTTTCAGGTACTGTCGAGAAGGTGGTGAGTGTCCCCAGACACTCCAGTGAGAATAAGTAAATAATCCATGTAAGAGCAGGAAGCTCGAATCTCGTGGTTCTCAGGTCTTAGTGTTATGTAAGACCCACCAGCAAAGCATGTGGAAAGTACTCATCCCTCATCCCATCCCAAAACCCTGATTTGGATCTGAGGCAGGGCCAACTCCATCTTGAGAATTCGATGTAGGGTTGGGCTTAGGGGAGGCCATCTGGTTGGAAGAGCAAGCTGGGAGGTTTGCCATGAGGCTGTGTTTGCAAAGCAAGCACACTCATTTTAACTTAGTGTGTATGTGACAGATCAGTATCAATATTAAAGTTTCCTAAAGTTTCACTCACACTTTATATAAGAGTGATTAAATTGGCTGTATTAAAAAGAAACTCTTTTATTTGGGACAGGGGCAGCGATGGGGATCTAGGTGACTCCTGCTATAAAAACTATTTCTGAATAGACCCCAGCCATCTGTCCTTTAGCTTTCTCATTGAAAAGGCTGGTTCATTCATTAATTCATTCAATGAAATATTTGTTGAGTTATGAGTACGTGCCAAGCAATTTTCTGGGTGCATTTTTCAGACACAGTAATAGTAACAGTCAACAATAATAAAACCAGGTTAAAAAGATCTCTGCCACATGAGTCAATAAATAATAAATGTAAGAAAATTATATAATATGCTAAAAATATTGTTAACCTTTGAGAAACATTCTTTAATGAGATGCCTCTCTGACACATATTTACATTCTTACTAGGGCAGTTCCCTGGGAGGCCAACTTACTAACACTAGATACAAGCTAGATGTGCCTCTCCAGACTTAAAAAAGTGACAAATGCCAAGCTTGTGTGGGTTTGGAGGGGGAGATGTGTATATGTGCATGGAAGTTTACATTTAAACACCTTATGGACTATTATCAAATCTTGCATGGATGTCTTCAGACTTTTCCATGGAGTATCCTATATAAAATGCACTGCTGTCTTTCCAATATGAAGGGACAGGTCATTGTGAACTGAAGCAATTCCATACATAAACATTTATATAGTCAACAGACTCATAAATCTACAAAACACCAAAACTATTAAAAAAAAGTCTCAGTGACTCTTTTTTTTTTTTTCCCATATAGGGAGTTATGGTATTCACTTAGAAAGCTAAGGAGAGATGAAATGCCTTTATACTAATTCCCTTAATTTAATCACACAAAATGTCAGGACAATGTCATTTAAAGCCCTTTAATGATTTTTAAACAAATGGTCCCTGTAGCGGGAAAATAGTTGAACTAACATTGCTAACATCAATGTAATTTCTTTAGAATTGAAATATTAAATGAGTCCATCCTAACCCATTTACTGTGCAAACTGTACTAGGAAATACCTGAGGACCTCTCAGAAAACTCTAATAGGCTTCTCCACTCTGTCCATCAGTCCAGAAGAACTATAATAATGTTTGAATTTAGTCAATTCCACTTGATACATGGGAAAGAAACCATTATCACTATGTATGTCTCTCTACAGCCTTCCTTTGTGAAGATTCCAAGCCCAATTTATCAACACCAGAAACTTAGCATGGCTGCAAATTCTATATATATTTTTTCCAATGTTAATGTGAGTCATCATAGCATATCTCCTTAACCATATGTGCTAGAGCGAAGGACAGACAGTTATTTTAATATTCCTGGCCTAGAATCCTTCCCACAACAAACACATTTGATGCTCATACATGGTCCCTTTCTTGCCGACACTCACGCCTGTCAAAATGGCATGGTGCCTACTCAACATATGGACCGCTAGCTTTTCTCACTGGGGCACAGTTGCCAAAGAAAGATGGGTTAAGCTGGGCACCCTGCATAGTGAAGCAGGTGACAGCTCTGCTGCTCCCCATCATGTGGCTGCAAATCCTCTAAGTGCTTACCACTCCCTACCCTGTCTTTCATGAGAACAGAAAAAGGAGAAGGATCTTTAACTGTATCCCTCTACTTTTAGAAATTTTCCACCTACTACCTTTGCTCCCATTACCTTTCACTCATGTGTAGGAGATCCATCCTCTGCCAAAAGCATCCTATAATTTAAAAATCATTTGGAAACACACAGTTGTAAGTAGTTAGCTAAAAAGATAAGTATGTATATGTGCATGCAAGCAAGCACACACACTCACGGACAGACAGACAGACAGACAGACAGACAGACACACACACACACACACACACACACACACACACACACACACACATGAAGTCTGTGTGTTTCTACCTTGGCTTCTAATTTTCTTCCTTCAATAGAGCAGAGCTCAGCAGCCCCAGCAGCACTGAGGGTTGAGATAAAAACCCGAATGATTGTTTAAGTCTTTTACAAATAGAGCTGACTTCTTGCGTTAATCCAATGAATCATTTCCTTCTTAATCAGGCTACATCCTGTTTGGTTTGCAATTTTTATTTCAAAATTTCCAAGTCGGGTTTAATTTGCCCAAATGAGTTTGTTTTGGCAATGGCAGACATGTATCCAGTTTCCCCAAACAAAGGCTTATATTTCATGTCTTGGGTCGCCGTCATTCTATAAGAAACCCGAATAAGGCATCCGGTTCGGTGTGACTTCCGCACAAAGATTTACAGGGACTGATGTTTTGCCACCTTTAAGAAATGTGTCTATCCAAATTAGGAGCTTTCACAGTTGCTGTGTGTCCTGACCTCTGAGGCCATGAATTAGTCACCGATGTCTGCTCTGTGTTGGGTAGCTTTAGAACAAGGCTTTAAATGACAGTGACCACACTTCCCCAATGTAGAAGTCTTCTGTGTGGACTCAAGCTGGTACTTTTTAAAAATAATAAAAGTAGCTAACATTCATTTAAAAAGATCTTAACATACACTGCTCTGAAGACCCTCTGGCCAAGCCTGTGAGATGTCTCAATAGAGAAAGGTAAGCTAAGCCTGGGGACGGGAGTGTCATCCTCATGTCCTGTGTGGTAGAAGGAGCGGGTAAACTCCTGCAAGCTGTTCTCTGACTTCCACTTCTAGGTCATGGCACAAGTTGGCATGTGTGTGGGCACACACACTGAATAAAATATAAATAAATATGTAATAACTTTTTTTGTTTTGTTTTTAAAGACAGGGTGTCTCTGTGTAGCCTTGGCTGTCCTAATCTCACTTTGTAGACCAGGATGGCCTTGAACTCACAGCAATCCACCTGCCTCTACCTCCCAAGCGCTGAGATTAAAGACATGTGCTACTACGCCTGGCTGTAATAACTTAAAAAAGAAAAAAACATCCTGTACATGTTGGTTTACTCTTTAGGGAAAATAATACTGAGAAGTTAACTGACTTTCCCAAGGTTATAACTCATATCTGAGTGGTGATACCAGAATTCAAATCCTGAGAAGCTTCCTTTAGAGAGAGCTTTCTTGACCAGGGATCTACAATATTTCAATCTGTGCTCTTCTCCTGGGCCTTGTTCATGTTACCAGCATCTGATTCTTCCTCGGATAAGCATCACTTCCTCATACCACCACTCTGGCAAGAGTTCTGTAACTCTCCGTTTCCAAAGGAATGAAACTCAGATTGTCTTCTCAGCACTCAAGACTTCAACTATATTCCGGCTCTATGGTCCTTTCAAGTCTGACTCTTCCTGTATGATCATATATGCTCTGCCTTTGATGGTCCTTCAATAACTACTCATGTGTTTACCTTTGTTCATACTTAGAGCTATCCTTGCAGCTTCTTCTCCAGGCACAAAGCTCACCCATCCAGCTGTCTTATCTTCTACTTTAAGCTCTGTTCAATTCATGTCAGTTTTTTAAACCTCATATAACAATAGCACTATCTGTTGTCACCATAAGCACTGAGGATTTTGAGCATGAGCCACATACCAGTCTCAGGTATGTGGTTTAATATACTCAATTAGAATGGACAATGTCTTGTGTTTGTATAATGTGTTTGTATAAAGCTTCTACTTTATTTATTGATCAAATCCTTCTTCATCACTCTCCAGTAGTTCCCCCTATCATTATCTCCCTATATTTTTCATTCATTGCAAGTGACTTTTAAGACTTGAATGGGGTAAGTCTCCAGTGTGATCACTCACAAAGGATTATCCTCCACCTAGTACAATGTGCATCATTCTGAAAGGTCAGTATCAATGAAAAAATTCCATTTCAGCAAAAGACTTCACAAAGGCAAATTCCTTCCAAACATCATGGTTACAAAAGAGCAATGTTTTAATTTCTCAATAGTTTATTTAACTACTACATACGTCAAGAAAATGAAGGCTGTTGTACTTACTCCAGTTTCGGAGTATCTGTCATTTATACAAATAAACAAACTAACAGAAAAGGTAGCCAACGTTATCATATTGTATGTTCGATATTCAGTTTTTAATAGGCAGTTTGTTACTTAGATATAATATAAAGCTCATATAACTGTGCATATTAGAAAAATGCTATTATTGCCAAGATAGCTTTTCTGCAATATTAGGAAGAGTTCATAACAGACAGCTGACTCCTCAATGCTTTTCCAACTCTTTGATTCTGGGAATCCAGATTTTTTTTTTTTTTTTTTTTTTGCTTGTCTACTCCCACTGTGGTCTTATTCTCTCTCCCACACTTTGGAAGGTCTCCAAGTGTAAAACGGTACAACATATGCAGCCTGCAAGCAGGGCAGGCATAAAAAACACCATAAGGCTACACACGCAAACTTCAACTGTGGAATGCTGGGAAACAATCACAGGCACTACACCAACTTGGCATAAAACAATCAGAGGATGAGGTGGCTCTTTCTGAGCAAAGCATCATCCTGGCAGAGATGCAAGAAAGACCACAAAGATAGAAATATTGTGCCCAGCAGTTGATGCTGCTAGCCAAGAGCGATCTGCTGAGGTGCTTGCACAGAAGACACTGACAATCATACTTTCTTTCTTGTCTGTATCCATGTGCCTGGGAACACAAGCCTGAAACAGGACCTTCCGTCATAACCATACCATCCACACACTTGTGCAAGGAAACCTGTTTCCTTTTTCACTTTTAGTCTTCTCACCGACTCTTAAGAATGCTAATGTTAAAACTCCAACAAAGCTTTTCCAGACTGCCACCAGCATCCATTCCTGCACAATCACAGTAGCTGATGGCACTT
>OU015750.1:31963193-31988632 GCA_907169655.1 Acomys percivali
AGGGACCTTACCATATTACTAAAACGACTAGATTTTACACAGAGATTAGTGTATCCTCTAACTGTGCAAATTATAAATACTAAAAGTACCAAGTAACTGTTGTATAACACTGAGGCTTATTGACCTAATTTCTGGCCCTACCTTAGTCCTAGCCAATAGCTTTAAGAAGATGCTTCTGCCTTTATACCCTCATATTCCTCTGTATAGGCATAACAAAGACATTTGTAAATTAAAAGCAAATGATTTGTAAGTAGATTTAATTTACAAAGGAACTTTATTGTGACTATATGGGGAAAACGGTGATATAAAGTAGATGCAGGGCCAGGAAATAAGTCAAGCTACTTCTTCCAACTAGACTTCATCTCCTAAAAAATCTCAAATCAGTACCCACCAAGGAACCATACATTGAAAGCCCAGTACCTGTGAGGGCACATTTAACCTCTAAACAAAACATTCTCAGGGGATTCAAATGAATTTCAACATTATCTTTGGGACTGCAAAGTAAAGCCATAGAGAAAAAAATATTGAATTACATGTGTTCTAAAACCAGAGATAAAATAATTTTGTTTTATTTGTGTTACAGTAATAATTCCATTGATGTTCTCTGATAGAATTTAGGCAGCCTTTGGTAAAGGTAAACATAGGGAATGATTTTTTTTAAAACTCTGTATTTATGCTTACACTAACTTTATTTTTTTACTTTTACATATACATTCATATCATTACACATATATAAAATAAACTACATAGAGCAAGAAGAAGAACAACAACAAAAAGCCAGGAATTATATTACTGTTACATTAATAGTGTTTTGGCTATTTGTATTTGAAAACCTTGAAGAAGCCAAGGCAGGGTAAGCAAATCTTCAATGATTCCTGCCTCACAAATATATACGTCAGATATATTGGTCCAGAAGGATGAAGATGATACTCCAACGTGACATTGACTTTCTTAAAACATGCATTTTGTTTCTTGTAGTTTGTATGCTACACTTTAACATAAATTATTATTCTATACTACAAACTAGTTTATGCTATCCTATAAAATATGCTATTTTTATATACTGTGTAAATATTACAACTGTGTATTGACGATTCATTTTAATTGAAAACACATCAGTATTGAGATGCCCTAAAACTTGTAAAGCATGTGTCTGTCCGAGTTTATGAGGTTGTTTCCAGACACAGTTAGGTGGCAGGAGCTCTGATGTAACCAGTGGATTAATCCCTTGGTGAATTCATGATATAGTGGCCACTGGGAAGTTGTTAAAAAGTACTCAGTAGGATCTCATTGCAGAAGAAGGTCACTGAAGGTGTGTCTTTGGGGCTCTGTCTTGACGCAGTCTCTTCCTGTATTTCTCTTTTCTCTGCTTCCTGTCTGGAAAAATATAAGCAGCCTTCCATTACTATGACCTTCTGCTTTGCCTGAGGGCAATGCAAAAATGAATACAATATTATTGCCAGCTTACAATAATATGCCCTATTGCTTATTTCTTAAGACTGTACCTAAAATTCACACTCCACGTGCCTCCACATGGGATTATAGCCATGCAGCACAGGATCTGGTGAATATAATCTCACAAAATAGTGTGCAGCTCCAAATGCATGCTCAAAAGAGCTACTGCCAATGCAGCTTATGATAAAAATCATTTTGAAGACCACTGGTGTTAAAGAATTCATTTACCAGCATACATTATTTAAGAAAACCAATAATGGTTGCTTCGTTTATTGGTAACATCTGTGATGCAAGATCTTAGCAAGATACATTGGGAGAAGATTTCGCTAGTTACTGTGGGTTAAGGATGTTTCCTTAAGAACATGAGTGCCTGAAACAGTCCAGGTAAGAAAGGAAAAAGAGTGTGTGCACACGTTCAGCACCTTGATCTGTCTTGGGAAGAACATAAGTGTTACAAGTTTTCATTAAATGGAGTTTCATTTGAATTGAGAAAGCAAATGCTAAGAAAGTTGCATATTTAAAAGAATGAATAGGTTCTAGTGCCTGGGGAGCAACAAAAACATCCCTCATTGGTGGAGGTGTCTATGACAGTCCTCTCATCCCAAAACACCCATGAAACCTAAAAGCTGGGCAACTTTGCATCTTTTTCTTGGCAGCTATATTTAATAATAATAATTCATGGTGTTACATAGCACATTTTTTTACTTTAAAACTACAATTTTTTTTCATTTTTTCATTTTTTATTAATATGGGAGGGAAGGAAGAATGGGAGGATAGCCATTGAGATGTAACAAGAATAAATTAATTTAAAAAATGAAAAAAAAAAACACTTTACTTGTTGATACCCTTCCAGACTGTTCAAAGCACATGTATGTATGGACATTTGAGTATCCTTTTAACTATTTCTTGAGTTGTAATGGAAGGAGCTTAGAAAAGCATGCCTGAGTTTCATCTCCTACAGTGTACCTCATAGAATGTCATCCATTTTGCAGGCAGCTGGTTTACTAAGGAATCAGCCACTCCTCCAAATCCTTTCAAAGTCCTCCTCAGCTCAGCAGGACACAGCAGAAGAAGCCACATACAAACAAAGGACTGTGGGGTTCATGGAGGACGGGCTCAGCTGGAACCCCACTGTATATGACCCCCTTTGTGATATCCTAGTGAAGGGGAAAATAATGCCCAATAGTTTACTGAAATATGAATATGGCATACGTTTTAGAAAATTGTAGCTGGGAGACTTAAGAGTTCTTTTGCTGTCTTCAGGTTCTGAGGAAATGTGAAGCTCAGCCTGGTTGCTGAATGTGTCTGCCCACCCGTGGCGCCTGCCTCCCCACTTCTTGCTTGGATGCTACATGGGGCAGCTGATGCTAGGTGACACCCTGGCAGAGGCCTCAGCTTGCCTGGGTGGTGTTCCTCTCTCCTCCGCTGTCACTTCTTACTTTATCATCCTTACCCCTCCCTGAAGCCTGGAGGTATCATGTCCGCCATAAATACTTGTCTGATCTGGAAGGAGTAACGTCTCTGGAACAGGAGTAGGTGGCCTGTCTTGTCCTGTATTTGCCTGAGGAAATGTGAGAATGTGTGATCCCCATTGCTAGGGATTTCTGGTCATACCAAAGCACTATTAAAATGATTATCAAAGCTTTAAATTCAGCAGTGAAACACACGATTCTTTTAATGACAAGGTCAACTTAATTGGGTATCTGTCCCAAATGAAATATTACTTATACCTGGCATCCACAGTTCACTTTAGCATAAAATAATTTGGCCGAATCCTACAGAATGGCAGTTTACAGGAAGCGAAATTAAATGCTAAACTTCCAAAATCTGAGTTATCTAACAGACATTACAAAACATAGATAATCTATACTGTAGATTAACTTTTAACTTACTGTTATGTATATTCTACCATGTCTCAAATAAACAGATTCTAACTAGTCCTGTGATGGGAGGGAATCCAATTCCTTCTATTCCCATTGTCATATAGTAAGAAAGACTTGCCTAAAACATGTGGACCTGATTTCTCATTTGTTCTCATTATTAGTAAAGTGTGTGACCTTCTCACTCCATTTTCTTATTTCCTGTGTCCTTGCCTACAAAGTCAGGGATAATTTTAGTCTTGTGATTATGTTTACTGATAAAAATGTTAATATGTTCTTATGCCAGTGTTCCTAACACCAACTTACAGGTTTGTAATACTGGCACCTAGTCCCATTAATTTTCCCAATAGATTAAAAAAAATGTTTTGAACCGCCTAACGTAGAAGCATATCACACATACTCTTCGCTGTAAATTGTAAATACACCGCACAGCAGGAGCTCTCCCTCCTTGACCTCAGGGAAACAGAATTAAGTAACACTTGGCACCCGGCTTCCAACATGTATAATCATTATGGTAGGCTCTGTGCCAATGCCATTTACGCACACCCCTCAGTATGAAGCGTTTAGGGACAGCAAGAATGGCATGCGGCCCACTGAAGAATTAATTAGCAGACCGCCTGGACTCATCAGAATGTAAATAATTACCCTCTGACAAACTTAGTCAGATGTTCGAAGAAAATTCCAGTTAGGATTGATGTCAGTGGCCACCATTCATTATTTAAAAGCTACCGGTGGGAAGGGTTTTGAATAGATACTGAAAGATGTCCTAGTCATGTGAGAGGCCATCAGTGCAGTGCTTCCCTCAGTATAGATGCCACAGTGATCCACCATTTGCCTTACCCCCTCACCCAGACTCCTTGGCAAACTGTTTTTCCTTTTCAAGGTAAATCTTAGCATCATCCTACCTGACAGAGTAATGGGGTGGTTCAAGGCACTCACTGCCTTGCTTAGCAAAACTTCAAGCCATCAAAGCAGGAGGCCAATTTTTGCCTTCTGCTCCATCCTTGCCAAAAGGAAAGATTCCTTAGGTGTTGCTTGTACTCTCCCTTAGTCACACTTCACTCTGACCAGGCACAATATTGAGAGCTAAAAGACCACTAATTGGTAACTCTACCTAAATTAGCAAGTGTGGCGTAGAACTACTGAAGATCCTTGGTTCTCAACCCGTGGATCGAGACTCCCTTGTGAGTCACATATCAGATATTTACATTACAATTCAGAACAGTAGCAAAGGTATAGCTATGAAGTAGCAACCAAACACTCTCAAGGCTGAGGTCACCACAACTGTATTAAAGGGTCACAGCCCTGGGAAGTTTGAGAACAGCTGCCCGAGATGCATCCCCTCCTCAATTTAATATAAGAGGAGCAACTGTGCAATGTGGAAAACACAATGCAGGCCATTTTAAGGACCCAGAGAGAAAAATAAATAGAAGGCCAGTATATAGTATGATGCAGATTGACCTTCACAAAATCCTTAAAAATACAAGTAGATCAGGAGCTTTCTTTAGCTCAGAAGAGCTTCATGGAGCTTAGAGACAAGAGGAATGTGGCTGAGGCTGGGACCTTCCTCAGTACCAACCGCTCGCTGTCACGCCAAAACACGACAAATGATCAGGAGGAGAAGAGAACAGTCTATTGTCTCATAAATATTACAATATCCATCAAAATACATTCCACAGCATGGCAGATCCTTCTTAATTCAGATAGGATGACAGCCATAGTCAAGGCAAATAGGTAAAAGTCAGCTGATTCATTTGAGCTCAGCAATGGGCACCAGATAATCCCTGTTGTCCTTTCAAGATAATAATTTGACATGAAACTAACCCTGAGGAACTGACATTCTTAACACTGTTAACCTGGCACAGACATGGACCACCTCAATGTTTCCTTAACTAGTACCTTCACCCACCCTGGGTCACAGATCCTTCAGTCCTGATTTTACCAGGAACAGGAGGTCCTTGACTGTTAAATCATCACTTCAGGAAATAACTCCAGTGGGTATAACCCTACCCAGGTAGCTCAGTCCTTGCATTAAAGAATTGTAGCTGTGTTCTCTATTTTTAGATAACTAAGGATTCCATGTGCTGCCTGGACCCATGTGAGTTGATACAATTTTAATATACAGCGCAGTAAAACCTGTCTCAACCTTCCACCCTTGGGAACAGGGAAATCAGTTGCTTAGTGGAGGCAGTCTTTAACAAAAGGTCAAACAAAATTGTTCTGGAGACCTTGGGAGGCACTAAGTAGCTGTTTTAGACAAGAAGCTACTTATAGAAGGTGAGCCCTTTGAGAAGGTGACAACTGGCTCCCTCCATGCAAATGACATGACCCCACATTCACCTCCATGACCTTCAACTTTACTTTACCTCCATCTGATCCCTAGAATACACAAAGGCTTAAGAGAAATTTAGATTGGCATGAGGTTGTAAATTTAGTAAAAAAAAAAAAAAAAAAAAAAACCAGATATAAATAAAAATTCATTTAAACCATGAGGTCATGATTCTGCTTGACTGTAAGTGAAGCCTACCTTCACATGAATAGTGTGTTTTCTGGTGCACAGCCTTGAGTTAGGGACTGGTCAGCTAGACCAAAGAACTCCTGCATGAGGCATGCTTGAACTGTCGGACAGAGAAAAGCACAGTCCTTCTTTCATGAAAACTTTGGACTTATTTTTTCAACATTAAGTAGTTTCTCAAAAAGCTGCACACCAGAAAACAAGCCATTACATTAGAAAATCTACAAAAGCCCCACTGGCAGATGCTTGTTCATTATTTTCAAACACAATGTTCTACAGTAGCTTAACTTGAAACCCATAGTAGAGCAAAGCTTAACATATTTGATAGTCAGAGAAGCATTATAGTCCAAGAAACACTTAGAAAATTACAATACAGGTTAGAGAGCCTACAGCCCCAGGAGGGGGTGGTTGCTGATAGGATAACAACATCAAGAGACAGTAGATAAGAAACACTTTCTTTGCCTAATAAGTTGAATGAAAAATATTCAACTCATCAATCTTAAAATCCCATGAAAACACACTAAATAGCAAATGACTAAAACGCTGCCACAGTGTAAGCAGAAACAGCCCAGCCGTGAGAGCATGTGCAAGGCCTCCATCTCCAGAAGGCTCTTTTCTTGCCATTTGTCTTGTGAATCAAGAGAACCACTAATTCTGACTAGTATTTCACAAGCCTTAGCTCTGGAGTCATGCCTGTCTTGAGAATGATGCAATGACATACAGATGTTAGTTATTCAGTGATGCACAGAAACAACCGAGCAAGCAACCCAGCTCCAAAACATACATAAATTGTCCTTTAGGATTCAAAGGGAAATTCATTTTTACCTACTTGTCAACTATATTCTTTCTAACCCAAACTTCGTAGTAGAGAGTGTTTCGGGGTAACTGATATGGAATATTTTAAAATAATAAAAAGTCTTTTGTGGAACATTTTAAAGACTGAGTTTCTTGGTGGCTATTCAGAATGCAAAGGCACCATCTTGTGGCTGAAAGAAAAAGTTCATCAATGCAAGCCTTCTGAGTCATTTTAAATACCATTCTTTTTCACACTTAACTTTTTATGAAATATTTGTCAAGTTTAATTTTAAGCACTTGGTATCTCTCTCTAAAACAGATGGCTAAATGACTTAATACAATTTAAGATTGAATACATCTTTAATATGGTTTATACAGATATGATTCCAGATTTAAAAGCCCAGCACATAATAACCATATGAGACAGAGAAAGCTTTCATCGGGCTTGAAGCAAAAATAGCATGTAGTTTTTAAAAGGAGAAATTTTGACTTTTATTAATGAAATCTTGCCTATTGATAAATTTTAAATTATAAATATAGTCCATTATTTGTCTTAGACAAAGAAGCCATGTTTTTTCACAGAATAACCATAAAATTTAATAAGAAATCATTATTTCTATTTAGAGAATTACATTCCAGTAGATAATCAGATTTCTAAAACTACTTAAGTAGGGACAAATAGGAGTCAGAAAAACAAGTATTTGACCCCCCCAAAAAACTAAAGTTAATATAAGGCATGTAAGCTTAGGGTTTCCCCTCCCTTTTGATATGGCTGAATGCCATCTGTCATCTTGCTCATTGCAGCTCTTTTATTCCTTTAGCATTGTTCCCACATTAGAGATGGGATAACTGAAGTCAGAGAGATCGAGTAACTGGTCCAAGGTGACAGGACTAGAAAAATAGCAGATCAGAATTTCATCATTTCCCTCTAGTGCAGTGGTTCTCAACCTTCCTAGTGCTGTGACCCTTTAAGACAGTTCCTCATCCTGTGGTGATCCCCCAACCATAAAATTGTTTTCATTACTACTCAGAACTGTCACTTTCTACTGTTATGATTCGTAATGTAAATATCTGCAATGCAGGGTAATTGATATGTGGTGCCCAAAGGGGTTATGACCCACTGCATAGAACCACTACAAAACTCTAGTGCTTTCCCAAAGCCCAGCAGGTAGTCACAGCTGGGCTGTACGCACCAGGAAGAGAAGCCATGCATTTCAAACCAGAGATGATTCTGATTTTGCAGTTTGGCTCTGAAGTCCAAGAATCTATGCTTAAGACACTTCTGGTGCATCCATAAACAAAAGCCAGTGTGCTCAAATGAACAAATCAGTTAAACAAAGGAATGCAAAACTACATCAGTGAATTCTAATTATTCCAGTTATCAGTCTTAAACTACCCCAGCTCACAAACTTACTTCAAGGCTACACACACATATTCTGGAACCATTTGCTGATGAGGCATAACCTTCTTTTTCATTTCTTCTTCACCACACAGTCAGAAGTAACTAGCATGTTTAATGTTTATCCTGTTTACATATGAATAAACTACACAAGGCATGCTGTCCTTGTTAATGTATAGTCGAGCAAACTCTCCCAGGCTGCACTCATTGATGTTTGTCCTGTAGCCATAGCCAGCCTTTCACTGCAGCAAAGAAATGAGTTGAGTTCTGACATGAAAGGAAGTAGATAGTTTCTTTAAGGTTAATGAATATGATAAAAGTTTAAAACATAGGTGCAAAGTAGAGTTCACTTACTCATCAACGCATGAGTCATAATTTTGCTGAACAATATCATTGTATTTAAATGCTATTTAAAATATAACTATTAGAAATATATACTTTAAGATTTAATCTATGATAGGAGAACGCATACTTATCTTCTAATTACAGACATCACTAAGAGTTTAAATAAAGTGTATTTGCCAATTTTCATGAATTATATATGTTTATTCTGACTAATAGTTATCACTGAAATAAAGTAAAAAACATAAATAATGATAATTTGGACTTCATAAGTTTTGAGTGTATTTTGTCTTTTATAATATAATCAGAAGATTATACAATTTATATTTTTTTAATGGTAGCCTTTTAAAACTAAGTCTCATGTTTTGTAAAATTTAACCATAGGTGCTTTGAGGAGTAGGCCTCAGTCCATCTCTGGAAATTTAGGTTGTACAGATAAGAAAACAGAATATTGTGAGAAGTTGCCTTAGCTAACACTATTTTGTAAAAACCAAAAACAATGACTGAAATTCAGTTATCGTTCAACTGCATTTGACACTTCACTGTAGTGGCTGTGTTGTAGATTCATCAATGGGGTCTGGGCACCACCATCCAATGGTCACTGCATTTTGACTATATGTACTGTTTGAAGAGTCTATGCGGGTGTTGGAGCAGGCATACATGGCAGGAATATAGCAGTTTAGATAAACAACATAATTTTAAAACATACGGTTAATATACTACGAATTTTAGTAGAAAAGTTACACAGTATGCAAAAAAGGATAGACAGTGTGAGCAGAGAGATACAAATTTCAAAATCATTATCACCAAGATGGGCTGACTGGATCAAACACTTGAGACACAAATGAACAAAGGCATTGGTGAGCATACTAGTGGACAGGACACAGATGAGGAAGAATTGTACACTTGAGAATATGGTTACAGTAATTTCCCAGTTTGAAATCACAGAGGAAAAAGATTGAAGGAAAATGAACATAAAGCCCATGAACTGTAAGAAAACTACAAAAAAAAATGTATTGGGAATGCATAAAGGAACACACAAAAATGGCACAAGGCCTATTTGTTGTATATCACAATTTCCCAAAGCTTAAAGCTCCAACAAAGCAGACACCTATGAAACAGGAAAGAAAGCAAACAAACAAAATAGAACAAATTGTAAAAAAAAAAAAAAAAAAAAAAACCCCTATATCTATGCATAGAAGGTCTAAATAAATTCTGCAGAGAAGTCTACAAAGTAAAAAGAAGAAGACTAAGTTGAAGACTAAGAATAAGACTAAGGCTTAGTTGTAGAACATTTAAATCCCTGTCTTTAATCGCCTGTGCCTCTTATTACCACACATAGAAACAAACAAACAAACAACTCCCTCCAAATCAGAGAATACATAAATGAAAGCTAAATAAAACTTTTATTTTTAATGGCTCTACTGATCATTGTTTGTTCAAAATAATAACACTTACATATGTGTGCCCCCATCAGGTGAGCTGAATAAGAGCAATGATACAGGGGCCAGTATGAAGAAATGAAGAATATTTTGTTATTATGGAGTACTTGCAAAGCCTGAAAAGTAGTGTTATTTGAGAGCAAACATGATTGAGTTATAAGTATATATTTCAAGGTCTGTCTTTTTATTTTTAGTTTAAAAATTTTTTAATTTATTCACTTTACATCCCAACTGTAACCCTCTCCTGCTAGTCCCCCTTCCCTCACCCCTCCCTCCTCTAGTCCCCAGAAAGGGGAGCCCTCCTCCACTGTCATCTGACCCCAGCCTATCAAGCCTCATCTGGACTGCCTGCATCCTCTACCTCTGTGGCCTGGCAAGGCTGCCCCGCCAGGGGGGAAGTGATCAACAAGTAGCTACCAGAGTCCATGTCAGAGGTAGCCCCTACTCCCCATATTATGGGACCCACAAAGAGACCGTGCTGTCTATTGACTACATCTGAGCAGGGCGTCTACGTCCTCATCATGCATAGTTGGTGCATCAGTCTCTGCAGCATCCGCCAGGGGCCCCAGATTTGTTGCATACATTGGTCTCCTTGTGGAGCTCCTGTCCCTTCTAGGTCCTTCTATACCCCAACTCTTCCATAAGACTCCCTGTGCTCCACCCAGAGTTAAGCTGTGAGTCTCAGCATCTGCTCCTCTGCTCTGATCGCCCAAGGTAAAACCTACACTCAGAGACTCAGCTCCTCCAACAAGGTCACACCTGTGTTAGAGCTGTAAGGGGAAAGGCTTCACCAGGGGAGGTGTTACAGCTCTGAGGGGGAAGGGTTTCCTTATGGAAATGTAATAACTCTAAAAGAAAGGGCAAGGGGCAGTCAGGATCCAAGCAGCACCACACAGCCAACCTCACACAAAGACTTATTGGGAGAGACTTAAGAGGGTGGATGGGTGAGACGCAGCATAGAACTGAGCAGGACGCAGGCTGTAAACAGGTTTTCTTGGAAAGTAGAGTTTTCCAAGGAGGTTTGTAGGGTGGGGGTCAGTGGGATTTCAAGTCCTGAGTTTGAGGTAAGCCCAGCGATTGCTGGGATTTCAAACTCAGGGATGGGTGGCTTTTCAAAAGCCAGAAGAGAGTTCAGACTTTTTACCCTACAACAACCCGCACCCCAAATCATTTCTAAACATTTTGACAACTGGGAACAAAATATTCAAATATATGAGCCTATGAGGACCATTCTCATTCAAACCACCACAGTTGATGAAGCAGGGAACAAGATACAAATTATCACTCTTTCTCCTGACTGTAAGTGCTTTGTGACTGATGGCATGTTATTTCTGCCAGTGTACCTTACCTACCAACTTGAATTCTCCTATAAATTTTCTTTGTCAGTTTAATTTGTAGAATCTCAGGTGAAAAGCAAATAAGTTAAAAAGTGAAGCAAAAGGTTTTATCCCTCCCCCCACCACCCCAATTCCACATGATTCTATGAGACAGAGTCCTGTGGTTGGATGATGGCAATGATAGCATGACAATGTGGACACCCTGCCTCTGAAGACATCTCACAGACACCGTGGTAGAGTGGACTGCTAATCCTTTATCAGTGTTATAACTATACTCAGGATTGTTGTGATTGTGTCTAACTGAGAACAATGACTCCAAAGGCACTGATGCCCTGAAGAACATCAAACAAAAACAGAGGCCTCTCCAGGGGGAAACAAAGGTCTGATGAACAAGACCTCTAGGTGTCCTGGTTTGGAGTTTGAATATTAAATGCCCCCATGGGTTTGCACTTGGCCAGTTATCACTATCCAGGAAGGTTGTAGAACCTTCAGTAAGTAGGAAGTCATTGGAGAAGGTAGATTACTGGAGGTAGAATGGAACTTTGATAACCTGGCCCCACTCTTCCAGTGTGCTTCCTGCTTCCTGAATACTAATGCAATGATGCCAACTGCAATCATGTCCTTGCTGCCATGTTTCCCCTTCACAGTGATGTTTCCTCAAACTATAAACCAAAATATTTCTGTACCCATCAAGAAAAACAACAAAGGAAAGAAAACAAGTTCCAAAATCCAATAATATGTTGTTTCTAAGAAACACAGTTTAAAGTAAATATGAATATTTGCCACACTAATACCAGTCAAAAGAAGGTAGAATGTGCAAAGTAATTCTAGATAGAATAGCCTTTACAGCAAGGGAAAGTATCAGATTTTTCATATATAAAAAGGCATTAAAATAATTAAATGAATATTAGGAATAAAGTTGCTATGAACATAGTTGAGCAAATGTCTTTGTTGTATGGTGGAGCATCTTTCAGGTATATGTCTAAGAGTGGGTCTTGTAGTAGCTCTATTCTCAATTTTCTGAGAAAGTGCTAGATTAATTACCAAGGGAGTTGTAGAAGTTTACACTCCCACCAGCAATGGAGGAGTAGTTCCTTTCTCTACATCCTCACCAGCATGTGCTGTCACTTGAGTTTTTTTATCTTAGCGATTCTAGTAGTTATAAAATGGAATCTCAGAGTCATTTTGGCTTGCATTTCCCTGATAACTCATACAACAACCAAAAGGTATGTAATACTAGTTCAGTATTTACATGTAACGGGATCCACGACGACAATGAGCCAAAGAAGAAAGATCACCTTGGCAAGAATAAAAGACTACTCTGATTCAGGAAATGAGCCAGACAAAGAAAAACAACTATCACTTAATTTCCCTCACTTACGGAATCCTATAGAGATTTGAGTGTGAAACAGTGCTTATCAGAGACTATGAGGGGAATAAAGAGGTCTGGGGTGTGTGCTAATGGTTACTAAACTAAAGATATATAAGAAAAAGAAGTGTGAGTATTCTACTCCTTGGTGGACTGACTGTGAATGGTAATAAGATGCCATGTATATATGTTTAAAGCAGAAAGAGTTTTGAATATTTTCCATTATAATGGAGTGATACTTATTTGAGGAGCTAGATTGTTTCCTCTGAATATTATACAATGGCTATGTATGCCAACACTTCAGGTGGTGCTTTGTAAATATGCACGAGGCCTGTGCATCACTTTACGAAACAAACAAAAACAAAACAAAAGAAGAAAAAGGGAAGAGATGTGAAATAACCATGAGTCAGTGGGAGAAAGGTGCTGATTTTAAGATATGTACTCTGGAGGCAGGATGACTGGACCTTTAACAGGCTCCACCTTTCACCAATCATGTTACCTTGAACGCATCACTGTTCTGTAAGCCAAAGTGGGAGCAAGCCTAGCCGCCATATGTATTAGGGATATTCTGATCTTGATATAGGAAAAACATCAATATTCTAGAAACTGGAAGTCCAAAATCAAGGCACTGGCATTCGATGTGTCTATGGAAGGCCTCTTCTTTCTGCATCCTTCCATGGCTACAGGCAAAATGGTAAGCTAGCATTTGCAAGCTTTATATACGAATTCCATAATCAGAAAGGAACTCACACAGTCCGGTTTTTAAGAGCCAACCTCTTACTACTCTAATTGACATCACTCAAAGTTTAGAGAGAGCACTTTGAAACCATAGCATTTGCCTTTAGGGAACTGCAAAACGATAATACTACACACCTGCTGGAATGGGAATTCAGAACACTAACAACACAAGCACTGGGTGAGGACATAGAACAACAGGAACTCTTGTTCATTCTTGGTAGAGTAATGAAGGCTTGCAATATTTTGGGAGAGTGTCTTGCCAAACTAAGCACACACCACATAACCCAACAATCATTGCCTGTAGCACTTAGCCAAATTCACTGACCTGAACAAAGTGTTTATATGAGCATGATGCAAAATTTTCTAACTCTGGAGGCATCTTGGATGTCCTTCAGGAGGCAAGGAGTAAGAAAACCTTGGCACATCCATAACTGTAAGATTATTCTGCACTAAAATGAAATGATCTATGAAACCATGAAAGGACACAGAGGAAACTTAACTGCATACTGCAAACTGAAGGGAAATGAGCTTTAAAGGATACTGCATGCTGTGGATCCAACCATCTAACATCCTGAAAGTGAAAATAAAATGATGGCTGATTGCAGGAGGTTTAGAGGAAATAAATCAATGACTAGGTAAAACCAAGAAGGATTTTTTAAAGACTAGAATTATCCCACATGATTCTACAACACGAGTACCTATCATTATTCAGTAGCCAAAGCTTACAGAACTACTCACTATGAGTGACCCCTCTGCAAATTGTGGCCATGGGAATGGAGGTAAGTTAATATAGACTCTTGGATTCTAACAGTTGTGCTATGGTGGCTGTAAGATATTGAGGCTTAGCATGTATGGGAAATATGGTACAGAAACACTCTCTTGATGTTGATACTCAACCTTTTTATGAACACGAACTGTCTCAAAAAAGAAAAAATATAATATGTTCACCTGAAAATACACATACAAGCCAGGCATAGTGAAAAACTGAGATATGATTAACATGAGTCTAAAAGGAGCCTAGACTACATAGGTTGTGTGTGTGTGTGTGTGTGTGTGTGTGTGTGTGTGTGTGTGTGCAAAAGCTTCCCCAATAAATACTAGATGATGTGGAGTTTGGGGTACAGCATTTAGCCGTAGTACATAGCTATAGGACTTAGTTTAACATTTTTATCTTATTTTTATAGATTAAAATATAATTACATTGTTTTCACTTCCTTTTTCTTTCTCTAACCTCTTTTAACCCTACCCTTTGGCCTGTTTTTCAAATTTATGGGTTCAGTTTCTTTAATGTGTGTGTGTGTGTGTGTGTGTGTGTGTGTGTGTGTGTGTGTGTGTTTCTCTCTCTCTCTCTCTCTCTCTGTGTGTGTGTGTGTGTGTGTGTGTGTCTGTCTGTGTGTGTGTGTGTGTGTGGTATATTGGATGTCTTTTTTTTTAAAGATTTATTATTTATTTTGTATTCTGCGTGCATGTGAGCCAGCAGGCCAGAAGAGGATACCAGATCTTATTATAGATTATTATGAGCCCCATGTAGTTGCTGGGAATTGAACTCAGGGCCTTTGTAAGAACAGCCAGTGCTTTTAACCTCTGAGCCATTTCTCTAGCCCCAAAATGCGTATCCCAGTCTTATCTCAAACTCGTGATCCTCCTGCCTCAGCCTCCTTCAGCAAAACCTACCCTCAACCAACTTGTCTGGTTTTTGTTTTGTTTTGTTTTTGCCAACATGACACACGCTGAGTTATCCCAACAGAAGGAACCACAGTTGTGAAAATGCCTTTATAAGATTGGCATGTAGGCAAGTGGGTGGGGTATTTTCTTATTTAATGACTGATGTGGGTGGCCCTAATACACTGAACATGGTGTCATCTCTGGGAAGATGGTGCTCGGAGCTATAAAGAAAAAGAAAAACCCAGCTGAGGAAGCCATGGAGAGCAAATGATTAAAGCAGCACTCTTCCATGGCTTCTGCTTCAGTTCCTGCCTTGTGGTTCCTATCCTGGTTTCTCTGGCTAATAGACTACATAGATGCTGTAAGCTAAAATAAACCCTTTTACTACCAAATTGGTTTTAGTCATGATGTTTTATCACAGCAATAGAAACCCTAGCTAAGAGTGGGGGGTGTCGGGGGGTGTGGGAGTGTCCTAGCTACTCCCCACAACCATGCTCCTTTTTCTTTCCTGTTTTCCATGGCCACTGCAGGCTATGTACTGGCATCAAAAGGTTTGAAACTAAGAACTGCAGGTGACAAAATATGTAATATTTATCTTTCTGGATTTGGGTTGGCTCAGTCATTATCATCTTTTCTAATTCTACCCATTTAGCTGCAAGTTCCATTTCATTTCCTTTTTTTTGCAGCTCAATAGAGTTTCATAGCATTTGTGTACCACACTTTCATTATGAATGCACTGGTTGACGGCATTTCGGTTGCTTCCATTTCCTAGCTGTTGTGAACAGAATAGCTATGAACATGGCTGAGCAAGTATCTGTGGAGTAGAATATCAAATCCTTTGGGCGTATGCCAAGGAATGACATGGCTGAGTCAGGCGTCTGATTTATTTTAGCTTTTTAAGGGTTCTCCGCATTAATTTTCAGAGTAGGTGGATGTTGCCTAGCTGTTTCTTCCAAGACTGAAACATTTCATTCTGCGTGGACGCTCATTAAGACAGTAAGTACAAGACTCAAACTTGTTGCAAGAAGTCCCTGAAATTGACCATATTTACTAGCCCCTTCCCCAAAGTACATAAACAGAAAAGACTGCCGAGGTCACTTTCAGACAAGATGAGCTGTAAACACTCAGGCAAGACAATCCTAGAAGAAGCAACAGATGAACTGCACAGAAGAAACAAAGATCAGCTGATCTGCCTGGAAGAAGCTCACATTAGCTGAGCCAGCTACCAGGAAAGGACACCCTGCTACCTACTAAACAGTGTGTGTAGTACCCTCCAGGTTTCTGACAGCTGTCATACATCCCACACTGGACTTTATTCAGCTATCTATGAGTTGCCTCTACTCTAAAGCAAATGGGATTCTATCTAGAAGGGCCTTACTGACATCCATATTTTGTAGGGCACTGTCCATGGCTTTTTTTTCTAGCAGTTTCACTGTTTCAAGTGAGAAATTTAGGTCTTGCTAAATTTGGAGTTAGTTTTGATCCAAGGGGATAAATACAGGGATAATTTCATACATACACATTTGGGCATGCAGTTTCCCCAGTGCCATTTGTTGAGGATGCTGCGTAAGTTCTTGGAGACTTTGCCAAATACTAGATGGCTGTAGTTACGTGTACTTGTGTTTGGGTCTGTAGCTTTGTTCCATTGGTCTATATATCTGTTTTGTACCAGTACCTTGCTGTTTCTATTACTATGGCTCTATAAATATCGTGAAGTCTGGAAGGGTAATCCCTGCAGTATTGTTCTTTTTGCTCAGGAATTTTGGCCGTGCGGGATCTTCTGTAACTCCACAACTGCAATGTGGTTTTTGTTAGATAATCTAGGGTTCTCAGAGTGAGCATTGTTAGCCCAGGTGGGCAAAGTGTGTGTGCATGTGTAGACATGAATGTTGGAATAGTTTTTTTCTATTTCTATGAGTCATAATATAGGAATTTTGATGGAAATTTTCCTGAATCAGAAACAGTTTTTGGTTAAAGGGTCATTTTCACAATATTAATCCTACTAGTCCATATGCATAGGATGTCTATGATTTCCTAAGGACTTTTTTATTTCTTCAGGGATTTAAAGCTTTCACTGTAGAGGTCTTTCATCTCCTTTCAAAACATTTTATAGTTTTTGAGCCCATTGTGAAAACTAGTATGCCCATGATCTCTTTTTCTGTATGCATGTTGTTAGCATATAGAAAACTACTGATTTTTGCAACTTAATTTTGTAACTTGCCACTTTTATGAAACTGTTCATCATTTCCATAAGTTTTCTGGTGGAACGTTTGATATTTCTTATGTGCAATATCACAACATCGACAAATAAGGACAGTTTTTCTTTTCCTATTTGTATCACTTTTATTTCCTTCTCTTGCTTTAACAGTCTACCTATGCTTCAAGCACTGTATTGAAAAGCAATAAGGACATTGGACACTGTCTTGTTCCTGATTTTAGTATGATTGTTTCAAGATTTCTCCATTTAGGATGATGTTGGTGGTAGGTTTTTCATGTATAAGTTTTATTACAGTACATAATTTTTGCCATGTCCTTGCATCACTTCGTATTATGGGACTATATTTTCTTTTACTCTTTTTGTTTTGTTTTTGGCTCCTTTCTGTTTAAGTTTACGTAGTTTATACAACAAAGCTGATAAACATAATTCTTTATCATCTTTTTCCCCAACTTTCAGCTAGAGTAATAAAATGTTTATTTTCATCCTTCAAAGTTTCCCTGGCTTTAAATATTAATTTAAAAGGTAGAAGTAAGAGTATTTGATAGATGTATATAGTACACACCCCTTCTTTACAATCCAGTATAGAAAAACTTTGAACACTGACAGTTGTATTTTTAGAACTCTTTGTCTCCTTGTAAAAGGCAATTGACAAGAGGATGTGGATAAACATAGCATAGTCATAACTGTAGTACTCAAAACACAGCGGCAGGGCTGGAAAGATGCCTTAGTTGGTGCAGTGCTTGCTACACAAGGACAAGGACTTGAAATAGGATACCCAGCATCCACATAAAATGCTATGCGTGAAGGTATATGCTTGAAAATAACAGTGCTGGGGAGTGGATATGGGATTCCTGGGGCTCCCTGGTCAGCTCGCCTAGCCAAGTAAGCAAGCTCAATATGCGCGTGCACGCGCGCGCGCACAAACACACACACATACACACACACACACACACATACATACACACACTCATGGAGTGACAATATCTGGTCAGACCGCCATAAGATTGCATCTCAGCCTCTATTGATTTCACTTTCTCCAACTAAAAAAATGGGCTATCATATATTTTTATTTATTATAGATGCATATGTATACCTAAATCATTTGTTAGCTTACACAAAATTATACAATTATCAAATAAGACTTTGACTTCTGATACTCAATAGACTTTGGTTACCTTTCTATGAAAGCACAATGTTTAGAGAAATGTAAAGAGGGCTTGCATAACAATTATTTTCAGATGATTGAATACACTTAAATATTTTTCTGGTAATTGTGTTCAAATTAAATAGCTTAGCTATTAGGGAATTCTCCACTCTTAAAAGGCAGATTCACACACTTAAACTATAGAGACAACTAAACAACCTGGCTGCAGATAAGGGTTTCTCACCCAGCACTGTTGGTAGTGAAGGCAAAATACTTCTTGGGAAGCATGTCCTGTGCATTGTAGGGTGCCAATTCTATCTGCTATACAATAGAATACAGAAATAGATGTCCAATAAAAATAGCTGTGTAACAAAAAATTCCTCCATATATAGTCAGATATCCTTGGCATGTGTAAAGGACACCATAGTGACTCATAGTGACCTTCAAATGTAAAGGGCCTAGAGATATAGCATAATTTTTAAAGTTCTTCCTATAAAAACATGAGGGATTGTATTTGGATCCCCAGTACCCATGTCAAAAGCTGGACATAGTGGAAAGTGCCTGAAACCCCAGTACCTGGGGGTGACAGTAGCTCAGAGAGATGTAGATTTGAGGGGTTCATTGATTGGTTAGATTAACTGATCAATGAACCACAATTTCAGCAACAGACACTGTGTCAAAAATTAGGATAGAGAGCTACAGAGAAATATGCCTAATAATGACCTCTGTTCTACACAGAGAGAAGAGAATAGGAGAGAAGAGAGAGGAGAGGAGGGGAGGGGAGGGGAGGGGAGGGGAGAAGAGAGGGGAAGAGGGAGAGAAGGAGAGAGGGAGGGAGGGAGAGAGAGAGAGAGAGAGAGAGAGAGAGAGAGAGAGAGAGAGAGAGTAAATGGCAACTTTACCTCAAAATTCTCTTTCCGAAAGAATTGTCCTCAAAATATAGAGCTTCTGTGACAGTCTCTGTGACCAGAGCTGCTTCTGTGGTTCTACTCTGAGTTGTCTTCTCATTCTCAATGACCTGTATATACAAACACCAAAAAAGCAAGGCCTGAGGGGTTTTTTTAAAGCTTTATATTCATACCCAGCTTTTTCTTGCACTACTACTGGTATTTTGGAGGTAATAGTGCTACAGTGAATGAACATTTTCCAATCTAATCTAATTCTTCTACCAAATAGAACATGAGCAGTAAAAATAAGATTATAGTTCAGATATTTTTAAAATAATCATCTGAAATGCAAATCATAAAAGTTTTATTTTTTTTGGCATATTTCAAGGAAGATTTTTAAGTTAACAAAAATCCACCAGTTGTCCCTCAGTTAAACAAACACAAAGTCTTCATGCATGAACACTTAGGGAATCTTCAAAACAATACTTTTTCTTTTCATTCGCCCTCACTTCGAAGCCTCCATGAAGGTTATTTTCCGTTGTGCCCTCACATGCCAAGGTAACAAGCTTGGTCCGAAGAGAACTTGTTTTGATTAATCTTACAACAAGCTGTTCACCAGAATTTCTAACAAATACGTCCTTCTGTTCACTTGGTAGATTCGTGATCAACAAAGAGCCCAAATTAAAATGCTATGAGTCGATCCGTTCTTTTATGAGCCAGGAGCATAAATATTGGGTCACTGATCTGGCAAATTGATCACTGATGGCTTCAAACGGGGACAAGACAAAAACACCTCTAAAAGCCCTATTCTAACACCTAGTTTTAGTATGTATCCATACATTTTAATGTACACATAAAAAATTATAAGCTGTTATTAAAAACTTTGCCATAACAAAGTGGCCAGTTTTCACTCCACAGTAAAGATGAATACTAAAATAAAACAGAAGATTTGGTATTAAATTCTAGAAGACTTCTGAAAATAATTTGGAGATAAAAGTGCCATGGCCCTTTCTTTCTTCTCTCACTAGTTTCTAGAGAAGATCTTCTCATGTCTTTGGTTTAGTTCAAACATGAACAGGAAGTACACCCATATTCTTGGTCCCAAAATATGAACTTGTGAGGACTAAACCTTTTCTTGCTTTTCATCCCTAGGGGCACTAGCAACTTCTTCCTCCTCTTCTTCCTCTCCCTCCCCCTCCTCCTCTTCTTCCTCCTCTTCTTCTTCTTCTTCTTCTTCTTCCTCCTCCTCCTCTTCTTCTTCCTCCTCCTCCTCTTCCTCCTCCTCTTCTTATAATAGTAATAATAGTAATCATACTTTATTTTAATATGAACACAACAGTCATCAAAAAAGGGAGTCCATCCCTGACACTAAATGATATGCTACTATTCTTGCAGAAAGAAGCCTAGCATAAATGTCATCAGAGAGACAAACAACCAAACATTAAGTGGAGCTCGGGGGATCCTGTGGAAAATGAAGGAGCCAGAGAGGTCAAGGATACCACAAGAAAACCAAAGAAACAACTAACCAGGGGCCATGGGGGCTTATAGAGACTTAACTGCCAATCAGAGAGCATACATGGTACAGACCTACACCCTCTGCACATGCTTAACAGTTGTGCAGCTGAGTCTTCATAAAGCAGGAGCAAGTGCTGTCTCTCATTAGCAATTTCTTAACCCTGCTACCTTCTTGACATTCTCTTTAGTTTCTTCCCCTCTGTTACTTGCAAAACTTACTCTCTGGATTCTCTTCTGTGTGGGAAGATTTATGTGATTTTGTTTATCTCACTGCACCCTTGGCTTATCAAAATAACTGGTGTATCTTCTAAATTCTACAAGAGCTGGAGCACCTGGTATGGGCCAACTGCTTCATGGGCACTCAGGAAATGTTTCCATTGTGTGAATACAAAAAGCCTTTAGTGGGCAAAATAGAGATACCATCTTGCTCAAAATAATTTCCTCTTCATATTTATTTAAATGTTTGTTTGTAGCCTGTCATGTTATTAACATTTCTCACCATGTCTATATTGTTTTTTCCAGCTTCTTGTAAAACTCAACACTTATATAGAAACTGAAAGTAAATGGGTTCTAAGATCAATGAACTATTATCACTCTCTCTATAGATGCTACCAAGAACACATCATTTCCCAACTTTGAGAAGGTCTTCTATAGTCTGTGTTTCTACCCTGACCCTTCTCATAGCAAGGAAACAAATATCCGTAGTCTTTTGGTAACTTAGTTTTGTAGTTTCAGGTTTTAAAAATATTTTGAAGATAAAATATGTGTTTCTAAATCATTTGTCTTTAAAAAGTAGTGATATGTCCATTCAGCCTATTACTCTATAAATGACTCCTTCATCCATTCTTATCCGTACATCTGTCGAACACCCTGAGTCATTGACATTGGAGTTTCTCAGCATTGGTGTTTCTCTTATAGGAGGCAATGTATTTACAGATGACACTGCATGCAGCCTGGGTTTCTATTCCAGTAAGCTACAAGTGGTAGTACTGGCCAGGAGGGGGTGACTCTTGGCTGTACAGTGTACTTTTCAGTGAATCATATCTAGTTTTTTTCATCTCTTTCCTCAAAATTTTCACACTCTAGCTATCTGTCTCTTTCTCCTCCACATTCAATGGCATGTGGACTTATGGCAACAGGCTCTGGCCCCATTCACATGCATTCTGAAGTGTATGGCAGTACCACTGTGTAGCTTGTGTAGCAAATAATTTTCAAAAGTTTTGAGGCTTAATATTTGATTGCTGTTTTTTATATGAAGATTAGAAAATTCAGTTTTTATGCTGTCACTGATACCTTCATCCCTAAATTCCCTGCAACTGTATTTTAGAATGTAAATAAATATTTTACTAAAGATGTGTGTGAGTGTGTGTGTGTGTGTGAGAGAGAGAGAGAGAGAGAGAGAAAGAGAGAGAGAGAGAGAGAGAGAGAGAGAGAGAGAGAGAGAGAGATTAAAAGTTAAACTTCTTTTTAATGTCCAGTTTGATGACAAATATATAGTTTTGTAATCAACACCACAATAAACATATGAAACATTTAATTTTAGAAGTTATCTGGGCACCCTTCCAGCTCATCTCCTCTTATCTTATAACTACTAGTCTCTGGCAGCCACTAACTTATACAGTATCCTTTCTGGAATAACACATATTGAATTATATTATCTATATAATTTTGTGTTGCTTATTTCATATAACATAATACTTTTGTAGTTATTTCTGTTATAGCATGTACTATTAATGTATTCTTTTGAGGGTGATGAATAATTAGCTTGTATGGATGTACTATACATTTTTAATCTACTCATGAATTGACACTTATGGTTTATTTTCAGCTTTTGGCTGTTATGAATAAGTCTTATTTAAATACAAATATTTGCAGAAATAATACATTTTTATTTCTTATAAATCTTTGGAGTTTGACATGTTGGTGTTTTGATTGGATTTTTGTATTTCTTTTCAATTCTCCTTTTATAAATGTGAAGTTCAGATTGGATGCAATTTTTCTATTCGAGTGCTGAATTGAAGGCGCAAGCCTTTGTACCCAGTTCACTTCCCTTAGAACTTCCTTTTGCTTTTGTAAAGACAAAATTTCTGGACTATGCTATGAATGAATATCTACTTAGCTTTAGCAGAAACTTCTGTATTAATTTCTAAAATGACCTTATCATTTTGCATTAAAATTCTATTGTGTAGGTGTACCACAGTCCATTAGCTCTAGACTCTCATAAATTCTATGACTTGCTAATACATACAGCTGTCATTTTAAATTTTACCAAGTAATAGGTACATAACCTGCTCTTCTGGTTCCTTTATTGTACTCTATCCTAGTGACTAGCAGTGTTAATTTTTCTTCATGTGTTGATTTTTATGAAACACTAAGTTCTTATTTTTCTATTAGTTGTTTTATTATCAAGTTTTAAGAATTTTTATTTAAGTTGACAAGAAGCACTTAAAGAAATGCTTAACATCTTTAGCCATCAGGGAAATACAAATCAAAAGGACTCTGAGAGTCCATTTCACACTTATCAGTATAGCTAAGATAAAAAGCGTAAGTGACAGCACATGCTGATGAGGATGAGGAGAAAGGGAAACACTCCTTCATTGCTGATGGAAGGCAGACTTTCTCAGAAAATTGGGAATAGCTCCGCCTCAAGACCCAGCTTTACCCAAAAGATGCTCCACCATACTACAAGGACATTTGCTCAACTATGTTCATAGCATACTTATTTGTAATAGCCAGAAACTGGAAGCAATCTAGATATTCCTCAATGCAAGAATAGATAAAGAAACTCTGTATTGTCCTTGGCTGGTGCCATAGTTTGAGTGGGACCCCTGGCTCAAACTATGACACCAGCCAAGGACAATACAGGCCGTAAGCTTCAAACTCCTACCCAGATCTAGCCAATGAACAGGACATTCTCCACAGTTGAGTGGAGACTGGGGTATGACTTTCACACGTACTCTGGTGCCTCATATTTGACCATGTCCCCTGGAGGGGGAGACCTGGTGGCACTCAGAGGAAGGATAGCAGGCTACCAAGAAGAGACTTGATACCCTATGAGCATATACAGGGGGAGGAAGTCCCCCTCAGGCACAGTCATAGGGGAGGGGAGTAAGGGGAAATGGGAGGGAGGGAGGGAGGAATGGGAAGATACAAGGGATGGGATAACCATTGAGATGTAATAAGATTAAATTAATAAAATAAAATATAAAAAAGAAATTCAAAAGAAAAAGAAAAAGAAAAGAAACTCTGGTACATTTTCACAATGGAATGTTACTCAGCTATTAAAAACAAAGGCATCTTTACAGGCAAATGAATGGGACTAGAAAAAGATCATCCTGAGTGAGGTAACCCAAACCCAAAAAGACATGCATGGCATGTACTCACGTATAAGCAGATTTTAGCTATATAATACAGGATAACCATACTACAATTCACAGACCCAAAGAAGATAAGTAATAAAGAAGACCATAGAGAGGATGCTTAAATCTCACTCAGAAGGGGAAATAGAATAGACAGCAGAAGTGGATGAAGTGAGGGAACTTGATAGGAGAAAGAGCAGAGAGATAAATGAGAGTGGAGGTCAGACCTGGGGAGCAAGGGCAGGAGGACAGAAGGCCTGGGGAGAGAAGAGAAATCATGGGTTGAGGGCATCTCTGATACAAGCAGGAGATCTATGACAAGGTAGGCTCCTGGAGTGATATAGGAGTAACTCTAGCTGATAATCCTAGTGGCAGGGGTCATGAAGACTAAAAAGAACTCCCCCTAACTAGACAGGACTCCTAGTGGAGGGAGGGAAACACCAACCCACCTACAAAAACTTCGAACTCAAAATTTATCCTGCCTACAAGATGTGCAGGGACAAAAACAGAGCAGAGGTTGAAGGAATGTCAAACCAATGTCTGGCCCAACCTGAGACCCACCCCATGGGAAAGAACCAACCCCAGACACTATTAATGATACTCTACTATGCTTATGGATGGGAGCCTAGCATAACTGTCTTCTGAGAGGCTCCACACAGCAAGGGTTTGAAACAGATGCTGAGACTCACAGCCAAATATTAGGCAGAGCGCAGGGAGAGTTTTGAAAGAGTGAGGGGAAGGATCTTAGAAGGGAGAGGACAGGTGCTCCACAAGAAGACCAGCAGAATCAACTAGCCAGGGCCCTAGGGGCTTATAGACATGGAAGCACCAACCAAGGAATATGCATGGACTGGACCTGGGTTCCATACACAGATGTAGCTAATGGGCAGGGGTGGGGTGGATGTCTCTGATGGGAATTCTGTGGCCTGCTTTTTCAATCACTTCCTTCTGGCATGGCTGCCTCTCCAGGCCACAGGAGGAGAAAATGCTCCCAGTTCTGATTTGACTTAATGTGCTTGGGTTGGTTGGAGGGTGGGAGTTCCCCTTTTCTGGAGAGTAAGAGAGGGAGGGTAGGGGAAAGAGGAGGGAAGATGGGATTGGGAAGAGAGGGGGAGGGGACTACAATAGGGATCTAAGGTGAACAAATAAATAAAAAAGAAAAATAATAAATAAAAAGAAATCCATAAAAATAAAAATAATAAACAAAGAATTCAAGTCTTTCAAAAAATATTTTCCAAATATTTCCCCAGTCTGTACATTTTATTTCCAATCCTTACATAAATACCTTTCAAAGAGATTTCTAATTTTAAAAGTTCAATTTATCTGTTTTCTCCCATGATTCCCATTATCCGTGTGTGTGTGTGTGTGTGTGTGTGTGT
>OU015750.1:32000966-32014285 GCA_907169655.1 Acomys percivali
TCTCTCTCTCTCTCTCTCTCTCTCTCTCCCTCTCTCTCCCCCTCCTTTCCTTCCTCCCTCCCTCCCTCTTTTCCTCTCCTCTCTTCTCCTCTCTATTATCCCAAGAGATTGGACTCATAGAGTAAGAAACAAAATCCAAGCAGCACCAGCAATTAACAGAGACTGCAAATCTACTCCTCTAGCCAGAACACAATCCAAAGTCTGTCTCTTTCTAGTTCCATTACCCTTCCCTAAAATAACCACTCACTGACTTTCACTTCACTGACCTTGAAAGAGGGTAAAAATAACCATATTTGGCACAAAATTCCTTAAACGCCACTCATTGACTGTTCATGGTAAATATGGCCCTAAAGGTTTCTAGACCTGATTCAAAGCTGCCAATGGCAAAATACCCAGACATCACAGTTTTCTTGACAACCACTTCAAATTCAACCATTTGGTGGCCATATTCCTTAATAAGAATGGATAGGGCAGGTGTCATGCAAGTAACCAATAGTCATACACAGCTATGAACTACAATGACCAGCACAACATGTTAAGTTTAAGAGTCCAACAGTGGTATACATTCTGTGGTAGTGACAGACAGCTCTATAGTTGGACATAAGGCCTCCTCAACAAGGAGCTCATAACTTGTGCTGGAAATCTAGACAACTGTATGGAGCTAGTGAGGTCATGGATCTTGAAGGAGAACCTATAACCTTCACATTACTAAACCAGCATAATTCTTCATTTCATTCTAAGTACTTATCTTTATACCCACAGACAAAAGTAGCTCTGACTCAATATCAAAGAAACTAATACAGAAAGCAATGTTTATAAAAATGCAGCGATATGATCATGTTGGTATCCAGCCTCAAGCGATATATATCTACAAACAACTCCTGTGCCCAAGGCTCAGAGTACAGTTGAAGAAGAGTGGGGATGAAAGTGGTAAAAGCCATGGGAAGTCAGCTGTGAGACTGTCTCTTGGAAATGTCATTGAAGATACCTTAATGATGTCTTATCAACATGACTACCTAAGCAAGATTTGAACAAGAAGGACATCAACATACATGCTGACATGAGAGAGGGAAATCTCAGGAGTCCTAGCTCTAAACAAAGAAATAAGGCATTAAAAATTGTCTAGAAAAAATGTCAGGAAAGGGAGAAATGTTCTTCCTCAGGGAAGAGCCACCTCCAACTGGTTATCCATCACTAAGTGATCAACATTGAGGTTATATGTACACAGTTAATATTATACAGACTGAGCAGGTTATATTTATGTAGTTAGATTATGTAATTAATATATATTGTTATAATATATTAATATTATATAACAATTATAGATTAGTTACATAATATACAATAACATAATAACAATTAAAGAGAAGCCATGACTTAGAAAGAGTAACATGAGAATATAAGAGGTTAAAGAAAGGAAAGGAGAGAAAAAATTTTAATTATTAATAAAAAATAAAAATAAAATTTAAAAAGTGTGGGGCAGACAAGTTCAAGTCAATGGATTTTCTCATTGGTATTGCTATCCACAGCCTCAAGTATTAGGATGAAACTGAACAGAAATCTAAATGATCAGGAAAATAACCTGTTTGGTTGAATTATTTTCTCATACATTTTAATGTCACTTCATTAAAATTATCATAGAGAAAAAATTACTTAAGTCTTTGTAACAACTTCAGGGTTGCTTTTTAAAAAGAAATTATTTTATTGTTTTTAAGTTTTATTTTTAATTATGGGCTCACATGCATGTGCACATGCACACTATGTGTGGTGGTAGTGGTGGTGGTGGTGGTGGTGGTGGTGGTGGTGTGTGTAGGAGTCTTCAGAGATCAGGAGAAGGCACATAATCCCCTGGAGCTGGAATTGTTGTAGGCAGGGTGAGCAACACAGCATGGATGCTAGGAACTGAACCCAGGGTTACAGTAAGAGTCACAAGGGCTCTTAACTGCTGACTAAGCTGTTTTTAATTCCTCAGGAATTTGCAAAGCATGTGCAGAGTCCCTTTCCCTGTATAAATTCTTTGTAATATACTTTCATTGCTGTGTAACGAGTCCTCTGTCTTTCCTGGAAGCCAGGTGCTGTTTCTCACTGCTGTTGATGCTGCTGACTTTTCTGTACACAGTTGCCTGGTTACAGCTCTCGAAGCATGCCAGCATCTTCTCTGGAGTAAGCTCTGCCCTGTCATTCATCATTTACAGATCTTTTTCATTTACTCCCTGATTCACAATTTGGTTTTAGACCATGGGCTAAAATCTGCTTTCTGGGCCTACTGAGATTCACCATATTTTATATATTATCATTGATTTCCCAGAGTGTATCATGTTTAAATAGTTAGGCTTCCATTACCATAAATAAGAAATAAGAAGTTGCCATCAGTTTAATATGTAGCCCAATAGCTGTGGAGAAATGCAAGCAACTTTGAAGGCATCTTCAGTTACCACCAAAAATAGCACCAAAATATTTTTTTAAAAGTATCATGATATTCTCCTAAATCCAACCAAAACAAATACACACAGTTACCACAAACCCTTAAAGAAAACTCTCAATATCCAGCAGGATTCATGGCGTTTTTCATAAGTTTCCTCTACTGAGTCTCAATCTTGTCTCCTTTTCATATCTACTGAGCTGAGTTTTCTGAATCGATGACTCCTGATTTTTTAAATTTATATTTAAGTAATTTGTTCAGATTACAACTAATTTGTTATCCCCTCACTTCTATCTTCCTGTTCCACCTCCTTCCCTTTTTCATCCTATTCCCCTCCCTGAGGTCTGTGTCAGAAGGGGATCTCCTCCCCAAGTATAAAATCACAGCCTATCAAGTCTCTTCCTGGTAGCCTGCTTACTCTTCCTTTGAGTGTCACCAGATCTCCCCACCAAGAGGAACTGGTCAAATAGGGGACACCTGAGTTCATGTCCGAGTCAGTCCCTGCTCTCCACACAATTGTGAAGAATGTGATGTCAATTGGCTGTATCTGGATAGGGCTTCTAGATTTACCACATGCATTGACCTTGGTTGGTACAGTAGTTTGAGCTGACCCACTGGATCAAGATCTGCCTCAAGAAATTAAACCCCACCCAACCAAATAACCCAATTAAGAAATGGGGCTCAGAACTAAACAGAGAATTGTCAGCAGAGGAATATCGAATGACTGAGAAACACCTAAAGAAATGATCAACGTCCTTAGTCATCAGAGAAATGCAAATCAAAATGTCTCTGAGATTCCAACTTACACCCATCAGAATGGCTAAGATCAAAAACTCAAGTGACAGAATATGCTGGCAAGGATGTGGAGAAAGGGGAACACTCCTTCATTGCTGGTGGGAGTGGAAACTTGTACAACCACCTTGGAAATCAATCTGGCACTTTCTCAGAAAAGTGGGAATAGGACTCCTGATTTTATTTCTCCTTCTAGCACTTGAGCTTCAGCTTTGCCAGGAGGTCCAGCCTAGACACTTGTGTGGATTTTACCCAATGGACTCCGCGATAGAAATTTCCTGTTACAGCACCAGCCTGCGGGCAGAAATCCCAGGCGGAAAAGAAGCAAATGCATTTCTAATCATAGAAGCCCACAAAGCCACAATCTTCCTTCTTTGTAGGAAGCAAACACCCCATCTCCAGGTGGCCATTTTTATCAATAAGAGGCAAGCTATCTCCTGGAAAAATGGAAGGCTATGGAGAGCAGATGGAAAAAAAAATTTCCTTTTTGTATGCCTCATTTTGTGAGGTTTGGTGTAGAGAAATGTAATCAAAAGCCAAAGAAAATGGAGGCATAGAGGAGGAAAAAGAAACTTAATCAGAAGCACACAAAAAGAAAGTAACTGATTGCATAATAACAATGTGTTCCTTTTCAAAAATACCAACCACAATTTTTGACCAAAGGCACCTGATGAGGAAAAGTGGACTCCTCCAGGCTTCTGTCCATCTCTGGGAGAAGTTGAAGCAAGAACTCCAGCAAGGCAGGAATTTGGAGCAGAAACCATGTGCCATCACCACCAAATGGTTCCCTCTCTGGCTTTTTTTTATACAGCTAAGGATCCACATCTACAGATGGCACCATCTATGGTGGGCTTTACCCGCCTCTATCAACTTGCAATCAAGAAAATGCCCCATAAACATGCCACCAGGCAATCTGACCAAGGCAAGCCCTTGGAGTTGACAGTGCCTCAGATATCACAAGTTGATAATTAAAGCCAACAAAGAAACTCCTCATTTCCAGAAATTCTGCTGAAACTCCCATAGTGAAAATAGTCAGCGATAAATTTATCTCATAGGAAAATAAATACTAGCTACACCTGCCCTGAGCTTAACAAACAGTAACAGAAGGTACTGATTTTCATCTACCTCGTAGTCCTCGTCACCCACTTCCTTCCCATAGAAGAGTGGAAATGAATGAAAAGGGCACTTCAAAGTGAATTTTCAAGATTGATGTGCCATTCATTTCCCTCTTCCAACCAGGAGAGAGGGGGAAAGGAGAGAGAGAGAGCAGCTCCCCATCTACAGCAAGAAAAGCTGAAGTAACTGCCTTTCACATAGGTAATTAACTTTCCAACTGTCCATTTGGTGTGTTTGGCTCTCTTAAGCATATGAAAGTGAGTAATGTGTTATTTGCAGTCAGAATCGATACTGTGCCCCAGTGTTGTGGTGTCTTGGAAAGATTGAGAACACAAGTAGACCAAGAGAGTTACCTCATCATCCTTCTTAGAAAACTGCAGTGGTGGTAACCCACATGGAGTGGCAGGGACCTGTAGAGTAAGGAGCATTCACCCTGCCTGTCTGGAGCAGCGGTTGTTGTGACTACAAATCGTGTGTTTCCTTAGGAAAAGTGATCATCACTCACACAAGCTGGGCTCGATGAAAGTCCATGAATTCTATCCCAGGATGGCTATCTTTGGTGGGAGGTCTTGAGTATAAATGGCTACACTGGGTCTAAACGTGGAGAGGGTCAAGCCAAGCTCACTGTGCTGTCCTGGAATATGGGTGGTCTCGAAGCCAGATTTACCACTTGTCTGAGCCTAACGTCCAGGCAAAATCATGTGTGCCTGGCAACTCACAGAGACCATTTGCCTGTGAGCTTTAAGAATTCTAAACATGTGCGAATTCACAGTAGATCATAAATGATTCTAAAATGTATACCTTAAAGAATAATTCATGATGGGTTGTGCCATATAAACAGGTTCATGTTTAAAATGGTGCCTGAAATCATGTGTTGTAACATTCGGGCCCATTTCGTAACTATCAATATTCTATGTTTGATATAGTTGTAAGGATGGAGCTGTAAACAGAAAGAAGGAAATGTGAGGAAGCCACGGGCAGTTTTAACTGCACATCAGGAGATAAACTGCGGGTTAGCAAACAGATACTTAAGTCTTAACTTGGCATTCTGAAAATGGACGTTAACAAGTCTCCGTCTTGGCAGCATTCCTGTGATGGTGGTCAGTCACAGATAAAAGGCAAGGGCCCAGGTGAAGAAGCCACCGTCACCCACCCACTGGTGGCACAAAGCATATGCTTAGCCAAGCTCAATTGAAACACTATACTTGATTGCTAACCATGAATTTTTCCTCTTTCTTAAAAATAACCCTCTTGATTTCACAAAATGAGCCCACTGAATAAATGAAAAGACCATATGAATTTGACATTTTGAACAAAAGCTGAAAACGGCACTGCTGGGGCAAAGGGGATACTTATCTGAAAACAGGGAGAGACCAAATATGCATTGTTTAGAAGAGGTGGAAAGATTTTTCACTCAAGTGATTTAACCACAAGGTTAAAAGAAAATCTTTCTCTACAAACCACATGCCTTCCAAAACTTCCCAAACCCACAGTTCCTTTCCCGCACACAATTCTGCCAAGTTTCAATCAGCCTCAGATGTCACAGTTTTGATTCTTGAACTGATGTGCTTACAAATAGCAAGTCACATCTTTTAAAAGTGTTTTCTTTGACTTAGCATAAATTGCCTTTTAAACAGAACACCATGACAAAGATCACTTAAATAATCTTGGAATTCCCTCGAGATCCAATACTTTGGGAAATTATTCCGGACTACTGTAGGTGGCCTGCAGGACAGCTTTTGTTTTTTGTTTAGCTCAGGTGTAGCTGGTGCCCACCTCCTTTCAAGGCCCACACAGATGGATCCCTGCTCATCCTCACAGCAGCAGAAGGTGTGCTTTTGTTTCTGTATCTCTGAGAAATTACTATTATGTCTTCTCATCTTCTTTTCTCCTGTTCTTAGGTCTACTGAACCTGCAGCAGAATGTTAGGCAATTAAAACATGCTTATGTTTCCCGAGTCCTGGAAATCTCTTTTTAAACATTTCAAAGTGGAATAAAAATAACATCAACCACGTTTTTAACTAATAGGAAATTGTGGTGGACAGGTATCCTCAGTTCAAATGCCTATTCTGGGATTTCTTCCCTCGTTACTCCTTTGGGCTGGTGAGAACGTGTAGTAGGTTAAGTGAGCCCCAATTGCAAAAGAGCAGACAGGCTCTGGCAATAAAGATGGTAGAATGGGACATTTCTAGGCTTTCTTTTTCCCCAAGATCAGACAAGTCAAATAACTGGTGTGGGTAGCCAGAACAGGCAACTCTCAGCTCAGATCCTTTGCAACGAATGGGTGATTGGTTTTCCACTGCCATGTCCAAATGACAAAGGAAAACAGCAAAAATAAAAATAAGAAGTTTGTATCTGTGAGGTACCACCTACATCTGCCTACAGATCTCCATGACGCAAATTGAAAATAAAGTGCATGTGTGGCTAGGCACAGGGGGCTGGGGCTCAGAGTGAGGATCGGATTGGCAAGAAAACGCTTGAGTGGGCTGAATTATGCCTGCCTGATAAACAACATTTGGGTTCACCACAGGAAGACTTGGAAAGAGAAACTGTTCACAAGGAACCACAGACACTTGGGGAGCAAGCTCTAGGAGAAAGTAAAATAGAATTCTGTTAACTACTGATGTGGCCTTTCCAGGGTGAGGCTGTGCTGGTCATTGCTCTCTTGGAAGGAGTTAAAGAAACAAACAAACAAAAACAAACAAACAAACAAAAATCCCCAAGCTTCTTCAGATAATCATCTTTATACTCAGAGGATTGTGCTGGGGAGGAAAAAGCAACTGTAAAACATGTAAAGCTTGGAATATTTTAAAATCAGTCCAGATAGAATCTCTCCACAGATTCGCCTGGAATAAAACTTATTCCATGCTCACACATTGGAAGTTTATTTCTGTCCTACACTGTGTGTAGCAGTTCAAATAAACTGTGCATTTATTAAGCTAATGTCTTAAATAGCAGTCCTGGTAAACTGAATTATAGTTCTATTAACTTATCCAAGGATTATTTTGTATGAAATGTCATATTCTGAAATACTGTGCATGCTGCAGGTCTTCCTCAATTTTTGCTGCTTTTTCTTCAAGACTATTTTAAAAGGAACAGTGAATCTCAGCAACACTATGCCATTCCCCAAAGCCAAGGAGGTTCCAGCTTTCCCACAAAGTGAAAAGTTTATGAGCAATATGTGGCTGGCTTTATCAAATTAAGATTTCCCTCTACTCACAGTTTGATAAGACTTTTGATTATGAATAGGAATTGAATTCTTGCATAAGTTTTTTGCATGTTGAGATGACCATAAATTATCTTTTCTTTGCTAGTTTGTAAAATCCACTGACTTTTAAAACTATAACGAACCAATTCTTACTCCAAGAAAAAACACTAATAACCATTGAAAGGGGATCTTTTATATGCAATGGTATATTTAGCTTACTAAACAAACGTGTGAGTAAGATGTCTGGTACATGGTAAAGTGCATTGTCATTGACAATGGTCCCATGAGATTATATCATCTAATGATGTCATTTTCTTATTTATATTCATGGTTCTTATTTCTCCTTGTATCACGTTAGGTCACTTTTAAGTTTTTAGGAATTTACCCATCTCATTAGCTATATTTTAATATTGGTTATCTCTATCTTAATCTTTGCACATAATTCTTCTCGTTATTTATCTACTTTAGGAACCTTTTCCAATTTCTTTCTTTTGACCATTAAGTTGTGTACTTTGTCACTCTCTATTTGGTCCTTCCTTACGCATTTGTTCTGTCATTTAGTGCCCTCTACTTCAGTGTGGTTAAATGGCCACCTTTAATGTGTTGGGATAGACATTTATCTCTTTGATATTTTAGATTTTTTTTTTTAGGTATGTCTATTTCAAACTCTGCACTTGACTTTACACATGGCTTCTGGGGCATCTAAAAGGCCTGTGTGACAATGCCACTATTTTCTATTTATGCATATTGAAATTCTCACTGTGCTTTTTTTTTTTGTACTCATGAGTTATTAAAAGTTTTTTGTAGATTTATTTTTATTATTTGTATTCAGGTGTGTGTGTGTGTGTGTGTGTGTGTGTGTGTGTGTGTGTGTGTGTAATGGAGAGACCACAAGATGGTGCTGAGTCCCTTGGATCTGGGGTTCCAGGTGTGTGAGAGCTGCCCAATGTGAGTCCTGGCAACCCAACTCTGTCCTCTGAAGCAGCAGGCAGTCTTCTCCAGAAAGCCATCTCTTCTTTCCCAGGATCTGCTTTTTAACTTTCAAATGCACAGACAATTCTGGATACCTTCAAATAACTTATTTCTTACTTAACTGCATTGTACTCGAAAATATATATTATACCCAAAAATATAGTATATATTCATGAGATATTTGAGACTTAAATGATACTCTAAAAACATGCCTTTTATAAACACCATATTGTTAGAAGTTTTACCCTGTAAATATTTAATGGTATATTATATTATATATAATGAGACAACTGACAATCGTAGTTTAAATATGTCTTTTGGTAACATTCTGATTATTTTACCTTTCCTATTATTCCTTTTCTCTCATTTTATTTTACTTAATTTGATGGAGATTTTTGTGCCTACAATTCTTTATTGTTGGGGAAGGTGGATGAGATGGCTTAGTGAATAACAGTGTCTGTTGCCAAGCCTGATGACCTGAGTTTGATCTCTCTGGAACACACATGGTGGAAGGAGAGAACCAACTCCTGCAAGTTGTCCTGTGACCTCCATACGCACACCATGGCATACGTTCACACAGAGAGACAGACACAGACACACATGTGTACACACGTGCACACATGCACGCCCACACACACACACATTCATGCAGGCACATACAGCACATATTTACTTTGTTATGGCAAAATGCACACACAATAAAATGAATCACGTGTGCTATTTATATGTGTGCAGGCTAAAAAGTCACAAATGCTTGCCATTCTTCTAGAAGGTCTGATTTCGACTCCCAGTACCACTCCAAGCACTTCACTACTACCTCCAACTCCAGCTCAGGTACATGTAAGGCTCTCTTCTGGCCACTACCCTTCTGCAGATGCTTCATCTTGCAAAACTTACACTATCCATTGTACGATAACCCCTCTGTTTCCTCACACCAGGTCCTGCCAGTAACTACTCTGTTTTCTCTCTTTCTCTGTGTGTGTGTGTGTGCGCTATGATTTGGCTGCTCTGTATTTCAAAACTAAATAAAATCATATAATACTTTCACTTCCTGTGACTGGCTTTTTTTTTTCACTTAACATTATGTCCTTAAGGTTTCTTTTGATGTTGTTGTTGCTTTTAAATGTTTATATATGTGCGTGTATAGGTGTGGGGTGGACAGCAAGTCCATGTACATATAGATATATATGCAGAGGCCTATTCTGGTTTTATTCTTAGGAACCTCCTTTAAGACAGTTTCCCACTGCCTTGGAGCTGACCAGACACACTAAACTGTCTAGTGACTCGCAGGGGCCGCTGTCCCCACGGCACTTAGGTTATAAGCACCACCATATCCTGCCTAGAACATTTTTGTGAATTATGGACCTTAGTAAGAGTTCTTATATATGCGAGGCAATTGTTTTACCAATTGAGCCATCACAAAAGAAGATTTCTCTTCTAGGGCTAAATGATACTTCATTGTGTTTCTACGTCATGTGTTTGCTACCTATTCCTCTATTAATGAACCATGGCTGTTGTCAAGTTCTAGCCGTTTTGAACAGTTGCTGTAAAGGATGCTCAAAAATGCTACTCAGAATTAAACTCTGCCTACAGATATGCAGAATACATGCCTCAAAGGAGAATTGCTGGAACATATGTCGTGTGTGTGTGTGTGTGTGTGTGTGTGTGTGTGTGTGTGTGTGTGTGTGTGTTTCTCTTATAGTCCTGGTTGTCTTGGACTCACTTTGTAGACCAGGCTGGCTTTGAACTCACAGGGATCTGCCTGTCTCTGCCTCTCTAATGCTGAGATTACAGGCATGCCCCACCATGCCTGGCAATTATGTCATTTTTTATTTAATTTTAGTTTTTTAATGTTTTGGTTTTTCTAGACAGGGTTTCTCTGTGTACCCTTTGCTTTCCTGGACTTGCTTTGTAGACCAGCCTGGCCGGGAACTCACAGTGATCCACCTTCTTTTGCCTCCCAATTGCTGGGATTAAAGGTATGTGTCACCACGCCAGGCATTTTTAAAGCAACATTTTTATCAACTTTGTTTTCCATAGCACCTACACCATTTTCCACTTCCACCGGCAGGGCATAGGTGTCCTAGTTATGGCACAAGGAAAGATATGTGGGGGGGGGGGGTTAGATATATTTTAATCTATTAACTTATAAATTTTGCATACTTTTATGCTCACTTTAGGAATTACAATGTTCATTCTTCATGCAACAAAATGTCTTTTGCTATTTTTCTCCTCTTCTGAACAATGTAAGAACTTTGAACTATTTTAACAGAGGTCCCTAATCTCCTCCATATTGTATGTCAGTGTTGTTTGATATTCAAATTCTCTCTGTATTTTATGTTAATGAAACAGCATTATTATTCCTATTGCATTGTGCGCTTGGTTTCCATTTAGGCCTAGATACATTTTACAACTTTATTATTTTCTTGGTTCTTTATTCTCTTTTGGATGTCAAAGTTTCTAGTCAGCAGTGTTTGCTTTTTCATGTCTCAAAAATGTTTCCAACAATGTCTGTTTGGGCAGTCTGTTGTCCATCATTCTCCTACATTGTCTTTGGTTTTCTGTTTATTAGCTGGAGAATTTTTGTTTGGTTTGGCTGAAGATTTTTTTCATTAGCTATGATATTTCATGTTTCTAATGTTTATTTTTTGTTTTTTAAATGAAACCATATCATGGTTTCCTGATTTCATGGAGAATGATGTTATTTTGTTTGTTTGACATGTTTGTTTTGTTTTGCGAATTCAACTGTCAGTCAGATTTTTTTACCTACAGAAACAATAGTTTCTCCTTTGGTTACATCTAAGATTTTGCTATTGTCTTTTACCTTCTTTTGTTTTGCTTGACTCTTTCTTGTTGTCATTTATGTGGACTTTATACAGTTTCTTAACCCTTTGGCTTTATGATTTATCGGTTTTGGCAACTACCGTATTCACTATGTCTCTTTTCATATCTTAGCATTGGATTAAACACTTACAAACCTTTCTCTTTCTAGTCTCCATTCCTCTTGCATTTTCTGAATATTCTGAATATCTAAAGTGCTCCTCAGATTCTCAATCTCTCTGGGGGCAAGTTTCCCTTCCAAAATTATCTCTTCAAAACTGCCTCAGTCTACTCCCAACAAAGATCCTCAGCCTCACCTCCTCCTGTCACCCATCTAACCCAGACTTCTCTGTTCCTGGAATCCTGTTCAAAACATAATTTCCTGGGCCAAAAAGTTCAATCCTATTTCCTAATTTCTTTTCTATCAAGTTTAGGGTATCTTGTCTTATGTGGAGGTCCTTGATCCATTTGGAGTTGAGTTTTGTGCAGGCTGAGAGATACAGATCTGTTTTCACGCTTCTACATGCAGTATTCAATTGGACATGCACCATATGTTGAAGGTGATGTCCTATCTCCAGTGTATATTTTTTTCTTCTGTTTTTCTGTCAATGTGTGGAATTATGCCTGGATCTTCAACTCTATTCCATTGATCAATGCCATGCTGTTTATATTACTATAGATCTGGAATGCAATTTAAAATATTGGATGGTGATACCTCCTGCAGGTCTTTTTTATTAAGGATTATTTTAGATGTCATGTGTATGCATCTTTCCATATAAAACAGACAATAGAAATTAATGTGGGGGTTTCTCAAAAAGGTGAAAACTGATCAACCACAAGATCCAGCTATATCACTCTTGGGTCTGTAGCCAAAGGACTCTGCATCTTACTACAGGTACTTGCTTATCCATACTTATTGCTGCTCTATCCATAGTTAGCCAGAAAATTCAATCAGCCATCAACTAACGAATTTATTATTCAGCTGTTAATAATTATGATATAGGACTAATCAACTATTTTCTGATTGAATTTAAGGCCTGCTCTATGAGAAGATACAACCCATACGTGACACCACTGAAGAGGCTTATAACCTGAGACTAGAATGGACATAAGCCCTAGGGCAAAATTTACTACTGTAATTCTGCTAAAGGAACATAGAAGTAAAATAACCTCCAATAACATTATTATACCCATCGGTGCATCATCAGAGAAGCTTCATTCCATAGGTAGGGATAAACACTGGACAATGAGTAAAGAGTGAGACAATAGAAGAACTCTGGCATGAATGGAATGTGTTCATCAACCCCTCCTTCTCCAAGACTGGGATATCTATGCAGAAGAAGTGGAAAAGTTCTAAGAGCCAACAGTGGTGCATGACTCTAAGGAAAGAGCACCTTCCATCTATAAGAGGGTTGAGATGAATGGGGGATAAGTCATAACATTGGATGGATAGGGAGGTACAGAAAATATGGGAGGAGTTGGGGGAAGAAGACAAAATAAGATCAAAATATATTGTATTAATTTTTTTAAAAAAGAGTAATCAGAAAAGTAAAACTCTGTGCTGGCTGTCTTGTCTTCCTTAGTAGTACCCCTGCCCAGTTTCCTTGATATGTTTCGACTATTTATTTATGGCTCTGTTCACCATGGTTAAAACCTCTCAGAAAACCAGGACAAAGAGGTATTATGTTTTGAGACCCCAAATTTAGCATAGTATCATACAAAAAGACACTAAATATGAATGAATGACTAAATGAATGACAACAGATAAAAAGGGAAGAAAAACTTGAGAATTAGAAAGATTATAAAAGAGTTCCCTATGGTAATACCAAATTCATACCAAATATTGGAAGCATGGGAGCTGGGAGTCTCTGTTGGGATAAGGACAACACCTGAATACCATAGCATTGAACCAGATAGTTATTTCTGTGTTAAGATGAAGGAAAAAACATTTTAGAGACTTTTCCCTACATAAAATGTTTTGATTTTATT